>JAOWBW010000318.1:262677-741943 GCA_026119855.1 Campanula takesimana | reverse complement strand
TTAGGCCCCTCTAACTTCAAAGGTTTCCTTTTCATTCCTTCTAACTTTAATCTTTTTCAGTTTAGTCCTTTTCCATTAGAAAACTAACTGAGTTCTTCTAATCTTTTTCTCTTCTCGTTAACTTTCTAACTTTCAAGGTCTTCCTAGTAACTCATTCTATTTTCTCAAGTTAATTTTCTAACTTGTTAACAATCCTTTAACGAGATTTTATTTTCTTTCCATTAGAAACTTAACGAAAACACTAACTTTCCGTCCCAATTCTTAACATCTTCAATCAAGAATTAACACCCAAATTAGGTCACCATTGCCGAATCATGTAGCTTCAATATCAATGATTTGGTCAATTTTTTCTTGATCTAAATTTTCCATTGTAATCCTAAACATCAATTTATTCATAACTTAATAACAAAAATCATAAATCGAAAAAATCATTCTCAATCCTCTAGGGCCATTCGGCCCGAATGAGATTTATGGGAAAAACCCATATTTTTCTTTCTTTTGATCAACCCAGTTCAACCTCAATGATTTAATTGTCAATCCCCAAGCATTGCATAGTATCAATCCATTCAAAACACGATTTAAAATCACTTAAAAATACTAACATGGAGATCATCATGTTCTCAAAACCTTTAGATCAAATCCATGTCCTTTTTAAAGTTTTGTCATTGAATCACTAACATGCAAAACCTTAAATTAATATCTTAAATCATGCATAACTTATAAATTTACTAGTCCGAATCAATGAAACAAATTTTGGATATAGGATTAGCATTACCTTGAGAATGATCGGATTACATCTTCCAAAACGATGACAAAAAAATTCCTTCTCCCCCCTCCTTGGTCCGGCCGACGGCTGCTAGGGTGCTAGGGTTTTGTTTTCCTTTTTTGTTTTTTTTTGTTTTTTTGAGTTTATGATAATAAAGAATTCCTAATTTGACTAACTCAAGAATTTATACTTGGATTGATTCCTAATTGGGTTGGGTTTACTAATACAAATTTCGGGCCAATCCAAATCTTCGGCCCACTTCTTTCAATTGCTTTATAACTCTAATTATTATTTAATTAAATTAATAAAACGAATTAAAATAAAATAAATTCGGTTATTACATTCTTACCCCCTTAAAAGAAGTTTGTCCTCAAACTTTGACAATTCTTAATCCGAGAAGATGTCCGGGTACAATTCGCGCATTTCACTTTCTTGTTCCCATGTCGCTTCTCTTCTGAGTGATTGCTCATTGCACTTTTACATAGGGAACCGTACGCTTTCTTACGACCTCGTCTTTCTGTCGACGATCTTGATTGGTCGTTCATCGTACGTCAAATCTACCGAACTCTTAATTGCTTGTATTCTATCACATGACTCGGATCATGAATATACTTCCTTAGCATGGAGGACATGGAACACATTATCACTCCAGCTAACACGGCGGTAACGCCAATCGATAAGCCACTTCCCGATCTTATCAAGAATTTCGAACGGTCCTACATATCGTGGACTTAACTTCCCCTTAATCCCAAAACGCACAACTCCCTTCGTAGGCGATATCTTTAGGAATACTCGATCCCCTGGCTGAAATTCCAGTTCTCGCCTTCTATTGTCTGCGTAAGATTTCTGCTTACTTTGCGCAGTCTGTAGCCACTTTCGAATCTGCTGTACCTTATCCGCCGTGACTTGTACGAGTTCTGGTCCACTTAACTTCCTCTCACCGACTTCATCCCAACACGTCGGTGATCTACACTTCCTCCCATACAACGCTTCATATGGTGCCATCCAATGCTTGCGTGAAAGCTGTTGTTGTATGTGAATTCTACTAACGGTAAGTGTGTTCGTCCCATGCGTTTGGCCAATCTAACGAAGTAGCCCTCAGCATGTCTTCCAACGTCTGGATAGTCCTTTACGACCTGCCCATCTGTCTGTGGGTGAAACGCCGTACTCATGGTCAACTCTGTTCCCAATATTTCTTGTAGGCTGTTCCAGAATTTCGAAGTGAACCTAGCATCTCGATCAGACACGATTGTGACCGGGATTCCATGTAACCTTACTATCTCGTCGATATACAACTTGGCCAACTTCTCCAACGAATCAGTCTTCTTGATTGCCAGAAAATGTGCTGACTTCGTCAATCGATCTACTATAAACCATATAGCGTCATACTTCCCTGCCGTCTTGGCAACCCACTTACGAAATCATTAGCAATATTCTCCCACTTCCATTCGGGAATAGGTAATGATTGCAGTAACCCTGCTGGCTTCTGATGTTCACTCTTAACTTGTTGACACGTCAAACCTCTATGCACATACTCTGCCACGTCATTTTTCATATTATTCCACAATATGACTCCTTAAGATCCCTATATATTTAGTATCCCCGGATGTACAGAGAATTTTGAGCAATGAGCTTCTCTCAGTATTTCTCTCTTAATTTCATCATTATTTGGCACCCATACTCTCTTTTGGTATCTCAGGATTCCATCTTCGCCCATGTGAAGATCCTTTGCTTGCCCTTTTCCGATTAGAGCTTCTCTCTCGCTCTTGTGCCTCCTTAATTCTGCCCAACAATGCAGGTTGTAACGTCAGTCGAGCCAAGTATCCGCTTACTTTTACTATCAAGTTCATCTCCTTGACATCTTTCCATATGCTTACCCCCTTAGAGATCAACGTCGCCAACATTCCGTGATTCTTCCTACTTAAGGCATCTGCCACCTTGTTGGCTTTCCCAGGATGATATAATATTTCACAGTCGTAATCCTTGAGAAGTTCTAGCCACCTCCGTTGTCTCATATTCAATCCTTCTGCGTGAAGATATACTTAAGGCTCTTGTGATCCGTTAAAAATCTGGCATTTCACGCCATACAGATAATGTCTCCAAATTTCAATGCAAACACTACTGCTGCTAACTCCAGATCATGGGTCGGGTAATTCCTTTCATGCACTTTCAACTGCCTAGATGCATAAGCTATCACTTCTCGTTTTGCATCAGTACAACAGCCTAATCCTTTCAATGACGCATCACTGTAGATAACAAAACCTTCCGTCCCTGTCGGTAGTGTTAATACTGGTGCAGATACTAAATCTATTCTTCAATTCTTGAAAGCTTTTCTCACATTCTTTTGACCAAACGAACTTGGCTGATTTCTGCGTCAGCTTCGTCAATGGTCCTGATAACTTCGAATATCCTTCTACGAACCTTCTATAGTAACCAGCTAAACTCAAGAAACTTCTTATTTCGGTTACTGTAGTCGGTCTTTCCCAATCCATTATTGCCTCCACTTTTGTTGGATCCACAGAAATTCCCTCTTTCGACACTACGTGTCCTAAAAATGCTACTCTTTCCAACCAGAATTCACATTTCTTAAACTTCGCATACAATTTCTGTCTCCTCAAAATTTCTAGTACTACCCTCAAATGTTCAGCATGTTCCTCCTTTGTCTTCGAGTACACCAAAATATCATCAATGAATACTATCACACATTTGTCTAAGTACTCCTGAAATATTCTATTCATCAACTCCATGAATGCAGCTGGTACGTTCGTTAACCCAAATGGCATCACGACAAACTCATAATGCCCATACCTTGTCCTAAACGCTGTCTTCGCCACATCTTCATCCTTGACTCTTAGCTAATGATATCCGGATCTAAGATCAATATTTGAAAAATAACAGGCTCCTCACAATTGATCAAACAAATCATCAATTCTCGGCAGTGGTTATTGGTTCCTAACCGTCACCTTATTCAATTCTCTATAATCAATACATAGCCTCATAGATCCATCTTTCTTCTTCACAAATAGCACCGGTGCACCCCATGGTGATACACTCGGTCTAATCAACCCCTTGTCCAACAGTTCTTGCAACTGCTCCTTTAGTTCTTTCAACTCTGTTGGAGCCATCTTGTACGGTGCTCTCGAAATAGGTGTGGTTTCTGGTACTAAATCGATGGAGAACTCTACTTCCCTTACTGGTGGTACACCAGGTAATTCCTCAGGAAACACATCTTGAAATTCATTCACTACTTCAAGTGACTCTAAGGTTACTCCCTTCGCTTCTGTTTCACCTATGTATGCCAGGAATCCTTCACACCCTTTTCTTAATAGTTTACGAGCCTTCATTACAGATATAAGGTTCGATCGGGTTCTAGGTTTCGTTCCTTGAGAACATCACCCTTTTCTAGATAGTAATCTGAAGTGGACTTCTTTCTTTAAAACAATCCACATGCAGCCAACTAGTCCATTCCCAAGATTACATCAAATTCCTCGATGTCCTAAACTAATGAGATCAACTTCAAGTTCTTTCTCGTCCAATTTCAAAGGACAATTCCTAGATATAGACGTAATAGGGATCAATTCTCTAGTTTGAATATCCATAACTAAAGAATTCTCTAACACATCAGGAAATAAATTCACATTCCTAGCCAAGCAATCATTTGGCACTTCTTATCAGAACATTGCCCTTTGGCGTCGTTCTTATTATCATTATTTCTATTGCCGCAGTCTTTATTCTGGTACTTACTTGTACTACCTTCTTTTTCACGATCGGCAGTAGCCGTCCGCTTATTATTATTCCCATCCTTTAGATTCAGTCGACTCTTTCTCAGTTGACTCTTCTTCTCTTCTCGCTTACCGCGATAACTATTCTGATTCTTTCTCTACTATCCTTGCCCTATCCAACACTTGGTCATAGGTTGGTAGCATTAATGGAGTAATTCTGTATTTGATTCGGTTGCTCAAACCAGCTTCAAATTTTCGAGCCTTTTGCGCTTCATCATCGAAGAGCGTTAGGGCAACTTCTAGCAATTCGGTGAATCTAGCACCATAGTCGTTCACCGTCATACTTCCTTGAGTTAGCATCATAACTCAGTCACTCTGGCGTTTTGAACACTTTTCGGATAATATGATACTATCATTAGTTATCATGAATACGAGACGTTTTCACGCACTCTCATACTATCGCTCGTCTCTAGAGACTAACATTCAATTTATAGGTCATTCACTAAACCACTGGTCGCTTCAATAGACCATCACTATCTTAATTAGTCAACTTTACTAGACTTATTGGTCGTTTCATTAGACCATTACTATTTTCATCGGTCATTTCAATAGACCATTCTTACTTGTTCCAGGGCATTTTTTAACACTATTACTCACGCTAATACAAGCATTGCTACTATGCTTAATACTTTCAAATAAATAGGCCGTCCCCAAAAGACGTAACTTTTACAAGAGATCGGTTTACTAGATCTTTGGTCGTTTCAATAGACCAATTCTACTTAACGAAGTCATTTCACTAGACTTTACTTATTATCAAGTCGATTCACTAGACCTATTTCATTCACACTTGGCTGATTCAATAAGTCATATACTTTTATACTTGACCGTTTCGATAGGTCACCTTATTCTTGTTTCGATCATTTCACTAGACCAAAACTGAATTCACTTGGTCGTTTCAATAAGCCAATTACTTTTACTTTTGACCGTTTCAATAGGTCACTTTACTCTTGCTTCGATCGTTTCACTAGACCAAAACTAATTTTCACTTGGCCGTTTCAATAAGCCAATTATACTTAAGGTCTTTTCACTTGACCCATACGTTCTCGTTCTAGACTCGCTCACATGCTTTAACATTTAAGAACGAAACACTAAACAAAGCCATTTGTTTAGAATAAATCATAAAATTTTATTACGAGTATCTTCTTGGAATAAAAGTAAACAAAACAAAAAGTCTAGTATTTTCTCTAACTAGAACTAACTATCAATACTATGAATGATATAAATTCTATGTTCCACTTTTCAATCATGGACATCTTCCTAGGCCTTCCCTTAGGTCTTCCACTAGGCACCTTTGGTGTCTTCTTAGAGCCTCTTGGTCTACCTCTGGACCTACGAACTGGTACCATTGGTGGTTCATCATCAATAATTTCAATTGAATTAGCTTTATTGCTTCCAAGGTTGATATCTACTTCCTCGATTTCATCATCAGTTACTAATTCTTCCTCATTTGGTGCTTCATTACCTATAAGTGTGGTCGGTTTAAGCTTTCTAGCCTTTTCTTCCTTGAACTTTTCCAGTTCATAATACCATTGATAGGCCTCTTCTCTGACCTCATGGTAGTCCCAAGATTTCATTATAACATATTAGTAGGATATAAATAGACATGCACTGAAGAGGTTTCTACTTCCCCAAGTATATTCATACTTTACGTACACCCTTAGTATTATTCCTAGAGATAGATTTTATCACTTGAACTTCCTCGAGTAAGATCTTATTCAAGTCAAGTACTAAGTTCTCCCATTAGTCTTAACTTTCAGTTTTCTCCCATAAGATCTAAAGCCATTGCTCTGATACCAACTGTAACACCCCGAATTTTCTTAATATATCTGAGCATTTAATGGCATTTAATAACAATAATAAACAATAATAAATACCTTAATTTAGGGTTCACAATGGCCCCTTATTTAAACCATCAATTCAAAACAATAGCGGAAGCGTAACTTAAACTTGTCTTGGTAGGTAACAACCCTAACCATCAACGTACTTCAACTTACATCAAAATAATTGTACTTAAACTACTAAGTTAAGAATCTTCAATCCACCGTCTTCCTACGGCTGCTTTCCTTGTCTTGTCCTCCTACTTAAATCCTGAAAACAAAATTTATAGAGAAGGGATGAGCGAACGAATGCTCAGTAAGTTCATACGTGGCCTCTTCGGTTACTAAGGAGAGACGACCAGAACGAATACTTTGAATAACTTTTACAAAGATAGGTTCAGTTACTTTTGGATTCAAGACTGCAGAACAATACAGTCGTATTTCTTTTAAGATTTTACTTTCAAAGGATTATGGTACTACAATCCAAAGGGATTCATTCAAGTTCCGTCAATTCCTTGGTAACGTACATTATAACCTCAATGCCAAAGGTACAATTTGTACACCTAGCTTCTCCAGCCAATAGTGTGGGTCGTAACATATATGGTATCCACACACATATGCTCGGGGTCTAGAATCATCCTTGTAATCAGACAATTCCTGAGAGAAGGCATGTGATCACTCTTGCAATCCCTAGTTTAAGGACGAGTCTTTTCTAACTGGACTGTCCGTCAATGTCTTTTCTAACTGGACATTGGCTACCTTAACAAGTAAGTGGTTAACTTACAAGTTAAAATGAGAACATACTAAGGTACAAGTATGTGATACAAGTTTCAAACTTCGATACTTAGTAGATCGATGGGGACATCACTAAGTATAGATTCTTTCAAGGAACGTTCAATAACGCAGAGTTCATTCAAATACTATCATGCCATACTGATAGCTAACTTTAGAAAAATACTGAATTCCAATAAACAGGAGTTCAAATACTGTAAGGAACGTAATCCCTTACCTGAATTGCTTTTTCCTCGCAATCTCCTCTCTGTGCAAATCTACAAGGCACAGAGTAATTTATTTTAGTACTCTCAACATTGTTAACTATTTCTACTTAGTTAACTGAGAGATGCGATTTAACTTCTTTACTTCGTTACTTCTTTTCTTACGTTTAAGTTTCTGACTTTGATGTGCGAGTCAGCCCTTTAACTTTAGTATAATTGTAATTAGGTCCTCTAACTTTGGGTTAATTACAATTTGGTCCCTCAACTTTGGGTTGATTGCAAATTGGTCCTTCAACTTTAGATTAATTGCAGATTGGTCCTTCAACTTTAGTTTAATTGTAATTTGGTCTTTCAACTTTGAATTAATTACAATTCAGTCCTTCAACTATCCTTTAATTACCGAAAGGTCCTTTGAATTTGGTTTTGTTCATAAAGGTCCCCCAAGTTTCTTCTTCATCACTTAGGCCCCTCTAACTTCAAAGGTTTCCTTTTCATTCCTTCTAACTTTAATTCTTTTTCAGTTTAGTCCTTTTCCATTAGAAAACTAACTGAGTTCTTCTAATCTTTTCTCTTCTCGTTAACTTTCTAACTTTCAAGGTCTTCCTAGTACTCATTCTATTTTCTCAAGTTAATTTTCTAACTTGTTAACAATCCTTTTAACGATTTTGTTTTCTTTCCATTAGAAACTTAACGAAAACACTAACTTTCCGTCCCAATTCTTAACATCTTCAATCAAGAATTAACACCCAAATTATGTCACCATTGCCGAATCATGTAGCTTCAATATCAATGATTTTGGTCAATTTTTTTCTTGATCTAAATTTTCCATTGTAATTCCTAAAATCAATTTATTCATAACTTAATAACAAAAATCATTAAATCGACAAAATCATTCTCAATCCTCTAGGGCCATTCGGCCGAATGAGATTTATGGGAAAAACCCATATTTTTCTTTCTTTTGATCAACCCAATTCAACCTCAATGATTTAATTGTTCAATCCCCAAGCATTGCATAGTATCAATCCATTCAAAACACGATTTTAAAATCAACTTAAAAATACTAACATGGAGATCATCATGTTCTCAAAACCTTTAGATCAAATCCATTGTCCTTTTTAAAGTTTTGTCATTGAATCACTAACATGCAAAAACCTTAATATTAATATCTTAAATCATGCATAACTTATAATTTACTAGCCCGAATTCAATGAAACAAATTTTGGATAATAGGATTTAGCATTACGTTGAGAATGATCGGATTACTTCTTCCAAAACGATGACAAAAAAAATTCCTTCTTCCCCCTCCTTGGTTCGGCCGGCGGCTGCTAGGGTTGCTAGGGTTTTGTTTTCTTTTTTGTTTTTTTTTGTTTTTTTTGAGTTTATGATAATAAAGAATTCCTAATTTGACTAACTCAAGAATTTATACTTTGGATTGATTCCTAATTGGGTTGGGTTTACTAATACAAATTTCGGGCCAATCCAAATTCTTCGGCCCACTTCTTTCAATTGCTTTATAACTCTAATTATTATTTAATTAAATTAATAAAACCGAATTAAAATAAAAAAAAAAATCGGTTATTACACTTACCATCAACAATTTCTTTTCCGGCTCAAAGTTCCTGGTAGCCGGAATATAGTCTAAGTACATTTCTTTATAATTTACTAGAAAAAAATAAACACAATATTTACAAATATAATAAATGCAATTTTTTATAAATTGTATTATTAGGGATACCTCATTATTGCATCGTTCAATAATTTAATTATTTATTTTTCTTTTAAAACCATAAAATCAACAATTCATAATTTTATTAGGCTTATTTCTTCGTGCGCTTAGTGCACGGGTGTAATATTAGTGTTCACCTTAATTGGGCATACTCCCTTCCTCTTATTTAATTTGGCAATTTTTGATTTTTAATGGTCTAACACAATTAATCTTTGATCAACATTAATATCTAATTATTTTAATGTAATTATGAAAATAGTAATTGTTAAACCACTTTGTATTTTATTAATAAAAAATAGTTAGAATAATTAAATTAATATTAATATTTATTCAAAATTATTTGTATTGATTATAAAAAGTAAAAAAAGCCAAATATAATGAGACTGAGAGTGGGATTAGGGAATATCAAAGTAGATTGTTCTTTTATTGAAAAGAGAGAATATCAATTACTCAACTAGTGTTATTGGTGAGGGGAACGGGGTGGATGGACACCAAGTCAAAACGAGGGTTGGTGAGTAGGCCCAAATTATTGAAGTAGATTCCACAACAGAGCTCACCAACTCCTGCGTACCAAATGGAGTAGGAATTAATTTTGAAGAAATTGAAAACAAATAAAAGGGGGAAAGACAGACTGCACCCATGAGGTTTACTCTTTTCGCATTGACGCCCCTATAGTGAATTATTGAACTTTCTTCATACAATTTTTATTAGACAACAAATTACGATATACGTGTATTCCAATTTCCAATCCAAACCTTCCTTTTTTCATCCTTTTATTTCTGAATCTCACCTACTAGCAATTGGCATGAGCCACCCTTATGCTCTACTCGTTGGTGGTGTTATGAGCTTGTATCTAAATTCAGGAATCTATCGTATTAAATATTTTTTTTGTTTATTTTGTTTGAGAGGTGGTGAAAATCAAAGATTTGGTGGTGGTGGTCGTTACGAGGGATTGGCATGGTAGCTTAAAACTTGTAGTTTCTCAAATCAATTGTCTGGTATTAAATGACTTTTGGGCTCTAGATGTAAATGTATAAGTTGCTAGTTAGTATATGTACTCTTATTGCAAATATTTCCGCCATTAAATATGTTTGGGCTATCTAAAGATTTAATATATTTTCAACAATTTTCTTAACTTGAGTCTTTAGTCAAAACCATTTTCTTTTATCGGATGAAGGAACTCTTACTCTTAAAAATAGGCAATACAATAACATTATTGTGCATGTTGGGATTGCCCCAATTCCCCAACAGTGCACTACATAAGGACACCATTAAGTGAAAGTTACAATAGGGGGGGGGGGGGGGGGGGGGCATATGGAATAGGTTCAACCTCAGGGAGCTAGTCTATCATTTCACCAAATGTTTTTTTCTTGCAAAAAAAAAAAAAAAAAAAAGGGAGTTCACCAACTCCTGCAACCACCACCAACACCCCACTATCCGACCACCTTCTTTACCAATCCTCTGTCTCTAAAATTTATATTTGGCTTCTATATATTGCATTCTTCGTCTCCATTTCTTTCAGGTTCAACTGGTCTGATCTATTCAATTCCCAATTTTTTTCAAAAAAGAAAAAAGAAGGAGCAATTTAAAGGGAAAGAAAAATGGCGAGCAATGGAGAAAATCAGCCGATGAAGCACCAAGAAGTTGGTCACAAGAGTCTCCTTCAAAGCGATGCCCTTTACCAGGTTCATCCCTCTACCTCTTCATTTTCATTTTTCATTAATTTATAACAAAACCCATTTTTGATTTTTGTTTCAAAAATATAAATAAATTATTTTCCTGAAATTGGAAAATTGAAATTGGTGTGTGAAATGAATTTTGCAGTACATACTAGAAACCAGCGTTTACCCAAGAGAACCTGAAGCCATGAAAGAGCTTCGCGAGGTTACCGCTAAACATCCTTGGTGAGTTTCTTTGTTCTCCCCTACGTTTGCTTCTAATTTTGATTTCAAGCGTCTGTAGATTTACTAAACAACATATGTTAGCCTACATTTCTTATCCCCACCCCCCATTAAGAAATTCAGGTTCCTGAGGAGGATTATTGCCAAGATTTTTAATTTTATTTGTAAAGATCAAAATAATCAATGGGGAATGAAGGGTGTCCACGGTCCACCAAATGATTCTTAGCTTTTCAATTTGAAAATTCATGTATTATATATGATAGTCAAAAACTTGTGTGAGACAGTCTCACACGTGAGACGGATCTCGTTGAAAGAGTAAATGGGTTGACTTCCTATGGACGGGGCGGGGCAAGCTCATTTCCTCTATCGTCGAGATCCGTCTCACACAAGACTTCCTCTATATGATACGACACTAGCACTCTATTTCACATGGAAGAAAAAAGAATTTAGTTGAGCAGATTAGTCGTCAATAATCCAGTCTACCGGTGGCGAACCCAAGAATTATGTAAAAGTAGGTCAAAAATATGATATAATGGTACAGTATTTTTTTGTCTAAATCAAAGGGGGTCAAAATGATAAAATTTCGTTTTTGTAGTAGAGGTAAAAACATTAAATTCTTAAACTTGATACTGATAAAAAAATGACACAACTCCAAAATCAAAGTGGTCGATTGACCCCCATCACCTAGGCCACCGCAGTTTATGTTTCTGTTATGTTGGAAACAACTAAACGTAATCAATTGTTGCTATTGAAACGTCATACAAGGGATAAGGACCACGACTTCCTTTAACTGAGGTCAAGCAGCTGTTGATTAGAGAATAGCGTCACACTCACACCGAGTTTCCTTGAAATCTGAGTGGAGATGCAAGACAATATAATTGTGCTATATTCACATTATCTTCTTGAGTTTGTTGCATCCATTCTGAATTATGATCATGAAATGAGGCTTTGGTTTAGAACTCGAATGGGAACATCCTGACGGCTCTATTAAGTGTTTGGGTCCGAAAAAGGAGAATAAGCACACTCTTAAACTTCTTCTTGAGTCAATATCTGTTACCTAAGCCTGGTCAACATCATCAACGAGCCATAAAATATCTCTGCTTTCTACCAAACAAAATCCACCCAAAACTAGCTTCTTCTGCATATTCTTGAGAAAAATCACTGCCAACATAAAGTCGCCTAAAACATGCCGGTTATACACCAAAAGACCTAGGCCCCTCCTTT
The DNA here is from genome assembly GCA_026119855.1 of Campanula takesimana. Taxonomy (NCBI): domain Eukaryota; kingdom Viridiplantae; phylum Streptophyta; class Magnoliopsida; order Asterales; family Campanulaceae; genus Campanula; species Campanula takesimana. The sequence goes on along the minus strand of JAOWBW010000318.1, from coordinate 729,732 downwards.
CAAAAATCAACAAATTCCTTGACACGGAGTTTTATTCCACTGGAGTTGCGTCCTCCATTCTGTTTTGGCAAAGTTTCTATCTTGCCCTGGTATAAGAGAAATAGAAAATAAAAACGTAAGAGTTAAGACACAGGACAATAAGGAATTTCTCTCATATTTACAGTCTCAAAAAAGAGCGCGCAGTACGAAAATAAATGACCGATGTAACTTGAAAATGGGCATGGCTTTTCCTCTCGTGTGCTTCTTCATGATTAATCACCTCTAGTTTTGATGAACTTTTTCTTCATGTACAACAGGAACCTCATGACCACTTCAGCTGATGAAGGTCAATTCTTGAACATGCTTCTCAAGCTCATTAACGCCAAGAACACCATGGAAATTGGTGTTTACACTGGCTATTCTCTCCTTGCAACTGCCCTCGCCCTTCCCGAAGATGGCAAGGTATCCTATTATGGATATCTTCATAAGCACATAAATTAATTTTAATCTCTAAGACCACTAGTCGTATCTTCGTTAATATAGGCTAAATTTGTTTAATAATCACCGTTTCAGATATTGGCTATGGACATCAACCGAGAAAACTACGAAATAGGTCTTCCCATCATTGAAAAGGCTGGCCTTGCCCACAAAATCGACTTCAGAGAAGGCCCTGCTCTTCCTGTTCTTGACCTAATGGTCGAAGATGTAAGTATTCTATTCTAAATCCCTTCTTTTAAAACATACCCATTTAGAATAATTTATGCTTAATTCATTTAAATACGTAAAACAGGAGAAAAATCACGGGACGTTTGATTTCATTTTCGTGGATGCTGACAAGGACAACTATATTAACTACCACAAGAGGCTCATTGACCTTGTCAAAATTGGGGGAGTGATTGGCTACGACAACACCCTTTGGAGCGGATCAGTGGTTGCCCCGCCCGATGCACCACTGAGGAAGTACGTTAGGTACTACAGAGATTTCGTGATGGAGCTCAACAAGGCCTTGGCGGCTGATCCAAGAATCGAGATTTGCCAGCTTCCTGTGGGTGATGGGATTACCCTGTGCCGCCGTATCAGCTGATCATCAAACTGATTGTTGACTTTTCATTGTGATTTTTAATATTTGTGGTATTATATTTACTTTGTAATCTTCCTCAAAGCAAGGTTCATGCGGGTAGAGGTTGATGTTTCAGTTTATATTTCTTTAATTGAATAATTTAAAAAGCTTGTATTTTAAACGTTTTCTTCAGCAATTTAATCATCACTGAGCAGAAAAATGATGTTTGCCAATGGATTGGTGTCTTAGTATTTAAATTATACAGTATTCCATTCTCATAATCGAACCAATTTTTATTTTAATTTTTTTTGGGTCTCAAAATGAAGTTCCATATTTATACTTATTTGAACAAGAACAGTTTTGAGCATTTTTTTTTTATTATTAATTTCAAACAGTTCATATATAGGTAGCATGAGATAAAAGGAGATCATTACAAATATTTCATTGAGGGTTTCTATGTCGGACTATTCAATATTCATGTTTGTTTTAGTCAAATTTTGCAATTCAACTTAAAGAATAATAGTTTGGGCAAAATGGAATATGATTGCAAGCAATTCAAGATCAATAGAACACGGTGTTTAACGAGGAAAACCCTTGAACAACTTGTTCGCCGGCATAAAACCTCAAGATGGAATTTTATTAGTATCGACTTGGAAATACAATGAATTGAAAGAACAAAAAGTGATTACTACGAGAATGGAAGATCGTGAGTATGTGTGCATTACAAAATGTGTCAGCTATTTATAATGAGAGTTTAACTATGAATTAGTAGGTTTTTCCAAGAATCTCGGGAGGTTAGTTGAAGATTATCTTCAGCCGTTTGTGATGATAAGGTCTTCATTGTTTGAATGAGTCTTCAATTAGGTCACGTTGAGTTCGGTAATTCATGTGATCGCTCCCTGAAAAATAGGAATAAGTTTACCTGCATCAAAAAACGTGTGTATATAATCAAGATGTTTGATGTCAGGATGCAGGATGACGGGACAAGTTGAATACTTCAAGATGCAGACATGATGTAGATTTTTACTCCCAAACAATTGCCCCTTAATTTTTGATCTTAAAAGGGGAATTTTTGAAGGTCAAAAAATTAACCCTCAACTGCTGGCACCCACTATCCGCATTAAATGACGTGATGGGGTAGTTTCATAGGTGAGTAGGCTTTTTGAAACCTCTTTGAACTATATAACCGTCTACTCCTATTTAAGGCCGGCTTCTTGACTTTCCCTTATTCTCGAAAACAAATCACAAGGGTTTCTAGCACCTTCTTCAGTTTGCAGAGGTGAGTTCTTTCTCTCTAAGATTTTCGCTCTTTTTCTTAGAATGGCTAGTGATCTTCCTACTGGGTTTACTTGTCAAGGGTTTATAGAACACCCTGATGATGAAAGGTGTGAGTTAACAAGTGCTGATGTTGAAAATTTGAAGATTTTTTTCCCCAAAAGTGCCGAATTCCTCGACCCTAATGCCCTCATGACCTCTGACTGTGCTTCTAATGAATGGCTTTGCTTTCTTGAATATCCTTTCCTGATTGGTCTCACATTCCCTTTTCCCCCTTCGATTATCCGCTTATTTGAGGTAACTGTTTTGGCCTTCGCCCAGTTGATGCCCGTAGGATGGAGGAACTTAGTTACTTTAGAAAGGTTGAGCGCTGAGATGGGGTTAAGGGTTGGTTTGGAAGAACTAGGGTTTTGCTATGACTTGAGGTCACATGGAAGTAAGAGGTTTGGTTTTAGGGTTAAGACTAAGGCAAATAGCTTGGTAACGGATTCAATTGACAAGGACAAAAAGTGGAAGAACAGGTTTTTCTATGTTAAGAAGTTTACCTTAGAGGGAGTGGGAAAGATAAACTCTTTTTAGTTGGATGAAGGTAGGGCCACATTGATTTCTTGATTTTGCCATTGACAAGGTTATGATTTTTACTCTGTATTCTGACAACTTGGTTTTATTTTGCAGCTTTGAAGTTGGATGAACTGTTTCCAAAACGCCCAGAGACTTTGAAAGTGGTCAATACTGTTTGTGCTTTATCTCCCAAGAAGCGTAAGTTTGTACGTCCAGCCTCATTGGTTGAGCAAGGGGAAGAAGAAGTTGAGGAATAGAAGAGCTCTAGTAAGACCCTACAAGCTGATCCAGGAATGTCTTCAGGTAAGATTCCTTCTTGAAATCGGCTTTTCAAGCTCTGCTTATTTCTACTTAATAATGGGTTATTTCTGCAGCTACTCCTTCTCAAACTAGCATGGGTGGTGTTAGCAGTCAGATTGCCAGGTTCAAGAGACCCAAGAATGATGATGTCAAGCCACCCCTTCCCAAGGTTGATAGCTCTAAACCTAAATTATTGATTAGAGACATGGTATCTTTCAAGAAGAGGAAGAGTGAGATTGTAGATATTGATGCTGCAGAGCCTATTGAGCAAGTATTAGTGCAGAAGGTAAATAGAGTTTTTTACTTTGTACAAAAGCTTAGTGTTTGAATATTTGTAATAACCGAGTGCAAATTGTAGGTACATGATGCTACAAGCATGTTGGCTAAGGAGGTTCAACTTTGGAAGGGTAAGGCTCAAATGTCTTATCAAGATAAGCTTGAGGCTGAGGAGAAGCTGCTATCTGTGCAAAAGGAAAGGGATTCAAGGGTTGCTGCTATGGAGTTTGAAATCAAGAAGAAAGATAAAGAGATTAGAGAATGGGTAATGAAAGTTGCTGAGATGAACAAGCTGAATAGGGCCGCTATGGAAGCACTTGAAGAACGTATGACCAGGGAAGCTGGAAAGATGGTATTTGAAGCGAGGATCCAAATGATAGAGGAGTATCAAGCTGGAAAGCAAACAGAGTGGAACTTGGAAGATGAACAGGCTGCACTCAAAGGAATCCAGGATGAGGAAGCTGGAGAGGTGAATTCCAAACCCCAAGAAATTGTTGTTGAAGAACAGGTTGATGATAATCAGGAGAATAAGGTTGATGGAGCCACCTGAAAGGTAATTTTCTATTTTCGTTTGTCCTGCAGGGTAAGATGTTAAAACATTTTGTTTTTATGTTTTTGGTTTTATCAACGAGGGGGATGTCCTCGTAAACAATTAGATAATTTACGATGTAATGGTTTTTGTTTGGACAACCTTCATGTTGCATTGTGGTCAACTCATGTCTTGTGATAGCATGAGTTAGACCTTTTGAATGGTTTAGTTTAATAGTTCAGTTTGTTGAACTTTCTCTGGTTATCATGGTTGTAAAAATGATTGACCTCCTAGGACATTACATTTTGGTAACGTAGGCAAGGTAGAAATAGAGATGCAGCTTGTTGAAGTTGACTTCTAAAATGCATGATGTAACATGTTAATGCTAATAGTAGGAATGAAAAGATGTTTGAATCTTTTAAACTTTTGTCTTTGGTAACACGTTAATGTTACAACCAATTGTAAATGGCTTGAGTTCACAATTTGTCTAAGTGCAAGATGGTAATCAATATGTAATAAATACACTGGCCAACTTACAATTTAGACAAATGTGGAAAACGTGCGCACGGGCGAAGGTGTATGAACCTTAAACTTTAAGAAAGACGTATAATCTTTAAACCTTTGAAAGGTGAAAACCTTTAAAACCTTAGTACAAACTTCAGCAAATGAAGCATAAGATTTAACATTAATATGCTTACTTGAACATTCGTATAAGTTAGGCTTTCATCCAGCATGATGTCAGGAAGCTTGACAGATTTCATCTTGAACAGTCCAAGTTGTTGTCTCTGGCAATTCGTCTGAACATATTGACCTAGTTGACCTGTGTTGGAATTTTGAGTTGCCCTTGAAAAACAAACACATGTTAGGGGTGGGTGTTAGCTCGGCTAACACCCCTCCGATGCTTAAATCAGTAAGTGTTCAAGAAAGATTAATAATTTGAAATAACAAAATTGAAATAAAGCTCAAATAAATCATACCTGATCTTTGGAATTGAGTGGACAAGCTACAAGTTACATGTAATAAGCTTTAAGATTGACTACATTCTAACTCCTTGGTATTCTAATGCCATCCAAGGTGGAGAGCCAATATGCACCTTTACCAGCTTCTGCATCAACAAGGTAGGGACCTTCCCACTTGGCTGCAAGTTTGCCTGCATTCAGTTCCCTTGTGTTCTGAAAAACTTTTCTGAGCACCATGTCTCCAATTTGAAATATCCTAATGCGTACATTCTTGTTGTAAGACTTGGAAATTCTCTGTTGATAGGCCGCCATCTTGATCTTGGCCAAATCTCTTAGTTCATCAATAGTATCAAGATCTTCTGCAAGTATTATCTGGTTGTCCTCTGGAGTTATTAAACCATATCTAGCTGTTGGGATAGAAAATTCTACTGGAATTACGGCTTCAGTCCCATAAACCAAGGAGAAGGGAGTTTGGCCAGTTGCATTCTTAGGAGTTGTCCTATCTGCCCATAGTACTAGTGGCAACTCTTCAGCCCATCTTCCTTTCTTTTGATCTAAACGTTTCTTCAAATTTTTCACAATCAACTTGTTGCTTGATTCTGCTTGTCCATTAGCTTGAGGATGTACCGGTGTAGAAGTAATCAACTTGATTCCCCACCTTGTGCAGAAGTCTTGAGTTTTCTTGCTGATGAACTGAGAACCATTATCACAAAAAATTTCTGAAGGGACTCCAAACTTGCTGATGATATTTCTCTTCAAGAACGAAATCACTTCTTTATCTCTAACTTGAACGAAGGCTTCAGCTTCGATCCATTTTGAGAAGTAATCAGTCAAGGCTAACATAAATACTTTACCCCCAGGTGCCTTAGGAAACTTTCCAACGATGTCCATTCCCCACTGCATGAAGGGCCAAGGTGATAGTATAGGATGAAGTGGTTCGGCAGGTTGGTGCAAGATGTTGCTATGTCTCTGACAAGCATCACATTTCTGAACATAATTAATTGCATCCTGGCGCATAGTTGGCCAATAATATCCTGTTCTCAATGCCTTAGAGGATAGTGACTTTCCCCCAGAATGATTACCACATTCACCTTCATGTAGCTCTCTTAAGACTTGTTCAGCTTGTTTCGGCTCTAGACACCTCATGTACAAACCTGTAAATGACTTACGAAATAGTACATTATCGATTAATATAAATCTAGATACCTTTATCCTGAAAGCTTTTGCATTTTTTACACCTTGTGGCACTGTTCCATCCTGCAGAAATGTTATTATGGGCAGTGTCCAAGATGCCTCTTCATTCAAGAAGCTAGCCGACGTATCAGGTTGGTCTTCAACTTGGTTTGTTTTTGATTGATCAATTGCAGGATGCAGGATGTGGATTATAGGTATGGCAGTGTTCAACATGCTCCTGCAACTTGATCCTAGGTTGGCCAATGCATCAGCTTCAGCATTCTCATCCCTTGGGATTTGTTGGAAAGTTAATTCTTCAAATTGTCCAGCCAAGGATTTAACATGCTGCAGATAACTTGACATCCAACTATGCTTTGCTGTATAAGATCCATTGAAGTGGTTAACCAACAACAAGGAATCACTATAAACATTGAGACATTTAACATTCAAACTTAAAGCAGTAACCAAACCCATGATGAGGGCTTCATATTCAGCCTCATTATTGGTCGCCTTGAACTCACAAGCTATAGCTTGTGGAATCAGTTCTCCTTGGGGGGATCTCAAGACTATACCTAAACCTGTGCCCCTTATATTTGATGCTCTATCTGTAAAAAGTGTCCAAAATCTAGGAGAGTCTGAACCTTTAAGTTGTTGGACTTCGAGTTCAACTTCAGGTTGAAGGTTGGGACTGAAATCTGCCACAAAGTCAGCTAGGGCTTGTGACTTGATCGCAGTCCTTGCTTCATACTGAATATCATATGTACTAAGTTGCACAGACCATTTTGCCATCCTGCCTGACATCTCAGGTTTTCTCATCACGTTCCTGACAGGATAGTTAGTCCTCACAATAATAGGATGAACTTCAAAATAATGGCGCAACTTAATAGAAGCAGTTATTAAAGCAAGAACAAGTTTCTCAAGATGGGAGTACTTGGTTTTCGCATCTAAAAGAGACTTACTTACATAATAAACAGGGAGTTGTGTTCCATCTTGGTCTCTTGCCAAGACTGCGCTGACTGCATTTTCTGATACTGAGAGATACAGGTACAAAGCTTCACCTGTTTTTGGTTTGGAAAGTAGAGGTGGAGTCGCCAAGTAATCTTTAAGCTGGTTGAAGGCTGCTTCATGTTCTTCTGTCCACTGGAACAACTTGTTTTTCCTCAGCACGTCATAGAACAACTTGCATCTGTCAGACGACTTGGAGATGAACCTGGTTAGAGCAGCAACTTTTCCTGTGAGTCTCTGCACTTCTTTAATACTCTTTGGAGACTCTCAGTTGATGATGGCTTTGATCTGTTCTGAACTTGCTTCAATGCCCCTCTTGGTCACCATGTAGCCAAGGAACTTTCCAGCCTTAACACCAAAGTTGCATTTTGATGGGTTTAGCTTCATGTTTAACGCCTCCAGGATGTCAAAAGCTTCCTTTAGATCTCGAGCATGATCTTCAATACACTTAGACTTCACCACCATGTCGTCAATGTATACTTCCATAGTCTTTCCAAGCTGGTTCTTGAACATCATGTTGACTAGTCTCTGGTAGGTTGCCCCTGCATTCCTCAATCCAAAAGGCATGGCAATAAAGCAACATATACCATCCGGAGTAATGAACGCCGTGTCTTCCTGATCTGAAGGTTCCATCTGAATCTGTTGAAATCCTGAAGAAGCATCCATAAACGTCAAGACCTCATGGCCAGTTGTTGCATCAACTAGGGCATCAATGTGAGGCAAGGGAAATGGATCCTTAAGGCACGCCTTATTCAAGTCTGTAAAGTCTACACAGACTCGCCATTTCCCATTCTTCTTCTCTACAACCACCACGTTGTCCAACCATTTAGGATAGTCAACCTCTCTAATCATCTTGGACTTTAGAAACCTCTCTACTTCTTCTGTGATAATCTGATTGCGCTCATGAGCAAATTTCCTTCTTTTCTGGTGGACAGGCTTGGCATTTGGGTCAATGTTCAATTTGTGGGTGATAGCATCCTTGCTGATTCCAGTCATATCTTCGTGCTTCCAAGCAAAGCATTTCATCCTGCTCCTCAGAAACTCAATGATCTCTCCTTCTATATCAGGAGGTAAGTCTGCGCCTATAAGAATTTTGACATCGGGATCAGAAGGATCAAGTTGCACCTCTTTAATATCAAACTCTGCAGCTTCAAGTACATCCCGTGCCTTTCTCTGTAATTGCTATGCTTGCCTAGGACTGCTTGCTGCCTTTATAGAAACCTTGTAACATTCCTTAGCAGTCTGCCGATCTCCTGCCACCTTGATTACTCCCCAAGGTGTTGGCAACTTGAGGCACTGATGGTATGTTGAAGGTACAGCTTTCACGTTATGAATCCATGGCCTGCCCAGGATGATGTTATAAGATGACTGACATTCTATCACACAGAACTCTCCATAGAATTAATCCCTTCAACATATATTGGGAAAGTAATCTCCCTAAACGTGTGCTTTGTCTCACCACTGAATCCAACCAAGACATATTCTCAAGTGGGATGCCCATTCCTTTCAAACCATCAGTTGTCACGATGTTAACTAAACTTCCATTATCGATCAAGATGCGTCTCACCAAACAGTTTGCAACTTGAAGACTCACTACCAAGGCATCATGATGTGGATCCTGGATGCTGACCCTATCATCCTTATCAAAAGAGATTTCCTGCCCCTTCGCCTTGTTGATGGATCTTGAAGGCAAATAAGACTTGTCCTCCTTCGCATCTGCAGCACGACGCTTGGCGGCTGAATAGGTTGTACCACAGATATCCGAGCCACCACTGATCATGTTGACCACTCTGGTTGGAGGTGAATGAGGTGGTGGATTCTCAGGTTGTTTCTTCTGGTTGCAATCACGATCTTCAGTGCGTCTCTGCCTTCTACCAAGTAGTTCTTTGAGGAGACCTTTGGACATCAAGTAGCTGATCTCCTTCCTGAGTGCAATACAATTCTCAGTAGTGTACCCAAAGTCTTCATGATAGGCGCACCACTTGGACTTGTCTTTCCAAATCGAAGTCTTGTCTGCCTTCTTGGTCCATCTTGCTTTCTCACCCAGGTTGTCCATGGCATTGATCAATCCTGCAATATCAACAGAGAAACAATAGTCATAAATTCTAGGATAAGAAGAATCATCATCCTCATCATTATCATTAACAACATGAATTCTAGAAGAGTCGGGTTTAGAGTAGGGTTTGGACCTATTAGATCTAGCATGAGATGTTATCATCTTTCCACCAGAATGGGACGAATCTGTCCTACCACTAGAATGTTCTGGGGTCGCATTCTTCTTGGTTGCTTTATTTTGGAGCAACTTGTCTTCTTCCAACCTGATGAATTTGGAAGCTCTGGTTCTGACCTCATCCAGCCTCTTGCATGGTGTCATTACTAGGTCATCATAATATGGAGAGTCCTTCTTGAGTCCCATCCTAAAGGCTTCAATCGCAGTTACAGTGTCTAGGTTAGAGATGTTCATCGCCTCCCTGTTGAACCTGCTCAGGTAATCTTTAAGTGGCTCGTCAGGTTGGTGGACCACCCTGTATAGATCACTTATCAGTTTCTCGAACACCCTGTTACATGAAAACTGATTAGTGAACAAGTTGATAAGTTGAGCATATGATCCAATGGAACCCAAAGGTTGGCTAATGAGCCATCTCAAAGCTGCTCCTGTAAGAGTTGAACAAAAACCCCTGCAAAAGCATGCTTCCTTGAACTGGGGTGGAATGTGGACCACATCCATCTTCTCCTGATACAATGCAACATGTTCAGCTGGGTCCGTTGTCCCATCGTATTGCTTAATATGGGGTGGACTGAACTTCTTTGGTATGACCACGTTGGCTATGGCCGGAGCGAAGCGAGATTCATTGTAACATGTTGGAGACGCCTGGTTGTGTGGCATAATCATCCCTGGCACACTCATGACTAATTCTTTCAACTCCTGCATTTGACGGCTAAGCAAACTACCTGCATCGTTGTTAGCAGCAGCAAATTGACAATTATTAAGATAATCGAATCCTAATTGAGGGTTAAGACTCCCTGTCGCCATCGAAGTAGGAGTCACAAAGGTTGCTGAGGTTGGAGTAATAGTTTCAGGATTGACTATCGTGCTGTTGGTGGTCAGGTTGGTAGTTGGCGTGATCCCACCAAATCCAGATGATCCAGAAATGTCACTCCCAAAAGTAAGCCTTCTGGGTTGATATGGAGAGTACAGATTGGAAGGTGCAGTTGGAGCAATAGACTGGAAAATGCTAGGCAAGCTGGTCTGCTGCACCGCCCCTGTACCACCTTGAAGAGAAGTCACCTCGTGCTGCAACCTGGAAACTTGATTCATCAGCATGGTGGAGGTATCATTCTGAACTTGAATCTGGTTCCTCACTTCACGCAGCATGGAAGTCAAGTTGGAAGCGATGTCAATAGGGATCTCTTGATTTGCGGCAGTGGATGATCCATCCTGAATCTGGATTGGTCTTGAGACACCTCCAATGCTCTGAGTTGAAGACATCACGGCTGATGAGGCTGGAATCGTCTCCATAGTTGCCATCAAACCAACTGATGTCATGGTTGAAGATAATGCAGTCGACATCTCGAATTCCTTTGACAATTATAAGACCAAAATTTCCCACGGACGGCGCCAAATTGTTTTAGTCAAATTTTGCAATTCAACTTAAAGAATAATAGTTTGGGCAAAATGGAATATGATTGCAAGCAATTCAAGATCAATAGAACACGGTGTTTAACGAGGAAAGCCGGTGAACAACTTGTTCGCCGGCATAAAACCTCAAGATGGAATTTTATTAGTATCGACTTGGAAATACAATGAATTGAAAGAACAAAAAGTGATTACTACGAGAATGGAAGATCGTGAGTATGTGTGCATTACAAAATGTGTCAGCTATTTATAATGAGAGTTTAACTATGAATTAGTAGGTTTTTCCAAGAATCTTGGGAGGTTAGTTGAAGATTATCTTCAACCGTTTGTGATGATAAGGTCTTCATTGTTTGAATAAGTCTTCAATTAGGTCACGTTGAATTCGTTAATCCATGTGATCGCTCCCTGAAAAATAGGAATAAGTTTACCTGCATCAAAAAACGTGTGTATATAATCAAGATGCTTGATGTCAGGATGCAGGATGACGGGACAAGTTGAATACTTCAAGATGCAGACATGATGCAGATTTTTACTCCCAAACAATGTTACAAAAAATACTTACTTCTCTCCGACTAAATTTGACCATGCATTTAAGGACGGAAGGGGTAGCATTTTTCGTATAACAGATTAATATTTTTTAAAAGAATAATTAAATATTTTTTAAATTTTAATCAAAATTCAATCGAGCTAATTACTGAGATTTTTATGACACTGTAAAGGAGAATGTCGTCGGCAATGCAAGGAATGAGGCAAATATGACAATATCAATTATTTTTGTGTAAGAGATGAGGGAAAGATGAGGACATTTAAATACTCCCTCCGTTTCATGAGAACTGAGACTAAAGGAAATGGCACAAGAACTAAGGAATACTAATAAAATAAGGAAAATGTGTGGTAGAAAATGAAGAGAGAGAATTAGTGGGGTAAATAGTGGTGTTGGTTGAATAAAATGAGTGGTTGAGAATGAAGAGAGAGAATGAGTGGTGGGGTTAGGTGAATATAAAATATTAAAAACTTTGCCATTTTGGGCAGTCTCAATTGAGTTGAAACGGACGAAAAAGAAAAGAAGTCTCAATTCTCATGAAACGGAGGGAGTATTTTCCAACAGTTTTCTGTCCGTCCCGCCCTCCTTCCTACCAATCCTTTTTTATGACATGGTACTACAAATTTCTCTCTCAATCTAAACGTATCCCTGTCCTTTCTCCGTTTTCCCGGCGTCGGAAGTCATGGCGGAGATTGATCGACTTCCGATTGACTTACTATCTCATTTCTTTGTTCTCATCACTTGCTTCAAGGATTTGGCTCAGTATATGCCTCTATTAACTTTCTTAATTTCAAGCATAATTGTTTTACTCATCGTCCTATGTTAGATCAATAAACAAGACTTCATAAGAAAAGCAAACAATCATATGAACACATATTCATATGGTTCACCAACTTAGCAATCACAGATACAAATCACACTAATCTAGCTGCACTAATTATTCGTTCAGAGTTAGGGATTATTAGTTAGTTTTGGGACAATGACTTTTGTAATCCTTATCAGGAATGAATTATTAATCCTTTAGGGATTAATAAAAGTTATTCCTTATGTCTTCAGCATTAGGACCCTATTGGTATAAATAGAGGGGTCATCCTAACACAAATTCATACCTCAAAAAATAGAGTGCTCAGAGAGGGATCAATAATTATAGATCTAAGGATTAACACAGTCAGGAATTTTGTGACCAAAATTCGTGCTAGCATAGATTAGTGTGATCTTTTAAACGTTTCTCCAGATTGATAATAATATTCTCTCCCCTCCCCGTGGACGTAATAAATTTGGTGAACCATGTAAATCTGTGTTCTTGTGATTGCTTTCTTTTCTCATCAAGTCTTGTTTATTGCTCTAACAAGTGGTATCAGAGCTCTGGTAACAAGTGGCACCAGAGCTTTGGTTCGTGGTTAGAGATTCAGGGATTCCGCTGCAGAGAACGAGAAAATGGGTCAAGGAGCATATTTGATCGACAAGTTCAATGGGAAGAATAGTTTTTCTCTCTGACAGATCAAAATGAAGGCTTTGTTGATAGACAAAGATTTATGGGAACCATTGGAGATTGCAATCAGGGATCGCAAGGATCCCAAGGATCCCAAGGGTAAGGCAGTCGACATAGGATCTACCCCTGCGGTAGAATTATCAGAGAAGGACAAACAAACAACAGCGAAGGAGGCAGCAGCGTTGAAGAAGTTAGATCAGAAGGCTCATGCCAAGATCATCAGACAGTTGGATGATGAGATTCTAACCAATGTTGCAGGAACAGACTCCGGAAGCGATCTTTGGTTAAAGTTGGAAGATATGTACATGACACGTTCATTGACCAACAAGTTATACCTGAAGAAGAAGTTGTATGATTGTCGCATGACAGAAGGTACTCCTATTAATGATAATCTTGATAGATTTACTTCTACATTACATAAACTACGTAATATAGGAGTTATTGTGGATGACGAGGATGCAGCCTTGCAGCTTCTAGCATCTATACCTATGTCTTATGTGTTTGGTTTCCTCGGATCATGCGCAGCAGAATTAAAGCATTAAAATTTTCATGAAACCCAAAGCCCATAGATCCATTCATATGATTAAGTCAAATACATGCATAATGAATACTAGAATACTAACCCTTGATGCCTTTGATTAACAACCTTGATCTTGGTGGAGATTCAAAACTTGATCACAAACAATAGCAGGAACACAAACTTTGGAGGTGATAAGTTTCACCCTCTATTGGTATCCACACCTTCGAACGAATATCAAGGAACTTCTTGATCTTGGTTGCTAGACCAAAAGGCTATACGAATTTATGAATTCTTAATCTTTGTTTCTCAATCAATGATCAAGAATATTGTTTCTCCAAACAACGAGGTTTCATATGCTTAATGGCTGGTGAAAAGATGTTTATATAGGTCTTAGTCCTTAACCCTTAAGGACCTAGGAAACCTAAATCCCGTCAACCAATTAAGCTGCAAACTTTCTGTCCAAGCAGCTCTGGCACGGTCGTGCCCTATAATTGGCACGGTCGTGCCAATTGGTGCGCACCTGCCTTCCCGGTTATTGATTAATGGCATGGTCGTGCTTTATATCTGGCACGGTCGTGCCAGACCAGAAATCTGCCATTTTTGCCTTTTATCAATTCGTTCTGATTATGTGTGAACCTATAGGATTACACTAAGTTGGTAATGGGTTTAAACATAAACCCATAAGATATGATTAGGTTCTAGCAAACCGTCATATCTACCCAAATAGTGTAACTATATACAAGTTCGTATTCCTTTATAGAACATGTCACAATCCCTTTGTCCATGGTGTCATTGAACACAAGTCATGGTCATCAAGTCAACTTGTATTTGTTCAGTAATTTCTCGATCCCGAATATGTTGATAATCCAAATGACATTGATCCAATCAATTCACTTGAGTTTGGCCAAACATTTCATCAACATCATTCTACGAGGGGCCCAAGCTTGACATCTCTCCGAAGAGGGACAGATCCATTTAGCTTATTATTCTTCCCTACGTGAATCCGATTATGCCAATCATACCCTTTATAACTTCTTGGTTAAAGGTAGCGTTTGAATATGTCAAACATAATGTTCATCAAGTGGAAGACTATAATAACTTCATATCTAAGGATTCAAATGACATAACTAATATGAGATCTATATATGACATTGACCATGACATAAATCTCATAGAGCGGGTCATGTCCAGTACATTGTTCTTCAAAAAGTACCCATAAGTCTAATATGATCATCCCATGAACATTTAGACTTATACTAGTACTTCATAAGTACTAGGGACGGAGATTATTATAAGTAAATATGAACAACAATAATAATCAAAACATCTCATTATTAATATGAATAAAACGATAACATACAGAACGTTTAAATAAACGTGCCTAGGGCACCAACACTAACAATCTCCCACTTGCCCTACGCCCAATATCCTATGTATTTAACCCATGGACCTAACATGACCATCATGTTTAGCTTGTGGAAGTCCTTTTGTTAGCGGGTCCGCTACGTTATCATCAGTTGGTACTCTGCATATATTTACGTCTCCCTTATCAACGATTTTTTGAATGATATAAAAATGCCTAAGTATGTGTTTGGATTTCAGATGTGCCCTTGGTTCCTTTGCTTGAGCAATATCACCATTATTATCACAATAAAGGTCTATTGGATTAGCAATACTAGGTGTTAGGCCCAATTGGTAGGAAAATAGGCTAGAGGGGGGGGGGGTGAATAGCCTTTTTAAACTTTTACAAAGAAACACTTTTATGAATGCAAAGTCACTTATCAGTTTGCAAAGTATTATCAGTAAGCGAAGCGGAGAAGATATGACTAAGTTTTAACTCACACTTAAATCGGTAAGAAATGATTTTCAGAGCTTGGTTTAAACACAAAGTTGTTTCCAAAAGTTCAATGTAGTTTCAAGAGATTGGTCAATGGAAATTACAATGAATCAGTACAAACATATGCAATCTGCCGGTGATAGAGTTTCAACCGGCAAAGATAAAATAAGCAACAGAGACACAAGGATTTGGAGAGGTTCACAGTGTAAATACTGCTACGTCCTCTACCAAGTTTGGTCAGAACTTGGATTTGGGTTAAGCGTACTATTAGATATCTCTAGTCTATTACAAGCACGGCTTTGCCGGAAACAAAGACTAAATTCTAGAGATTACTAATGGATCGTAATACAAATCTGACCAAGTGTTTTTGAGCGGTAAGTCCAAAAGAACTTATCTCACTCAGGTGGGTGTGTGAATAACTCAAACAACGTATTCCTTAAATGATCTAGTTCGGGAATACTAACATTGTTGTTGAGTTGGTGCACAAGTGTATGTCCTATTAAATGATCTAATGATTATCTGGACAGAATGTTTGAGTCTTTAATGAATACTCAAAAACATTTAACTCTCTTCAATACTCTATTTTCACCAACCTTCTTCAATGCTCCAAGTCCACTATTTATAAGAGGAGTGAATGTCTTGAGTCTTGTAGAAGAAGGCTTGCAATTTGAATATCCAGCTGGGTAGTTGAGGAGCATTAAATGCGGTATCTTTAGCATTAATGGCGAAGATATGGGGTACACGCATGCTTGCAAAAGTCTGATGGGTAAAGACCCCTTTGTCTCAACCGGTTACCTGCAAAAAGCAAGTAGGGACAAAGTATAGCTAAAACTAGCTATGTGTCAGACGGCGCAGTAATCATGACAGAGCAGTTAAACAACTTTATGATAAGACAGTGCGGAAAAGACAGAGACAATCAGTAAGTTGACAATGAGATAGAACAATAAAACCTGGCTGTCAGTAAGGTTCAGATTGTCCTTGCTGATTGTTTGAGTCATCGGCAACTTATGTAGAAAGTTGATCGGCATGTTAGTTCTGGTATGCTGATTGTGCTTCCTTCTGCTGGTTTGCCAAGTTTGAAGAGTTGGAATACACCTGTGCTGGTCATGAAGAATCCTAAGTGTACCTTACAAAGGTTCTAATAAAATTGGGGGATCCTAAGTGATAACTATGATTGGGATTAAGCAATTCTATGTCCTAAACATATATTTGAACAACAATCTCCTCCTAATTGCTTAAGTCCAATCACCCTATACTAGAATATCTATCTTAGCTTAGTAAAAGAATGTGTAAGGAATGTCTATTTATTATCATTCCCTAAGCCAAGTCACACACTAGATGTCTTAGAAAAGGTAAAAATACAAAATGATAAAAAGTAAGAAAAAAAAATGAGTTGCTGATTGCTATGATCAGTAGGGAGAATAATAATGTGCAAAACAAAGTTAGCATGAATAGCAGCAGATATTATAAGAGAATATAACATATAAAAATAAGCACACATAAGACAGTAATGGTTAGCAAAGAAGTCTTGGATAAAGCGTTGAAGGTCTTCAAGATATCTATATCATTGGCTACATTGACTAGGAAACAAGAGGATCCTCTTGCTGGTTAGTGGCCTTTGATGTAGAGTCGGTAAGATTGGCTTTCTTCTTTGCTCTTTTCTCTTTCTTTTCAGCTTCTCTTCTCTTCCTTCTTTGAGTGCTCTCCAGTCTTTCAGTTAGCATGGCATTGTTAGCTTCCAGAGCAGCTATCTTCATTTGAGCATCAGCAAGAGCATACTTGGAAGCAAATAGATCTTTTTCAATTCTTTCTAGGTCTCTGATCTGCAACCTTTGCTCATCAACTAGTTACTGTTGAATAGAATGCATACTCCCCAAACTTTCTGAAAGGGCAATCAACCTTGATTCTCTGTCCTCCAGTAGATCTTTCAGGTCTTGGATTCTCTTGCTTTCCTCCTCCTGATTGGACTTAAGGATTTTGTCAGAAAGATCCTCATGAATACGGTTCAATTTGTTGCGGAGGAAGAGGCCAGTATCACCCAGATCGGCACGAGTAACAGGCACTTGCAGATTTTCAGTATCCCCTTCAAGGTAACTGAAGTATTCATACATACTATTCAGTACCACGGGCTTTGAAAGACCAAGAGAAGAATGCATCAGGAAGGAAGGAATGAAGTCTTCATTGTAAATATCAGCATCTTCTACAAGACCATCAGGAGCAGGCACACTCATCATCAGAAGATAGAACAATCAGTAATGGAGAAGCTGGCACAGGAGAGGGAGCAGATGACAGAGGCAAGGGCAAAACTTGTTGAAGGAAAGAAGCATCAGCAGGATATCTGTCGGCAAGAAGGAACTCAGCAGGAACAGACGTGGAGGCAACAAGATAGGCAGAAGTTACATCGGCACGGACGATCGGAACAGGAAATTGAGGATGAATAATAACTGCACGTTCAGCCGGCAGATGGAACACACCATTGTCCTCTAGGGAGAGAAAGATAGCCAGAATGAAATTCAAATAAGCACGACCTTCAAGAATCATGGTCATCAACCCGGCATTCATCAGCCTTAAGGTATAGACCAGATGATCGGCACGCTGTCTTGGATGGAACATCGGCAGAGTTAGTGCAAGAGCAGCAGATTTAACCAAGTGCAAAAGACCTCGAGAATCAGTAGCTCGGTATTCAAGAATGTTATGGAGTTCTTCATTTATCATCATGCACCTTTTCATCAAACCATTTGTGGCGATTCAGACTTCCTTGGGAGATGGACCAGGTAAATGCATTTTTCCGCCAACTTTGAGCTTACCAGGCAAGTAATGTAGAGGTTCAAAAGCTGGTCCTTTCACCTTGAGTTTGGAGACCCGAGGAGCTTTCCCTTTTCGCCTTTTGAATTCAGGTTTAATCCAGGGCAAGAACGTAAGCTATTCACTAGTCGAGCCCGAAAGAAATGAGTGATTTGGACCAAAAGGATTAGGAATTGATTGCAGAGAATTTGACGGCAGCTCTATATAATCCTCAGGATCTATTTCATCGGAGCTGTCATTCCCACCAGCAGCTGCAGCAACAGGAACAGATTGAGCTTCATCAGTAACAACTGGAGCAACAAAGGCCTCGGGAGCAGGTAGCAAAGGAAAGGAAATAGGAGCAAATAAAGCATCCTGAAATTCCTCAAATTGTAAGTCAGCAGCGATCAGAGCATCAAGGTCAGCATTATGATCTGGATTGGCAATCTCTGCATCGGCACCTCCTCCCAACTCAACAATCTCTCTAACAGCAGTAGGAGCTACTAGAATCACATAAGTAGAAGAGATTGGGACCTTAATAATCTGAGTGTCGGCAGTTGGCTCAGATGGATGAGTGTCGGTAGTTGGGTCATCAGCATACATATCAGCAATAACTTCTTCATCAGCACAATCTCCTCCTGATATCGGCAAGCCACCAACTTCATCAGCAGATTGAGTTTCTATAGTTTCCTCAATTGATGCAAGTTGATCTTCTTTAACAATCAGAGGTTGAGTGTCTATAGTTTCCTCAACTTGAATAACTAAGGATTCATCAGCAGTGCTGGTCTCATCAACAGGTTGAGTGTCTGAAGTTTTCTTAACAATCTGTTCAACAGACTTATCAGCAGAGCCACGCTCAGAGCCATCACTGGCTAGAACTGAGTCAGCAAATGCTTCAGCAGATGATATAGAAGTAGGGGCAGAAGCTGCATGATCTTGATCAGTAGAGGGCTTTTTGAAGACAATACTTATCGGCAGCTTATCATACTCACCGATAGAATCAGAAGAAGTGATTGTTTCACCAGCAGCTTTGTGAGTACAAACAAAATCAGCAGTATCAACAGAGCTGGCTGGAGTTGGAATGGGTGAGATTGCTGGTGAAGGGACTTGATCAGGAATAGAGGTAGATGCTGGTGTAGACGCAACTCTAGCCTTGATAAAGGCCTCTGAATCGTTCAGCAGATTCAGTGTAATCCTCTACACATTCTTTAGAAATTGAGTGGCTTGAGCACTCTTATCCAGCCTTTCATTATCATTGAAGTTCAGCAAATCATCCTCATCTTCTGACCTTCCCAACTGATAAGGATCTTGTTCATCAAAGTTCATCAGCTGGTTGAAGACTGAGGCATAGGCAACCCATACGTCTTGCACCATCAAATCCTGTCTGATCCTATCTTGAAATAGATAGACCTGATTCCAAGGAAGGGGTAGCAAATCAAAATACCTTCCAAAATTCAATCTTAACTCACTTTCAGACAACCTTTGGAATTTCTGAAGAGGCACAAATTTCTCTTTAAACATGTCGGTGACCCTGTTCAGACTTGTGAAATCAACATAATCAGCACGATTGTCAGGGGAAACTAAATCTTTCCTTTCCTCATGAAATTGGAGCAACCGGCGAACAAACGGATGGAGATGATCGATGGGGAACACCCAATTCTTTGATAAGACCTTATTGGTGAATGACCAATGGTTTCTGAAGAAGATGTGAAATGTTGGGTTTCTGATTGGCTTGCACTTTCTTACAGAAGGTCTAGAGGCTACATCAGCAGTAGCATGGAGCTCAAGTAAATAGGGAAGATCTAGAATTCCCTTTTGAAGAGGGACTCTTACCCTTAAGTCAGATCCAATCAATCTCCTTCTCTCAGCCATTTCATCGGCAGCATCGGTTTCAGATTTGATAACCACAGAGGGAGCAGTAAGTGTTGCACCGGCAAGAAGAGATGGTGCAAACCTGATCTGCTTAGCTCTTGGATCAGTAGAAGGAATTTGAGAGGAAGGAACCTGAGCAACTGAAGACTTTGGCCTTGGAGTAGCAGGCAGATCATCAGTAGATACAACC
This sequence comes from Campanula takesimana, assembly GCA_026119855.1. Lineage (NCBI taxonomy): Eukaryota > Viridiplantae > Streptophyta > Magnoliopsida > Asterales > Campanulaceae > Campanula > Campanula takesimana. Next base: position 709,739 of record JAOWBW010000318.1, on the reverse strand, counting down.
TTTGACTTCTTGACTTGAGCTTTATCGGCAGCTTTGACTAGCCTTCTCTTCTTTGGAGCTGCTGGAGTAGAATCGGCAAGAATCCTATCGGTAGATGGAGCAGGAGTAGAAACGTCGGCAGGGGTGATATCGGCAACCTTGACAACTTTCTTTGCCTTCTTCTTTTTAGGAGTACCAGCAGCAGGAACAACTATTGTGCTGGTAGGAGCCTTTTTGGAAATCCTATTCCAATCAGTAAGCTTAAATGATTTGAGCTTGTCAAAATCAAGACTAGGGGGTGCCGGGGAAGCCCTAACAATTGCTGAGTTGCGCCTCAAGATAGTGCTAATTAGCATATAGTGGCATCCTTTACCGGGTTGAGCTTTGTTCTTCTTTCTAGCCTCCTTATACTTAACGGCAGCAATGGCAATGACCCTAAACAGGTAGGCACACCAGTTGAATTCTTCTTGCAACACGATGGCTGCCATTGCTTCAAACTGTACATCAGTAACATGGCTGTGAGAGCCAGATCTGCATACTAAGCATCTATCAACAATCTCTACAAGGGCAAAGAATCTTCTTCTATAATGAGCTTTGAGATGATTATCTCCACTGAGTCTGGGACCGGCTCCCCTCATAAGGGTCCATGCCTTGTCCAATGTCTGGTCATCAGTAATAGAGTCAACACCCTCATTCCCAAGCAGAGGGAATGCTTCATGAATAGACGAAGGAGTAACAGAGATCGGCACGCCGGCGACGGTTGAGGCGATGGAGACGAAGACAGAGGAGTCATTGCGATCAGTGATGACAGAGGAATTTGAGAAGAACTCTTGAACTTGACCCAAAAAGATAAACTCAACACCAGATGGAGAGATGAAGGAGTCCAGAAAAGAGCCAATCAAAGATTCTTCAAGAAATCACCGTCAAGAGTGTCGTCGAAGAAGGTGGAGTCAACATAGCCTCCATAGATATCCTTCTCGTTGCTCGACATTTTCTGCAAAATCACTCAAAGGATCTCACAAGTTAGAACAAATTAGTTCAAAATAGATTTGAAATGCAAGAGTAAAATCATCAAGTAGTTACCAGAAAGTAGAGTTAACTCTGGTATGAAGAACGTAAGATAATGTGAAAGTAGATGAAGAACACAAGCAATAGTGATATCAAGAGAGAATGAAGAGCGAAAGGACCAAGAGGAGTTTAAATGTAGCTTATATATGTTATGGAAGAGAGAGAGAGAATAGGAAGAGTTTGCATGGGAGAAAGAGAAATAATGATGAGTTTAACTGTAGCGAATAACTAGGAGAACGTACGCACACAATGCATTTAATGCACGAACCGGACAGTTTAAATTAGACGGTTAAACTTAGGAGAGAGAGAAAGGGTAGAAACGGCAACAATAAAGTTAAGGTTACCTTTCTGATTTATCACAAAGAGTTGGGATAAATCTTTGATACGATTTGGGTAAGGCGGTGCACACACGTGTCAGAGAGGAGGTGTGACCGATTGTACCTTTGATTTGACTAGGCTTACGTCATGTGTCATAGAATCCTTATCCGTTTGGATGAGATCTACCGATGAATTTTGAATTTGATGAATCGGCAAGACATGATTCGGCAAGTTGTTGATCAGCAAGATATTTATCGGCATGATGTTTGTCGGCAAGATAATTTTCGATCTACTGATTTGATCGGCAGACTAACAAAAGTAGCAAAGTCAGCACAAGTTTAACTATAATAATCAATCATACCTAGTTCACCTCTGAGGAATTCAAATCTTTTCTGATCTAAGGGTTTTGTCAGTATGTCTGCTCTTTGGTGGTCGGTATGAACTTTGAGCAGCATCACGTTTCCCTTTTCAACATGTTCCTTCAGAAATTGATAATTGATATCTATGTGCTTGGTTTTGGAATGCATGACCGGTTTGTTGGAAACTGAGATAGCAGATTGATTGTCACAATAGATTGGACAAACTTGAGATGGAACTTCATAGTCAACAAGCTGCTGCTTCATCCAAAGGATCTGTGAACAGCAACTGCCGGCAGCTATGTACTCAGCTTCCGTAGTAGAAGTGGAAATTGATGCTTGCTTTTTACATGACCAAGACACCAACCGATCACCAAGAAATTGGCAAGTTTCACTAGTACTTTTTCTGGTCACCCTACAAGCTGCAAAGTCTGCATCTGAATAACCTATTAGATTAAAAGATGAATCTATAGCATACCATAATCCAAGGTTAGCAGTGCCACATAGATATTTAATGATACGTTTAACAGCTTGCAGATGAGATTCCCTAGGGTCAACTTGAAACCTGGCACAAACACAAACAGCAAACATAATATCTGGTCTACTGGCAGTAAGATAGAGGAGTGAGCCGATCATACCTCGGTAGAGTGTCATATCTACCCTCTTAACGGACTCATCCTTATCTAAATGAATGTTAGTGCCCATAGGTGTGCTTTGAGAGTGAGCATTGTCAAAGCCAAACTTCTTGATTAATTCTTTTGCGTACTTGGCTTGACTGATGAATATTCCCTCATTGGATTGCTTGACTTGAAGTCCAAGGAAATATGTTAGTTCACCCATCATGCTCATCTCGAACTTGCTCTGCATTAGCTTCTCAAATCTCTTTCAAAGTGATTCATTAGTAGAACCAAAAATAATATCATCGACATATATTTGAACAAACAATGAATGACCCTTATGCTTGGCAACAAATAAAGTAGTATCAATTTTACCTCGAGTGAAACCTAAGCCATCACTAAGTAAGAACTTAGAAAGGGTTTCATACCATGCCCTTGGAGCTTGCTTTAGGCCGTAGAGAGCTTTCTTTAATCGGTAGACATGATTAGGCTTCTTAGAGTCCTCGAAACCAGGTGGTTGTTCCACATAAACAAGTTCTTGGAGTTCTCCATTTAAGAATGCACTTTTCACGTCTATTTGATATAACTTGAATTTTTAGAAGGCAGCATAGGCTAAGAAAAGTCTTATAGCTTCCAATCTTGCAACCGGAGTAAATGTCTCATCGTAGTCAATTCCTTCTTCTTGTCGGTAGCCTTTAGCAACTAACCTTGCTTTGTTTCTAATAATATTCCCAGCTTCATCCAATTTGTTCATGTAGACCCATTTTGTACCAATAACTTGTTGAGAAGTTGGTCTTGGTACAAGTTCCCATACATTACATCTTTCAAACTGATTTAGTTCCTCTTGCATGGCTTCAATCCAACCAGGATCGGCAAGATCTTCTTCAGTCTTCTTTGGTTCTATATTGGAAACCATAGCAGATGAGAAGAGACTCTCGGCGAATGCTCTACTAAGGTTTCTTGTCAATCTTGGTCCAAAGACATCACCAATCACATTTTCTAATGGATGGTCACGAACTGTTCTAACTTCCCTTGGTACATCTTGTCTGACTGTATCTTGTTGAAATGATTCTAGAGGAGGATCAAGGTCAGCAGATGACTGAGAGGAAGAGTTAGAGTTTTGGGTGAGAGGTGGATTAGATTGAGAGCTAGTTGGGAAGGGCCTTATAACAGAAATTGGTTGAGGGCTTGATCTGACTTCAGGATGATCAGCAGAATTGGCATCGGCAAATGGATTATGAAAGTTATCGGTAAGATCATGTTCTGCCGATGATGGGAAATAATGAGTATCTGCCGGTTCTTCTACTGAAATGACTGGATCATCAGCTGGTATTTGACCTGCAGGGTTAGGATTACTGGATTCACCTGTCTCATGAGCACTAGAAGCATTAGTACTATTTGGAGCCTTGTCAGACTCTAACAAATCAAATTCATCAAAGGTTACATGAACAGACTCAACAATTTTCAAAAGTTTCTTATTAAAAACTCGAAAGGCCTTACTGTGTTTAGCGTATCCAACAAAGATTCCTTCATCAGCTTTCTCATCAAATTTACCTCTGTGCTCTTTATCGTTGTAAAGCACGTAACATTTGCAGCCGAATATTTTGAAGAATCCAATGTTGGGAGTTCTGCCTCTCTAGAGTTCATAAGGAGTCTTGTTATGGAATTTGTTGATAAGAGATCTGTTTTGAGTGAAGCAGGCGGTATTGATGGCTTCAGCCCAAAATATTTTGGTAGCCTGGCTTCAGCAATCATGGTCTTACCAGCTTCAATAAGAGTTCTGTTCTTTCTTTCAATGACGCCATTTTGTTGTGGTGTACCGGCAGCTGAGAAGTTGTGGTCTATGCCATGATCATCACAGTACTGAGCAATACCATTGTTCTTGAATTCAGTGCCGTTGTCTGATCTCATGCTGATGATATCGCTTTCTTTCTGTGTTTGTAGTAGTCTGAATAACTTGGTAGCAACGGCATATGTGTCATCTTTGTGACTGAAGGTTTCCACCCAAGTATATCTAGAGAAATCATCTACTACAACCAAGGTATATCTACTTCCCCCAATACTTGCTGTAGTTGTGGGGCCAAATAGATCCATATGTAGTATTTGGAGGCACTTAGATGTTGACATGCAGGGCTTGCTTCGGAAAGATGACTTATGTTGTTTTACAAGCTGGCAGGCCTTGCATTTCTTTGCTTGATCAGCAGACACTTGAGGCAGACCGGTAACCAGATTTGAACCAGCAAGCTTAGATAGATACTTGAAGTTTAAGTGACTGAGTCTCTTGTGCCATAGCCATGAGTTCTCACTGATGTTCTTAGCTACAAAACAAACATTAGCAACACCAGTAATAGCACTTAAGTCTACTGCATAAATGTTACCTTTTCTTTTGGCAGAGAGAAGAGTTTCATTGGAAGCAATGTCTTTCACATAGCAACTAGAAGTAGTAAATACACATTGCATTCCTTTATCAAAGAATTGTGATATTGATAGAAGGTTGTGTTTCAGACCATCCACTAGAGATACCTTCTGTATAGTAACTGCACCTCTCTTGATGGTACCAATACCGATGATTTTTCCTTTGGCATTGTCACCGAAAATCACTAGGGGACCTGATGCTTCTGAGATATCGGCAAGTAGATCTGCAAATCTTGTCATGTGTCTTGAACAGCCACTATCTAGAATCCATAAATCCTTGCTTGCACCAGTTGAGGCCATGAAGCATTCCTGAAATAAAACGGTATGCTTATGGTCCCCCTTATTCTTGGGTCCGAGGGTTAGTTCCTCTTTGGCAACCACATCTGGCCACCACTAGAGGATGCAACCTCAGTGGGTCCAGATAGGTGCTTCAAGAGGCATTCATGAGCCTTGTGACCATAATCAGAACAATTAGAACATCTCACTTGACTGATAGACTGTGGAGTCGGTAGAACATCATTCTGTTTAGTCAGTGCATCGGCAGAACTAGGGAATTGAGCAGGAAGAAACTTAGTAGGTTTAAATGTGCTAGTGTTGCCTTTCTTTTCATTCTGTTTACCTTTGGCAGTTACCTTTTTAGGTACTTGTTCATCGGCAGAAGAGGTGGTTAGACCGACAGCACTTGCTCTGCTGATGTATTCACCAAGAATACCATTATCGGCAGACTCAGTATCAGCAACCTTAACATATCTTTGTTTGTGCTTATCATTCTTTTTGTTCTGGTTCTTAGGATACTTCATTGCCACAGCACTGTATATTGGCTTAGCATCCTTATGCACTGAGTTAACAGGACTACATTCAACTTTCTCATCCTTTTTCTCGGTCGCATAAGTTTCAGTAGAGCTACTGCTGCTGGAATCAAATCCTAACCCAGATTGGTCCTTATATGACATTTGGGTCTGTAGGATTGTTTGAACAGCAACTCTAAATTTTGTGTAAGAATCAACAATCCTTGAGAGATGATTGTTTCTTTTCACAAGATCTTCGATCTGATCTATCAATACTGCCACTTGACTTTTGAGATCTAGGTTTTATTTCTTTAGAGAAATAGACTCAAGATCGTGTCCTTTGAGAACTGAAAGTTCAGACATAAGCGAGCTATTCTCGTTAGAAATTCTTTTGAAATCAGCAGCCATTACTTTATGAACGCTACTCAGCTTCTCATAATCAATAAAAAGTTCATCCATTGTCTCTACCATCTCAGCCTTAGATAATTCTGGAAGAGGGTCGGTTGAATCTTTGGGAGTAGAGGGAATGGGTTCAGGTGAGAAGTTAGGTAGGGAAGAGATGTGTTTCGAAAGGCTTTTGGCAATATTGGGATGTTCGGTGAATGAGAATTTTCTTGTCATCGGCAAGGGTTTTGTTTTAGAAGCATTGAAGTAAGAAGAGTTACACTGTCCATAGAGTGACGTTCCCACTTGATGAACCTTGTATCCTATTGGGTTTTCTGCTTTGATGCTTACTTCCTTGAAGTATGGTTGAGCTCTTCCAGTTGGTACTTCTTTGATTGGAGTCTTTGGCGGTGAGGAATCTCGGTAGATTGGAGTCGGCAAGGATGAAAAATCGGCATCATCTGAATCTAATGCAACGAAACTTACATCGGCATCTGCATCTTCATCGGCATCTTCGTCTGAATCGGTTTCACACCAGACCGGGAAGGCTTTTTATGTGCTATCATCGGCAACATAACTTCGATACTTTGGATATCTCTTGTTTACTGATTTCCTCACGTATTCATACTTTGGCTGAGGACATTTTGAAGCAAAGTACCAGGTTTTCTGCAGTTGAAGTAGACAAGATCACCTTTGTTGTTTTTGCCATCGGTAGCACTGGTACTTGGTTTGTTGTAGCTTGCTGATTTTTGAAATGGTGGTGTAAAGGATTTTTGTTGCTGGTGACTTTCTTTTTGCATCCTTTTGAAGTCTTTAAACCTCTTGTAGTTTCTGGCGAAGGCGGCAAATTCGTCTTCTTCCATTGTTTGTTCTGAAGGTGTTTCTGAGGTTTTTGAACAGCAGGGTGTTTGATGGGGATCTATAGGAGGGAATTTGGTTGAGGGAAAGGATACCTGAGATTGAGCTGATAGAGACAAGTTTTTGAAATTTTTATCAAGAACGTTAAGTTTTTACAGTTCTCTCTCATACAAGAATAGACTAGACACAAGATTCTGAATAGAGGTCTTGTTTAAGTCTCTAACTTCTCTAATAGCAGTGACCTTAGTATGATACTCATTTCCTAAAGAGCTTAGAAAACGAATATTAAGATCTTTCATAGTATACACTTTACCTAATGAAGCACATAAATTACTTACCTCGCAGAATCTGTCGTAGGCACTTCTGAGAGATTCACCATCTAGTTTCTTGAAAGATTCAAACTCAGCAATGCAGTTGTAGAGTCTGTTGTCTTTCACCTGCTCATCTCCTTCAAAGTATGCAAGGAGTTTGTTCCAGCATTGTTGAGCCGTGGAGCACAAGTCAATCAGTTTATATTGCTTGTCGTCCAATCCACATAATATAATGTGGCACGCCTTTCCATCTAGAGCAACTGAAAGTTTGTCTTCATCAGTCCATTCTTCTCTAGGTTTTTCAATCAAGGTTTCATCAACTTGAACATGCGTTTCTTGTTCAGTGTCTTGATCAGCATGAGCAGTCAGCGGGGTGGAGGGAATTGGTCGGTAGGTGGTTGAGACCTTTAGAGGAATGATTGGACCACCTTCTGTTACTTGAATTAACCGGTCATCGATTGAGTTCATATATTTTATCACACGAGATTTCCAGACACCAAACTCATTGACGTTCAACAATGGAATGGTAGTGATGTTGAACGACTGCATGATTTTTCCTGCCATGGTATCGGCAATACAAGCTGCAAAGCTTGGAAATTTCTTTCAAAATTCCAAGCTCTGATACCAATTGTTAGGCCCAATTGGTAGGAAAATATGCTAGAGGTGGGGGGGGGGTGAATAGCCTTTTTAAACTTTTACAAAGAAACACTTTTATGAATGCAAAGTCACTTATCAGTTTGCAAACTATTATCAGTAAGCGCAGCGGAGGAGATATGACTAAGTTTTAACTCACACTTAAATCGGTAAGAAATGATTTTCAGAGCTTGGTTTAAACACAAAGTTGTTTCCAAAAGTTCAATGCAGTTTCAAGAGATTGGTCAATGGAAATTACAATGAATCAGTACAAACATATGCCATCTGCCAGTGATAGAGTTTCAACCGGCAAAGATAAAATAAGCAACAGAGACACAAGGATTTGGAGAGGTTCATAGTGTAAATACTGCTACGTCCTCTACCAAGTTTGGTCAGAACTTGGATTTGGGTTAAGAGTACTATTAGATATCTCTAGTCTATTACAAGCACTGCTTTGCCGGAAACAAAGACTAAATTCTAGAGATTACTAATGGATCGTAATACAAATCTGACCAAGTGTTTTTGAGCGGCAAGTCCAAAAGAACTTATCTCACTCAGGTGGGTGTGTGAATAACTCAAACAACGTATTCCTTAAATGATCTAGTTCGGGAATACTAACATTGTTGTTGAGCTGGTGCACAAATGTATGTCCTATTAAATGATCTAATGATTATCTGGACAGAATGTTTGAGTCTTTAATGAATACTCAAAAACATTCAACTCTCTTCAATGCTCTATTTTCACCAACCTTCTTCAATGCTCCAAGTCCACTATTTATAAGAGGAGTGAATGTCTTGAGTCTTGTAGAAAAAGGCTTGCAATTTGAATATCCAGCTAGGTAGTTGAGGAGCATTAAATGCGGTATCTTTAGCATTAATGGCGAAGATATGGGGTACACGCATGCTTGCAAAAGTCTGATGGGTAAAGACCCCTTTGTCTCAACCGATTACCTGCAAAAAACAAGTAGGGACAAAGTATAGCTAAAACTAGCTATGTGTCAGACGGCGCAGTAATCACGACAGAGCAGTTAAACAACTTTCTGATAAGACAGTGCGGAAAAGACAGAGACAATCAGTAAGTTGACAATGAGATAGAACAATAAAACCTGACTGTCAGTAAGGTTCAGATTGTCCTTGCTGATTGTTTGAGTCATCGGCAACTTGTGTAGAAAGTTGATCGGCATGTTAGTTCTGGTCTGCTGATTGTGCTTCCTTCTGCTGGTTTGCCAAGTTTGAAGAGTTGGAATACACCTGTGCTGGTCACGAAGAATCCTAAGTGTACCTTACAGAGGTTCTAATAAAATTGGGGGATCCTAAGTGATAACTATGATTGGGATTAAGCAATTCTATGTCCTAAACATATATTGGAACAACACTAGGAACCACTTCAATGCCACAAATAAGTATGATTTACATCATTAGGTTTAGATTTCATATTTATATGATAGACATTATCATTATTTTCATTCTTGACATCCAGGATATAAAGGCCATTAAATGAATTTGCAATACCATAAAGCACATCATTTAAATAAATAGAAAATCTCTTATTCTCAATAAGGAATTTAAAACTTCCATTATCCAAACAAGAAATTGAAATAATATTCCTACTTAAATCTGGTACATAATAGCAATTGATCAAAACAATTATTAAACTGGAAGGTAAAGTGACTTCATAAGTCCCTACGGCTAATGCAACAACTCTTGCTCCATTCCCCACATGAAGGTCTACTTCACCCTCTTTAAGTAGTCTCCTATTCTTTAGTCCCTGCACATTTAAACAAATATGAGAACCACATCCGGTATCCAATACCCAGGAACTAGTGGTAGAAAGGAGAATATCTATCATATAGATACCTAAAGTCGACCCAGTCCCACTGCTCTTCTTCTTTTTCTCTTCCTTAAAATCCTTGCAATTACGTTTCCAATGACCAATTTCTTGACAATGGAAACAAATTGCATCCTTTTGTGCATCAGGTTTTGCATCTATAGCCTTGGCAATCTTTGCCTTGCTAATCTTGGGTTTGGCAACCTTTGCCTTACCCTTATCTTTGGCACTTGGCCCCTTTCCTTCATGAACCATGAGCACTGGATAACCTTTCTCCAATATCTTCATCTCTGCAGTTTTCAGCATATTATACAACTCGGAGAGATTCTTATCCATTCCATGCATGTTATAGTTCATCACAAAGTGATTATAACTTTTAGGCAATGAATTAAGAATGATATCCATGGCTAGCTCCAATGAAATCAGATAGCCAAGTTTCACAAGATGCTCCACGTAGCCTTTCATTTTAAGCATGTGAGGTCCCACTTGTTGCCCTTCACTCATTTTGCAAGAAGTGAATGCAACAATGGTTTTATACCTCTCTTGCCTAGCTTGCTCTTGAAACATGTCTCTCAAATCCACGCCTATCTCATAGATTTCCAAATGTTCCAAACTTTGTTGGAGTTTTGAGCACATAGTCATGAGCAGGAGACAACTCACATCTCTAGAATCATTACGATGTTTCTTGTGATTGTCACTTTCTGCCCTAGGGGCATTGGCTTCGGGTTCATTAGGAATAGGCCCATCAAGAATGTACAATTTATCTTCTTGCCTTAGAACTATTCTTAGGCTTCAGATCAAATCCATGAAGTTTGTACCATTCTCTTGAAGCTTATCCTTCTCAAGGATCGATCGCAACGAAATTGATAGAGTGTTGGTTGTCATTATCTACAATTATGCAAAATTTCCAAAATTTTATAAGTACCAATTTCATTAAAATAATGTATTTTTCCAAAAAAATACTCCCACTAAATTATATAACCTTCTTATACAACAATTTGTATAATATAAATTAAATGAGCTAAGATCCAACTTTAATTTAATTTCAAGTCCGCTTTGGCGTGACCGCTCAAAATCAAATTAATTAGGTAGACAACTCTTGTTAATCATATACCATATGACTCTTAGATCATTTTCTGAGATTCTTTAGAAATTCAATTTCAAAAGCATGTTTAATCTCATCTTTGCGTTAGGCCCAAAACTGTTTTGAGGCCTAATTAAGTCCAACCATTTTAAACGTATAGGAAACTCTTATTCACTCATCTTGCTCATACATGAATAAAATCAATGCACTTCGCTTTGGCGAGCCCACACAAAATTACCCATGTACTTACAAGTGTTTAAAATTTCAAAGAAGGTTCATCACCATATAGCATGCAACACATTTATGAGAACATAAAATAAACATGTTGAGCATCAAATTTAGTCACTAAATTAATCTCCATTAATTTAAGCATAATATTTATGTGTCATTAGTTTCTCTATAATAATGAGGATGAGACTATTTGAACTTTGGTTATCATCTCCAAATCAAGACAACAAGAAGTGCGGCCGAACTAAGCCATAGGCAACCACAATTCCGCACTAATCCAAGAAACCAAGAAAGTAGTACATGTGGCCGAAACTAAGCAATAGATGGTTTCGATGAACGTAGGCCAATTGCATTCACAATTCCACATGGATCTCCAATCTTGAATCAATAACTTTGTTTCTCAGTCTTATCAATTATGAACTCTTCATAATTCTAACTTCGTTTTATCTTTGAATCTTTGATTGTGATCAATTTTGGGAAACACAGTCTCGAGAACGTAGGCTAGCCATCCAAATCTTGATCCAATCTTAGAATTCACAAGACTAAAACAAATAGGAAATTTAAACCACAAGATCCATCCCAAACCCTAAGCCCCACCCGCACAGAACCCTAGGTCCGGCCGGGTCAAGGCATAGGTCCGGTCAGACCTCTGCGTAAAATCCAAAAATTTTAAAATTCACAATTATCTCAAAATTGTTTTATCCCGATCCAATTAGGATTTGGTGTTCTTGGTGGTCCAATCACCATGATCATCAAAACCTTGAATAAACCATTTATTCATGAATCTCTAGATTATCAAAACTTTGATCCAATCAAAAATTGATAATCCAAACAATTTTAAATCCACCATAATTTTTATTGCGATTGAATAGTGCGATTAAAGTTTAAAAAAACAATAAACATCATAAACATCATAATTCCAATATTCAAATCATGCTAGGAACATAAACAATTTATATACACACAACATGATTATGTACTGAAATAATCAACATGAACGGGGCTCTGATACCACTGTTGGGTTTCCTTGGATCATGCGTAGTGAAATTAAAGCATTAAAATTTTCATGAAACCCAAAGCCCATAGATCCATTCATATGATTAAGTCAAATACATGCATAATGAATACTAGAATACTAACCATTGATGCCTTTGATTAACAACCTTGATCTTGGTGGAGATTCGAAACTTGATCACGAACAATAGCAGGAATACGAACTTTGGAGGTGATAAGTTTCACCCTCTATTGGTATCCACACCTTCGAACGAATATCAAGGAACTTCTTGATCTTGGTTGCTAGACCAAAAGGCTATATGAATTTATGAATTCTTAATCTTTGATTCTCAATCAATGATCAAGAATATTGTTTCTCCAAACAACTAGGTTTCATATGCTTAATGGCTGGTGAAAAGATGTTTATATAGGTCCTAGTCCTTAACCCTTAAGGACCTAGGAAACCTAAATCCCGTCAACCAATTAAGCTGCAAACTTTATGTCCAAGCAGCTCTGGCACGGTCGTGACCTATAATTGGCACGCTCGTGCCAATTGGTGTACGCCTGCCTTCCTGGTTGTTGATTAATGGCACGGTCGTGCTTTATATTCGGCACGTCCGTGCCGAATGGCACGGTCGTGCCAGACCAGAAATCTGCCCTTTTTGCCTTTTATCAATTCGTTCTGATTGTGTGTGACCCTATAGGATTACACTAAGTTGGCAATGGGTTTAAACATAAACCCATAAGATATGATTAGGTTCTAGCAAACCGTCATACCTACCCAAATAGTGTAACTATATACAAGTTTGTAGTCCTTTATAGAACATGTCACAATCCCTTTGTCCACAGTGTCATTGAACACAAGTCATTGTCATCAAGTCAACTTGTATTTGTTCAGTAATTTCTCGATCCTGAATATGTTGATAATCCAAATGACATTGATCCAATCAATTCACTTGAGTTTGGCCAAACATTTCATCAACATCATTCTACGAGGGGCCCAAGCTTGACATCTCTCCGAAGAGGGACAAATCCGTTTAGCTTATTATTCTTCCCTACGTGAATCCGATTATGACAATCATACCCTTTATAAATTCCTGGTTAAAGGTAGCATTTGAATATGTCAAACATAATGTTCATCAAGTGGAAGACTATAATAACTTCATGTCTAAGGATTCAAATGACATAACTAATATGAGATCTATATATGACATTGACCATGACATAAATCTCATAGAGTGGGTCATGTCCAGTACCTTGTTCTCCAACAAGTACCCATAAGTCTAACATTATCATCCCATGAACATTTAAACTTATACTAGTGCTTCATAAGTACTAGGGACGGAGATTATTATAAGTAAACATGAACAACAACAATAATAAAAACATCTCTTTATTAATATGAATAAAACGATAACATACAAAACATTTTAATTAACGTGCCTAGGGAACCAACACTAACATTATGTACATTATGTCGATTCGTGCATAAATCGTAAAGATGGTATCACTCTAGAGGAAGTGAAAACTTCTCTCAAGATGAGGGAATTACGCCGAAAGGCGAGTGGGAATGGGGCAGATACCCAGTCATTGGGTTTAGTTGCTAGCAGTAGCAATAAAGGTAAGGTAATTCTTCACACAAGAGGTGTCCAAAACCTGGGGATGTCTGTAATTTCTGCAAGGAGAAGGGGCATTGGAAATTCGATTGTCCCAGAAAGAAGCGAGACGAGGCACCGGTCAGAGCAGAGGCCATGGTGGCCAGAGGTAGCAGTTCAGATGAGGATTATGCTCTAGTTACATCAGAATCAGCACGCACATCTGATGCGTGGATTCTTGATTCAGGAGCTTCTTACCATATCAGTCCTAGGAGAGAATGGTTTTCTGATTACAGGCAGATAGATGGCGGTGATATAAGCATGTCTAACAGTGCAGTCTGCAAGGTTGTCGGTATTGGTTTGATCAAGGTCAGGACTCATGATGGTAGGTTTGTCACTTTGAATGAGGTTCGACACGTTCCACTTATGACAAAGAATCTGATTTCTCTTAGTCAGTTAGACAGCAAAGGGTTCAGTTTCAAAGGTAAAGGTAGAGCAGTTAGTGTCTGTAACGGTTCAGAAGTGGTACTGAAAGACCTTAAGAGGGGCTCGTTGTATTTCCTCCAAGGAAAGATGCTTGCAGGGTCGACTATGGCTGCATCATCAGAGGTGAACGAGGGAGATATGTCTAAGCTGTGGCACATCAGGCTTAGGCACATGAGCACTCGAGGGATGCATGAGTTGGCTAAAAGAGATCTTCTATGTGGCCATAAGATCAAGGATCTTAAGTTTTGTGAACATTGCGTGCTAGGGAAGATGAAGCGTAATAGTTTTCCCAAGGGGATATATAACACAAAAGGCATTCTGGATTAGATCCGCTCAGAGTGTTAGGGACCTTCACGTCAGGAATCACTAAGGGGGCACATATATTTCTTGTCTATGATTGATGATTATTCTAAGAAGACTTGGGTGATTATCATGAAGCACAAGAATGAGGCTCTAAGGAATTTCAATAACTGGAAGAAGTTAGTAGAGAATCAGACATGAAATAATATCAAGAAGCTTCAGACAGATAACGGTTTGGAGTTCTGAAGTACTGAGTTCGATGCGTTGTGCAAAGAGGTGGGGATTTCTAGACATCTCACCATTAGAAGAACGCCACAGCAGAATGGTATAGCAGAACAAATGAATCAGACATTTCTTGCGAGAGCGTGGTACATGCTCTCCAATGCAGGGTTATCTAAATGTTTTTGGGAAGAAGCGCTTAGCACGGCATGCTACTTGATTAATAGTGGACCTCACGCTTGTATTGTCCTTAGAGTTCCCCATGAGGTATGGATAGGTAAATCCACGATTGTTTCAAGTGTTGGTGGTGTTGATAAACAGGTTGAGCAACAAGATACTGAAGAGTTAGTTGTCCCATAGTCAGATGTTGATAAACAGGTGGAGCAACAAGATACTGTAGAGTTAGTTGTCCCATAGTCACATGTTGATCAGAATCCACCAACAGAGACAGATACTAAAGCACCAGAAAGTTCAAGTTTAGTTCCCGAAGAACATGGGTTAGAACAAGGAAGGTCTAGAAGAGCTAATTTCGGGAAGCCACCGGAGAGGTATGGATTTGAAGACTTGGTGTCTTATGCAATGCAAGTTGCTGAGGAAGTAGAGCCTGGTCTTACGGAACCTTCTACTTTCAAGGAAGCAGTTACATGTTCAGAGTCATCTTAGTGGTATGTCACCGGCAGAAGGGGTTAAGTATAAAGCTCGCGTTGTTGCAAGGGGTTTCACACAAAGAGAGGGGGTGGACGACAATGAAATCTTCTCACCAGTGGTCAGACACACTTCGATCAGAGTATTGCTAGCAATAGTAGCATAAAGGGATTTGGAGCTTGAGAAACTAAATGTCAAGATAGCTTTCTTGCATAAAGAGTTGGAGGAAGAGATATACATGACAAAGCCAGAAGGATTCCAAGTTCTTGGTAAGGAAGATTATGTTTGCAGGCTGAAGAAGTCATTGTATGGACTTAAACAGTCGCCTAGGCAGTGGTACAAGAGGTTTGATAGCTATATGAAAGAGATCAGATACACGAGGATCCCGTATGATTGTTGTGTGTATCACAATAAGTTGGTATATGGGTCGTACATCTATTTGGTGCTCTATGCAGATGATATATTGATAGCAGCAGTCAAGAAGTCAGAGATTCAGAAGCTAAAAGGATTATTGTCCGCAGAGTTTGAGATGAAGGATTTGGGTAGCGCGAAGAAAATTCTGGGTATGGAGATTTATAGAGACAGAGCCAAACGAAAACTGTTCTTATCTATAGATACCCCGGGGGAAACCACGGCTTGGCTAGAGCGCATGAATTATCCTAGGATGTCTATTTGGTTTAAAAGATTAGAGTCACAACCTATGTTTTAGAGGAACATAAGAAAAACCTAATAATTAGCCTAATTTTATATACAAAACCAGAGATTCGGGAAGACACGGGTTCAGGGGTTAGGTTACGGAGTGGGAAGTACTTAAACACCCACTCCGCCCGGCTAAAGCCGGTCTTGCTACTTTTGGTGTTCTAATATAAAAAAGTCCTTCTTTTATTAATGTGAAATATGCTAACAATTACAAGGGAAAGAAAATGGAAATTAAAAGAGAGTTTGAAATGTAGGGAGATAACCTTAACTAACTTCAATATGTGAAGTAGTCATGTTGGTCATGTCCCATTTGATGGGGATTGCATACATTCAAGAAGACATGTAAAATAAAAGAGGAGAAAAATTGTACCTTAAAAAAAGGGAACTTCAAACTTTGACTTGAAGATAGTGTGTTTGTAGGGAAATGATGTGCAAGAACTTGTGTAGAGTTCTTGTAGAGAACAGAAGTTGGGTCCTTGTAAAGGAAGTGGTATGGAGAGTTTTTGGTAAAGTTTTGGTACTCAATTTTTGTGTCTAAAAAGTCCTCTTTGTGTCTAAAATCCTCCCTCCTTTCCATGGTAGAATGGAGAGGTATTTATAGGTGTAAAGATTATGTTTTTTGTGCCAAAACAGAGTCATAAAGATGGAATTCTCGGGCAAAATCATGTAAATTGAGCAAGGGAGGGATTCTTGGACATAATCTGTAACTGACGCCCAGATGCGCGCGCTTCCGGCCTATAGAGGCGGAAGGTGCGCGCATCTGGCCTATAGAGGTGGAGGCGCGCGACTTTAAAAAGGTATTTTTGACAGAATGGACTAGAAAGTTAGAACTGTTATTCAGTTTAGTCCCTGAACTTAATGGAGTCAGTCAGGAACTTAACAGAAGTAACAAAAACTAACGAAAAAAAGTTAAATAAAAATACTATGTATGCAATCGGGGTGAACGGTCCAAGGCGGGGTGTCTATACAGCCCCTCGGTGACGTGGATTACGAAGCAAAACGCGTCAACGAAAGAAAGACAACCGCCGAGGACATCAACAAAGAAAAGAGAAAGAAAAGCAAGCAAAGAATCGATAAAAGCAAGAATTTGAAATTACAAATGATGGAAATGCGCTCCCTGGGTGAGCGACTTTTGTTGATGGAAGAGGTACGGTGATTTCAGTGGTTCACCATTGATCAAAATTGCTGTTTGAAGCCGCAGTTGCTTGTTTCTGCTGTTTGAAGCTGCACTTGCTTGTTTCAGTTGTTTGAAGATGTAGACACCCCGCCTTAGACCGCTCACCCTGATTGCATACATAGTATTTTTATTTAACTTGTTTTTGTTAATTTTTGTTACTTCAGTTAAGTTCCTAACTGATTCCGTTAGTTTTGGACTAAACTGAATAACAGAGTTAAATTTAGAGTCATTTCTGTCATTCTATCATTTTTACCCCCGAGCGCCTTCCGTAATGGTCAGGGGGCGCTCGCGCGTTTGGTCCAATAGGCCGGACTCGCGCGCCTCCCATTTTGGCAGTTACGGATTGTGCCGTTCTTCTCTCCATTTCCTAGTTGGAAAAACTCCTTTTTACATCCAAGTTCATCCCCCTTTTATCTTACAAATCCCAATCCCATTATTCAAGCCTTTTCTTTAAAACAAAATATTTATTTTTATTATTATTTGATTTTCTTTTTATTATTTAATTTCTTTCTATTTTCCTATTGGTTGAAAGACCATATTTTCCTCTCTTTTTCACCTATAAATACCTCATCTTTTTAACTTAGAAGGAGACCTTGGACTTCAACTTTCTTTACACCAAAAACTCTACACAAATTCTCTCAAACATATTTCTCTACAAAAACTCTACACAAATTGTTCCACACCAATTTCTTTACAACAACACTATTTTCTTCATCAAGATTGGAGTCTTCTTTCTTTTCCCAACAAGGTACAACTTCTCTTTATTTTAGTTATGTGCTTTCTTTAGTGTATGCAATCCCCATCAAATGGGACATGACCAAATGACCACTTTATTATATTAAAGTTGGTTAAGGTTATCTCCCTACATTCTAACTCTACTTTAATTTCCCCATTTTATATTAATGTAATTGCTATCGTAGTTATTACATGTAATCTTTAAGCATAAATCAATATAAAGAATTTCCCTTTTCTTTCCCTTGCAATTGTTAGCACATTTCTCATATTATTAGAAAGACTTTTTAGCATTAGAACACCTTTAGTAGCAAGACCGGCTTAAGCCAGGCGGAGTGGATGTTTAAGTACTTCCCTCTCCGTAACCTAACCCCCGAACCCTTCTCTCCCGAATCTTTGGTTTCATAACATAAATTAGGCTATTCTTAGGTTTTTCTTATATTCCCTTAATAACATAGGTGGCGACTCTAACAATAAAAATCAATTAGACATCCTAGGATCCTTCCACCGCTCTAGTCAAGTAGTGGGGCTTTCCCAGGGCATCTACAGTGGTGACTCCGCTGGGGATGACATAGAGGGTTAAACTTGCGTTTTCACTTTTGGTGTTCTTATTTATTCTTTCTGGGCATTCTGGTGGAAAAAGGTGGGAAGCGTGCGCCTCTGACCATCTTGGCTTAAGGCACGCGCGTCCGACCTCTACCACCATAATCGCCCACCTCTCATCTTGTCCTTCAATTCCATGTTATTGTGCTAATAAGTTTCTGCAAGAGAAAGCATCTTTATTTAGGGTCAATGCAATCCCTTGAACCCATTGATTTACAGTTTTTTACCCAGAATCGGGCGCCTCTGCCCCACTTCTCCTAACCCGCGCGCCACCCGAGTAGGCACCCAAATGCGCGCGCTTCTGGGCGTTTTCCAGAAACAGAACAGTGCACAAAACAGAATGGTTTTGACAGTGTGTGGCCACCGGGCTTGCACATAACTTCTTTTACTTTCTGTTTATTTTATCGGTCACACGGGTGATTCAAAAGTTATAAATACGTGCTTTTTTTTTTATTTCTTTGAAAAAAATTATTTTTGTCACTTGGCTTGACCTCACACTACGTGCACAAATTTCTATCAATTGCTCACTATCGAGTCGCACAAGTCCATAACCCCAAACCCGTCGAGGCCCGTCCTAGAGAGTTTCAAGCTCCACCAGACCTTGACTCTCTCAAAGCGGTAAACCTCAGCCCATGGCTTAGTTCATGACTACATGTCGAGGGTGACCTTTAAGCCTCTCTTTAGCCGAGCACAAGCCAACACATTCTAGTTAGGTTCTAACACTCCGTGACCAAGTCGGTTTTCATGTGTCGAGATTTTCCTAAACTAATATTTTCAAATCATACATGCAGGCTCGGTTCCCACACACTGTCAATCATTCTGTTCTGTGCACTGTTCTATTTTTGGGAAAATTGCCCAAAAGCGCGCGCATTGGGCTATTTTTACGGGAGGCGCATGCCTCAGAGAATGAGAGGCAGAGGCGGCTGATACTGGACAGTACCTGTAAATCAGTGGGTTCAAGGGATTGCCTTGACCCTATATAAGAAAACTTCCCCCTGCAGTAATTGTTAGCACAAAAACATGGAATTGAAGGACAAGATAGAAGGAGGGCGATTCTGGTTCAAAGGGTCAGACACACGCGCCTTATAATGAGAAGGACAAAGGCGCACGCTTCCCACCCTTTTTACCAGAATGGCCAGAAAACAAATAAAATAACACCAAAATAAAAAATGCAAGTTTAACCCTCTATGCAGTCCCCAGCGGAGTCGCCACTGTAGATACCCTGGGGGAAACCACGGCTTGGCTAGAACGCGTGAATTATCCTAGGATGTCTATTTAGTTTTAAAGATTAGAGTCGCCACATATGTTTTAGAGGAACATAAGACAAACCTAATAATTAGCCTAATTTTATATACAAAACCAGAGATTCGGGAAGACACGGGTTCAGGGGTTAGGTTACGGAGTGGGAAGTACTTAAACACCCACTCCGCCCGGCTAAAGCCGGTCTTGCTACTTTTGGTGTTCTAATATAAAAAAGTCCTTCTTTTATTAATGTGAAATATGCTAACAATTACAAGGGAAAGAAAATGGAAATTAAAAGAGAGTTTGAAATGTAGGGAGATAACCTTAACTAACTTCAATATGTGAAGTATTCATGTTGGTCATGTCCCATTTGATGGGGATTGCATACATTCAAGAAGACATGTAAAATAAAAGAGGAGAAAAATTGTACCTTAGAAAAAGGGAACTTCAAACTTTGACTTGAAGATAGTGTGTTTGTAGGGAAATGATGTGCAAGAACTTGTGTAGAGTTCTTGTAGAGAAGAGAAGTTGCGTCCTTCTAAAGGAAGTGGTATGGAGAGTTTTTGGTAGAGTTTTGGTACTTAATTTTTGTGTCTAAAAAGTCCTCCTCTTGGTGTCTAAAATCCTCCCTCCTTTCCATGGTAGAATGGAGAGGTATTTATAGGTGTAAAGATGATGTTTTTGGTGCCAAAACAGAGTCATCAAGATGGAATTCCCGGGCAAAATCATGTAAATTGAGCAAGGGAGGGATTCTTGGATAGAATCTGTAACTGTCGCCCAGATGCGCGCGCCTCCGGCCTATGAAGGCGGAAGGCGCGTGCGTCTGACCTATGGAGATGGAGGCGCGCGACTTTGAAAAGGCATTTTTTACAGAATGGACTGGAAAGTTAGAACTGTTATTCATTTTAGTCCTTGAACGTAACGTAGTCAGTCAGGAACTTAACTAAAGTAATAAAAACTAACGAAAATAAGTTAAATAAAAATATTATGTATGCAATCGGGGTGAGCGGTCCAAGGTGGGGTTTCTACATTATCCCATAAAGGTTACATCAAGAAAGTTTTAAAGATGTTTGGTATGTCAACAACTAAGGCTATAGATACTCCGAGTGCAGCAAATGCACGGTTGTCATTCCCGTTTAGGCCCAAGTCGGTGGAGGAAAAAGAGTATATGGCTCGAGTACCCTTTGCTAGTGGAGTTGGTAGTTTGATGTATGCTATAGTGTGCACTAGGCTGGATCTTACACAGGTAGTTAGTGTTGTTAGTCGGTTCATGGGTAATCTGGGTAAAGAACATTGGCAGGATGTGAAGCGGATCTTTAGGTATCTTCGGGGTACCAGTGACGTCGGTCTCATCTATAGAGGTGGAGCAAAATGTGCAGTGGAGGGATTCTCGAATTCAGACTATTCAGGTGATGTTAACACAAGAAGATCGATGACCGGATATGTATTTACGCTTGGTGGGTCAGTTGTCAGTTAAAAGGCTACATTGCAGGCGACAGTGACGTTGTCTACAACAGAATCAGAATACATGGCATTGGCAGAGTCCACTAAGGAAGGAATATGGTTGAAGGGATTGATCAACGATCTTGGGATACATCAGGATCAGGCTATTATTTATTGCGATAGTTTTAGCGCGATTTGTCTATCCAAGGATCAAGTTCATCATGAGAGGATCAAGTTCATCATGAGAGGACCAATCACATTGATGTCAGATATCATTTCCTAAGGGATGAGAAATGGGTAAAGGTGAAGAAGGTAGGGACGGCAGACAACCCTGCAGATATGTTCACAAAACCCGTGATGGGGAGCAAGATCCAACATTGTTTGGACTTCCTTAATATTCGCAGCTATTAGATAGCAGAACAGGCAGGGGGAGAAAAGATTTGTTGTCATGGAGATTCAAAGTCAAGGTGGAAATTGTTGGGATAATGCCTTTGAATTTGGGACGCCAAGTTAGAGGATTATACAATAGGAAAATTTCATAATTCCAAGACGGAGCAGGATAACAATAAGGATTAGTTAGTCCTTTTGGGACAAGGACTTTTTTACTCGTTATTGGTTCAGAATTAGAGATTATTAGTTAGTCCTTTAGGACAAGGACTTTTGTAATCCTTATCAGGAATGAATTATTAATCCTTTAAGGATTAATAAAAGCTATTCCTTATGTCTTCAGGGTTAGGACCCTATTAGTATAAATAGAGGGGTCATCCTAACACAAATTTATACCTCAGAAAATAGAGTGCTCAGAGAGAGATCAATAATTCTAGATCTAGGGATTAGTACAATCAGGAATTTTGTGACCAAAATTTGTGCTAGCATAGATTAGTGTGATCTTGTAAACGTTTCTCCAGATTGATAATAATTTTCTCTTCCCTCCCCGTAGACGTAGTCAAGTTGGTGAACCACGTAAATCGGTGTTCTTGTGATTGCTTTCTTTTCTCATCAAGTCTTATTTATTGCTCTAACATCCCAATTTTGTTTATCTGTCTGATTTTTTTTCTTTTTAATTGTGATTGTATCATGTATTAGGGTGAGTGTTGTGTCAAGGAAATGGAGAGAAGGTGTGAAGCAATCTATGGGTAGGAGAGAGAAATTGAGTTTTGCAGGTTGGAAGATGGACGATGATTCTACCGCTCGCCTTGTATATGATGCTTATAGCCTCATGGAGCTCGACATGTAAGCAGCCTTCATCCTTATTTTTTTCCTTAAATCACAATAATCAACTTGGTGAATTATATTGATGTATTGTTGTCACATCATATCGATCCTTCATGAATTTTAAATTTTAAATTTATCGAACTGTATGGTTGCATCGATTGTGGACCCGGCACACTCTAATAAAAAACAACAATAGAATTTTGACACATCATTTTGTAAGCCACATTCTATGGAACTTTTTGTGACTTTATATTTACCCTAGAAGTTATAGATGGCGAATTTATTGAAAAAACAGAGAAAGTATGAAGAGAATCTTAGCGTATGATCATCCAATGCATTGTTAGGTTATCATTGATCTAAAAGCTTAAGCTGATAGTCAGTGGACCAAAAATGACTAACAGTAAGTCTTAAAATTCATTACATACTGTGCCTGAATATTTTTCATAATTAAGAGAAATGATGTGGATCTAAATTAAAGCTACTATCAGAAAGGGACTATCACCAATTTACTGCTCATCTAGGTTATTTTTATTCAAAGGAAAAACAAAGATCCAAATATTAGTAAGCCACAGGCAATTTGAAAGCGAATGTGAAAACGGATCTTGCACTTCCACACACCCACACAAACAAAATAACAAATGAGAGACAAAGATTTACGTGATTCGGAGAAATCCTCCTACATCCACGGGTTGCAACCAAAATCACTATATCAAAGTGATTACAAAGTGATCTCTCACTACAAATGTGTCTCTCTCTCACAAAGTGTTTTAACACTCCAAATGATTTCTCACACAATGCTACAATTTTGCACAATGCATGAAAGTCTTCTACCAAAGCCTATTTATAGGCACAAAGCATCTAATGATAAGGATGTATCAAGAGAGATATGGAACACCAAAGTGTTTCTTGGGAAACACCAAAAGTCATCATACATTCACTATGTGGATAATGATGAATATCCAAACGGATAATGAATCCAATATTATCCTAGAACTTGAGCCAACTCTAACAATCTCCACCTTGGCGAAAGTTCCCAACTGCAAAACCGGGTCTGGATGCCGCCAAGATCGCCGCCTATCATCTTCGACCAATGTTGATCAAATCCAAACAATGCGCAAATTTATCCCGAGTGACCACCTTAGTCAACATATCAGCAGGGTTGTCAGCAGTTCCAATCTTCAATAACAGAATAACATCTTGATTAATAATTTCACAAACAAAATGAAAGCGGACATCCATATGCTTAGTCCAGGCATGGTGCACTTGGTTCTTCGATAAACAAATAGCACTCTATCTATCACAAAACACACTAACGTGTTGCTGAGAAATTCCCAAGTCATTCACCAACCCATGCATCCAAATAGCTTCCTTAAAATCTTCCATGACTGCCATATACTCTGCCTCGGCGGTAGACAATGCAACTATGGACTGGAGTACAGAATGCCAACAAACTGGTTCACTAGCCATAGTGAACACATAACCAGTAGTAGATCGACGCATATCCAACTCACCAGCGTAGTCCGAATCAACATATCCAACCACAAGTTTATCAAGCTCAAGTTTTTCTTGTTTTTTGAAACTTGAGACCAGCATCAACAGTACCATGAATGTAACTCAAAATCCATTTAACATCTTGCCAATGCCCTTTTCCTGGATTGTGCATATATCGACTAACAATACTCAAAGCTTGAGTGATATCTGGCCGTGTGCAAACCATAGTATACATCAAAGCACCAACGTCATTTGTATATGGAACTTTATCCATCTAACTCTTCTCTTCATCTGAACTAGGACACATCGAAGCACTAAGTTTAAAATGAGGAGTGAGCGGTGTACCAACTAGTTTCGTCGAACCATTAATACCAAATCTTGCTAACACCTTTTGCAAATACTGTGACTGAATCAACCGAACAATACCACTTCCTCGATCTCGCTGGATTTCATCCCCAGAATTCTTTGTGCTTCACCCAAATCTTTCATCTCAAATTCCTTTAACAACTGAACCTTCAATATATCGATCTCCACATTGCTCTTGGATGCTATCAGCATTTCATCAACATACAAGAGCAAATAAATAAAGGAACCATCTTTGAGTTTTTGGAAATACACACAGTATTCAAAATGGCTACGAGTATAATCATTCTCCCCCATAAACTGATCAATTTTTTTTAGGGAGAACTCTGTTTTTGTCCATCGTACTTTGGGTCGTGTTTCACTTTTACCATCAAACTTTATTTTTTTCATTTTTACCATCGTACTACAAACAATGGTGTCATTTTATACCAAATTCGATATTTTATACCCAAATTTGTTTCAATTTTACCATCGTACTTCAAACAATGGTGTCATTTTACACCAAATTTTGGTATGAAATGACACCATTGTTTGTAGTACAATGGTAAAAATGAAAAAAAAAAGTTCGAAGGTAAAAGTGAAACACGCCTGTAGATACCCCGGGAGGGCCCCCACTACGCTTGGCTAGAGCGGTCGATGGATCATAGGATGTCTAACTTGTTTTAATTATTAGAATCGCCACCTATATTTTTAAAGGAACATAAGAAAAACCTAATATTTATAGCCTAAGTTTGATCACGAAAACAGAGATTCTTATTATGAGGTTCGGGGGTTCGGTTACGAGATGGGAAGTACTTAAACACGCATGTGACGACCCGTCCTAATGTCATATAAATTTTACGCAGAATATTATTTTATAATTTAATTTGTGTTAATTTGATTATTTTAAAAGACTTATTTGATTTAATAAAATATTAAATAAAAGTATCTGAGTTGCAAATTGATTAACTAGCTTGAGTAGAAGCTAAAATAGTTGAGTTAGTATTTGTAAATAATGATATGGGGGTTAAGTGTTAAAGTTGAAACCTTGGGGGTTAAAAGTAATTGATTAACTTGGAGGGGCCTAAGTGTAACTTGTCAATTATTAAAACCCACATTCCTCCTGATATCTCTCTCTGCGTACACACCACAACTAAAATTTCCCATTTCTCTCCAACTTTCTCCATTTCTTACTCCTTCTGTTCTAAGAGAAGTTCACCCAAGTTTCCTTCAATTACTCCTTAATTATTCCTCCGTTCCGAAATCCAACTGCACCAAAATGATCAGGGGGTCGAGTAGAGCATATCTAGCCGATCAGAAAATATGTCATCGGTACTATTTCCGTAGTAGGTAAGTTACTACTTTCCTTTAAATTATAATATTGCTCATGCATATTATATGTGATACTTTTCTTGATAATTGTTGTTTTGTAGGAGTATTGGAGCTATTTGTTATTTGGGCTATTTTGTGAGTATTCTCACTGTTGGAATCATTTCTTGGGTTTATATACATAAGATAAGAAGTTGTAATAGTACTTTTGAGACGGTGAATTATAGTTAGAATGTTAAATAAATATTTGGGGGAAGTTGTAATAGTACTTTTGAGACGGTGAAATAGAGTTAGAGTAAAAGAATTTATTTTGGCTGGCGGAAGTGTGTGGGCGGCTGCCCAAATAGGGCGTGCGGCCGCACATCCTTCTGGATGGTTTTGGTCGTGGTCAGAGTGGATTTTGGGCGACCGCACAACACGTTTTGGACGGCCGCACAGTTGACTGGAAAAACTGAGTTCTTCCAATAGAATTGATTTAGGGTTCATGTTGGTAGTGGTGCCCTAGGCACGTTTAATAAACGTTGTAATTGTTATCATTTATTTCATATCAATAAAGAAATGTTTTGATTATTATTATTGTTCATGCTTACTTATAATAATCTCCGTCCCTAGTACTTGTTAAGCACTAGTATAAAGGCTAAGTGTTCATGGGATGATCATGTTAGATTTATGGGTACTTGTTTGGAACAAGGTACTGGACATGACCCGCTGTATGAGATTTATGTCATGATCTATGTCGAACATATATCTCATATTAGTTATGTCATTCGAATCTTTAGACATGAAGTTATTATAGTCTTCCACTTGATGAACATTATGTTTGACATATTCAAACGCTACCTTTAACCGAGTAGTTATAAAGGGTATGATTGGCATAATCGGATTCACGTAGGGAAGAATAATAAGCTAAATGGATTTGTCCCTCTACGGAGAGATGTCAAGCTTGGGCCTCTCGTAGGAATGATGTTGATGAAATGTTCGGCCGGACTCAAATGAATTGATTGGATCAATGTCATTTGGATTATCAACATATTCGGAGTCGAGAAAGTATTGAACAAAACATGTTGACTGTTTGACCATGACTTGTGTTCAATGACATCGTGGACAAAGGGATTATGACATATTCTAAAGGAATGCGAACTTGTATCTAGTTATACTATTTGGGTAGGTATGACAGTTTGCTACAACCTAATCATATCTTATGGTTTCATGTTTGAACCCATTGCCAACTTAGTATAATCCTAGAGGGTCACACACAATAGAACGAATCTTTAAAAAGGACAAAATTGGAAATTTTCAGAGTTTCTGGCTAGGCGGGCGACCGCCCAAGATGAACCGGGTGATCGCCCAAAGTTGGGCGACCACACAGCCTTCTTTGGGCGGCCGCACGGTGCTGTCGGGAGGCTGATTCCTAATTTGATTAGGAAACGAATTTTGGACGGATTTTGACACAAGTTTCCTATTTGGAATAGGTCCTACTTGTGTATAAAAGACCAAATTCGGCCAGCACTCTTCCCTAATGATTTTGTGAGTCTCCAAAGAGTTTGAGAGAGTTTATTTTGTTCCAAGATATCTTTTGATTGAAGAACAAAATAATACACAATTAAAATTCCATATAGTCATTATCAATTGTGAAAGTGTGTTTCATAATTGTTGGTCTAGCAACCATGATCAAGAAGCTCTTTGATATTCGTTCGTGGTGTGGATACCGCTATAGGGTGAAGCTCATCATCTTCAATGTTCGTGTTCTTACTTTCTTCGTAATCAAGATTCAAATCTCCACCAAGATCAAAGCTAGAATTCAAAGTCATCAAGGGTTAGTTTCTCCTCTATTCATATTGTTGTATTTGATTTAATCATATGAACGGATCTATGGGCTTTTGGGTTTCATAAAATTTTAAATGCTAAATTCCGCTGCGCATGTTACATCGAAACCCAATAGTGGTATCAGAGCCCCGTTCATGTTGATTATTTCAATACCTAGATCATGTTATATGTATGTAAATTGTTTATGTGCCTTGCATGATATGAATATTGGAATATATGATGTTTATGTGTTATGTGACTTTATGTGGTTTATTGTTTTGCAACTTTAATCGCACGATTCAATCGCAATAAATAAATTATGGTGGATTCAGAATTGTTGATTATTAATTATTTGATTGGATCAAAGTTTTAATAATCGGGGAAAAACAATTTTGAGACAAAATTTTCGAACTTTAAAATTCTGCACATTCTGATGGCACCGGGCGACCGCACGGAATAGCTTGGGCGACCGCACAGGTCCTTTTTGGGCGGCCGCACAAAGGGATCAGAAGGTCTGATTTTGGTCAAAAACAGAATCTGGAATTTTTCGAAAAATTCAACAAAACCAGTAACAAAACCAGTCCAGACTTGCTGATCTGGAATGGGTTTTGGGTAGTTGGTTTGTGTGTGGATTTTGGGGTTTGATTTTCCTATTTGTTTTAGTCTTGTGATTCTAAGATTGGTTCAAGGTTTGGATGGCTAATCTGCGTTCATCGAGATTGTGTTTCCCAAACTTGATCGCAATCAAAGTTTCAAAGATAAAACGAAGTTAGAATTATGAAGAGTTCATAATTGCTAAAATTGAGAAACAAAGTTCTTGATTCAATGATTGGAGATCCATGTGGAATTGTGAATGCAATTGTCCTACGTTCATCGAGACCATCTATTGCTTAGTTTCGGCCACATGGACTACTTTCTTGGTTTCTTGAATTAGTGCGGGATTGTGGTTGCCTAATGGCTTAGTTCGACCGCACTTCTTATTGTCTTGATTTGGAGATAATAACCGAAGTTGAAATAGTCTCATCCTCATAATTATAGAGAAACTATTGACACATAAATATCATGCTTGAATTAATGGAGATTAATTTAGTGGCTAAACTTGATGCGTAACATGTTTATATTATGTGCTCATAAATGTGTTATATGCTATATGTAATGAACCTTCAAGAAAATTTTAAGTCTTTTTGCCATACCATGATTAAAACACTTGTTTATACATGAGTAATTTTATGTGGGCTCACCAAAGCGAGGTGCATTGATTTTATTCATATATGAGCAAGATGAGCGAATAAGAGTTTCCTATGCGTTTAAAATGGTTGGACTTAATTAAGCGTCAAAACAGTTTTGGGCTTAAGGCAAAGATGAGATTTAACATGCTTTTTGAAATTGGATTTCTTAAAGAATCTCATGAAAAGAACTGAGAGTCATATGAGATATGATTGACAAGAGTTGTCTACTTAATTGATTTGATTTTGAGCGGTGCGCCAAAGCGTACTCAAAATTAGATTAAAGCGGGATCTCAACTCATTTAAATTATACTATACATTGGATGTATAAAGAAGGTTGTATAATTTAGTGGGAGTATTTTGTTTGAAAAATACATTAATTATTTCTTTAATGAAAAACCGGTACTTATTAAATTTTGGAAATTTTGCATATTTGTAGATAATGACTAATAACACTCAATCAATGTCATTGCGATCGATCCTTGAGAAGGATAAGCTTGAAGAAAATGGTAACAACTATATGGATTGGATCCGTAGCCTAAGAATTGTTCTTAGACAAGAAAACAAGTTGTACATTTTCGATGGGCCACTTCCTGCTGAACCACCGCCTACTGCCCCTAGGGCAGAAAGAGATGCTTACAATGTAATGATTCTAGAGATGTAAGTTGTCTCATGCTTGCTGCTATGTGCTCAAAACTCCAACAAAGTTTGGAACATTTGGAAGCTTATGAGATAAGCGTGGAGTTGAGAGCCATGTTTCAAGAGCAAGCTAGGCAAGAGAGGTACAAGACCATTGTTGCATTCACAACTTGTAAGATGAATGAAGGGCAACAAGTGAGTCCTCACTTTCTTAAAATGAAAGGTTATGTAGAGCACCTTGAGAAACTTGGCTATCCAATCCCATTGGAGTTAGCCACGGATCTCATTCTTAATTCATTGCCTAAAAGTTATAATCAGTTTGTGATGAATTATAACATGCATGGGATGGATAAGAATCTCTCTGAGTTGCATGGGATGCTCAAAACTGCAAAGATAAAAATTGTAGAGAAAGGTTCTCCCGTGCTTTTGGTTCATGATGGGAAGAAGGCTAGTGCCAAAGGAAAGGTTAAGGCAAAAGTTGTCAAACCCAAGATAAGCAAGGCAAAGGTTGCCAAGGCTTCTGAGGCAAAACCTGATACACAAAAGGATGCAATCTGTTTCCATTGTCAAGAAATTGGTCATTGGAAACGTAATTGCAAGGCTTTCTTGGAAGAGAAAAAGAAGAAGAAGGGCAGCAAGGCTGCGTCGACTTCAGGTATCTATATGATAGATATTCTCCTTTCTACCACTGATTCTTGGGTATTGGATACCAGATGTGGTTCTCACATTTGTTTAAATGTGCAGGGACTAAAGAATAGGAGACTACTTAAAGAGGGTGAAGTAGACCTACGCGTGGGGAATGGAGCAAGAGTTGCTGCATTAGCCGTAGGGACTTATGAAGTCACTTTACCTTCCGGATTAATTCTTGTTTTGAACAATTGTTATTATGTTCCGGATTTAAGTAGAAATATTATTTCAATTTCTTGTTTGGATAATGAAGGTTTTAAGTTTCTTATTGAGAATAAGAAATTTTCTATTTATTTAAATGATGTGCTTTATGGTATTGCTAATTCATTTAATAGCCTTTATGTCTTGAATGTCAAGGATGAAAATAATGACAATGTCTATCATATAAATAAGAAATCTAAACCTAATGATGTAAATCATACCTATTTATGGCATTGCCGTCTTGGTCATATCAATGAGAAGCGTATCTCAAAACTCCATGGGGATGGACTTTTGGGTTCATGTGACTTAGAGTCATATGATACTTATGAGTCGTGTCTTCTTGGAAAAATGACTAAGACACCTTTTACCAAGTTGGGTGAAAGGGCAAGCGACTTATTGGGGTTGATACATTCCGATGTATGCGGACCATTAAGTAGCAATGCTAGGGGAGGATTTCAATACTTCATAACCTTCACTGATGATTATAGTAGATTTGGGTATGTTTACCTAATGAAACATAAAAGTGAAGCATTTGAGATATTTAGAATATTTCAAAATGAAGTAGAAAAACAACTTGGCAAAAGTATTAAGGCACTTCGATCAGATCGTGGTGGAGAATACTTAAGCCAAGAATTTGATGATCATCTAAAGAATTGTGGAATAGTATCACAATTGACTCCACCCGGAACACCACAATGGAATGGTGTGTCTGAGAGGAGAAATCGGACTTTGTTAGACATGGTTCGATCTATGATGAGTCAAGTTGATCTTCCAATATCCTTTTGGGGTTACGCTCTAGAAACCGCTGCTTTCACGCTAAATCGTGTTCCAACTAAATCGGTTCAAAAGACTCCATATGAGATATGGAGCGGAAAGAAGCCTTGTCTGTCTTTCATGAAGATTTGGGGTTGTGAAGCTTTTGTCAAAAGACTTGTCTCTGACAAACTTGCACACAAATCTGATAAATGTATTTTCGTGGGATATCCTAAAGAAACTAAAGGATATTACTTTTACAACAAAACGGACAACAAAGTGTTTGTTGCCCGAACTGGTGTCTTTCTAGAGAAAGAGTTTCTCTCTAAAGAAATCAGTGGGAGTAAAATAAATCTTGAAAAAATTCGAGACCCAGAAAATAACATTGAACCAATAGTGGAACAAGAACAAGAACCACAAGGAGTTGTGGAACATGTTCAAAATACACAAGTAACTCGCAGATCTAGTAGGTTACGATCCGAGCCCGAGAGATATGGATTTCTCGTAACGGATAGTAATGAGGTAGAAATCATTGAGAATGATGAACCGTCAACCTACCAAGAGGCGATGTCTTCTCCTGATTCGGACAAGTGGCTTGGAGCCATGGAATCCGAATTGCAATCCATGCAAGACAATCAAGTTTGGAATTTGATTGATGCACCCGAAGGTGTAAAAACCATAGGATGCAAATGGGTCTTCAAGAAGAAGACTGACATGGATGGGAAGGTGCATACTTACAAAGCTAGACTTGTAGCGAAAGGTTATAGGCAAGTTCATTGTATTGACTATGATGAAACCTTTTCACCCGTAGCAATGATCAAGTCTATAAGAATTCTGCTTGCCATTGCCGCATATCATGACTATGAAATATGGCAAATGGATGTCAAAACCGCTTTCCTAAATGGAAAACTTCAAGAGGATGTGTATATGACACAACCAGAAGGTTTTGAACAGAATTCTAAAGTATGCAAATTGCAAAGATCCATCTATGGATTGAAGAAAGCTTCAAGGAGTTGGAATCTCCGTTTTGATGAATCGGTCAAAGAGTTTGGTTTCATCAAGAACGAAGATGAGCCTTGTGTATACAAGAAGATTAGTGGGAGCATAGTGCTTTTCCTTGTTTTATACGTGGATGACATATTGCTCATTGGAAACGACATTCCTACACTTCAGTTTGTGAAGACTTGGATAGGAAAGTGTTTTCCAATGAAAGATATGGGTGAAGCCGCATATATACTTGGCATTAAGATCTATAGAGATAGATCAAGGAGGCTACTTGGTTTAAGCCAAAGTACATACATTGACAGGTCATTAGAAGATTCCGTATGGAAAATTGTAAGAGAGGCACCTTGCCGGTATTACATGGAGTTTCTCTAAGCAAGACTCAATGTCCTAAGACAAACGATGAGCGTGAGAAAATAAATGATGTTCCATATGCTTCGGCAATTGGGTCCATCATGTATGCCATGATTTGTACTAGGCCGGATGTATCTTATGCTTTGAGCATGACAAGTAGATACCAATCCGACCCTGGCGAAAATCACTGGGTAGCTGTAAAAGAGATTCTTAAGTACTTGAGAAAAACTAAAGACTCGTTTTTGGTCTATGGAGGAATGGAAGATGATCTCGTTGTAAATGCTTACATGGATGCAAGCTTCCAAACCGACAAAGATGATAGCCGATCGCAATCGGGTTTTGTGTTTATGTTAAATGGTGGAGCTGTAAGCTGGAAGAGTTCCAAGCAAAGTATAACCGCTGATTCTACAACAGAAGCTGAGTATATTGCTGCATCGGATGCTGCAAAGGAAGCTGTTTGGATTAAGAAGTTCATCACTGAACTTGAAGTGGTTCCTAGTATTGCTAATCCAATAGACCTTTATTGCGATAATAATGGTGCTATTGCTCAAGCAAAGGAACCAAGAGCACATCAGAAATCCAAACACATACTTAGGCGTTTTCATATCATTCGAGAGATCGTTGATAGGGGAGACGTGAATATATGCAGAGTACCTACTGATGACAATGTTGCGGACCCGCTAACAAAGGGACTTCCACAAGCTAAACATGATGGTCATGTTAGGTTCATGGGTATTAGATACATGGGAGATTGGGCCTAGGGTAAGTGGGAGATTGTTGGTAGTGGTGCCCTAGGCACGTTTAATAAACGTTGTAATTGTTATCATTTATTTCATATCAATAAAGAAATGTTTTGATTATTATTGTTGTTCATGTTTAGTTATAATAATCTCCGTCCCTAGTACTTGTTAAGCACTAGTATAAAGGCTAAGTGATCATGGGATGATCATGTTAGATTTATGGGTACTTGTTTGGAACAAGGTACTGGACATGACCCGCTGTATGAGATTTATGTCATGGTCTATGTCGAACATATATCTCATATTAGTTATGTCATTCGAATCCTTAGATATGAAGTTATTATAGTTTTCCACTTGATGAACATTATGTTTGACATATTCAAATGCTACCTTTAACCGGGTAGTTATAGAGGGTATGATTGGTATAATCGGATTCACGTAGGGAAGAATAATAAGCTAAATGGATTTGTCCCTCTACGGAGAGATGTCAAGCTTGGGCCTCTCGTAGGAATGATGTTGATGAAATGTTAGGCTGGACTAAAATGAATTGATTGGATCAATGTCATTTGGATTATCAACATATTCGGAGTCGAGAAAGTATTGAACAAAACATGTTGACTGTTTGACTATGACTTGTGTTGAATGACATCGTGGACAAAGGGATTATGACATATGCTAAAGGAATGCGAACTTGTATCTAGTTATACTATTTGGGTAGGTATGACGGTTTGCTAGAACCTAATCATATCTTATGGTTTCATGTTTGAACCCATTGCCAACTTAGTATAATCCTAGAGGGTCACACACAATAGAACGAATCTTTAAAAAGGACAAAATTGGAATTTTTCAGAGTTTCTGGCTAGGCGGGCGACCGCCCAAGATGAACCGGGCGACCGCCCAAAGTTGGGTGATCGCACAGCCTTCTTTGGGCGGCCGTACGGTGCAGTCGGGAGGCTGATTCCTAATTTGATTAGGAAACGAATTTTAGACCGATTTTGACACAAGTTTCCTATTTGGAATAGGTCCTACTTGTGTATAGAAGACCAAATTCAGCCAGCACTCTTCCCTAATGATTTTGTGAGTCTCCAAAGAGTTTGAGAGAGTTTATTTTGTTCCAAGATATCTTTTGATTGAAGAACAAAATAATACACAATTAAAATTCCATATAGTCATTATCAATTGTGAAAGTGTGTTTCATAATTGTTGGTCTAGCAACCAAGATCAAGAAGCTCCTTGATATTCGTTCGTGGTGTGGATACCGCTAGAGGGTGAAGCTCATCATCTTTAAAGTTCGTGTTCTTACTTTCTTCGTGATCAAGCTTCAAATCTCCACCAAGATCAAAGCTAGAATTCAAAGTCATCAAGGGTTAGTTTCTCCTCTATTCATATTGTTGTATTTGATTTAATCATATGAATGGATCTATGGGCTTTTGGGTTTCATAAAATTTTAAATGCTAAATTCCGCTGCGCATGTTACATCGAAACCCAACAGTTCAATCTTTGTCTAGGCTTTGGGTCCTATTCTAGGGTACCTAGATAGGCATTGTAGAACACAAGGGTGTTAGAAATTGGTCCAATTATGAATATGTGAAAGGTGTAGGATTCTAGTTAAGTGCCTTAAGGATTTGTTTAACATCTTAATGATGTATTTGTTTGGAGTCCCTAATTTGGAATCATAAATATAGAGGAATGGTTGGATTTATAGTCATTGTGCTATTTATGAGTAATTCGGGGTTATCATCTTTATGATGTAGTGTTAGGATTCCCTACTATGGGATCCTACGTTAAAAAGAATGTTTAAGTGTTCATTGTCTTTGGGCTCTTTATGAGTGACTTCTGGTTATCATCTTTATGATGCTTTTGTGGGATTTCCTACTTTGAAATCCTTTATTTGAGAAATTTGTTTAAAGTACTTGTTTGTTGGGCTCTTTATGGGCAGTTTATCATCTTTATGATGTACTTAGTATGGTTCCCTATTTTGGAAACATACACCTATTGTGCAATAGTTAAAAGTCTAGATGGTCTTACTTGGTTAAGTCGGGCAGTGATGAATATTATCATGGCACTCGAGCCAAGTTCATTATAATGTTCTTCACTGGTAACCCCTTTTTACCCCTTCCTGATTGTGTGGTTGGGATGAGATAGCTCCCTTGTGTGAGTATTCTAGCTACACGTTTTAGGGTTATGAATTTATGTCATTTTCCTACCGTTGTTCTTGTTGTGTTTGGTTCTGGAACCCCTGCTTCAGTTCTTTGATGCTGCCATGTTGATGCTGCTCTTCGATGCGGCTCTGTTGATGATGTTCAGAGTGTTATATCCTTTTGGGAGAACCTTGGCTCAATATCCTTTGGTATGTGTTTATTTCAGCTTTGTGTGATGCATGATGAGTTGGTCGTTATTTCCAACCGGTATGGGACGGTTGGCGATAGGGAGCCTCTCTTTTGTTGTGTAATATATGTTATTAAGTTATTGTGAATACGTGTGTTTGAATTTGGGAATATTCATAGTAACATTAAAATTATGAGAGTCGCCACGCCGTTTTAATTATAGCCAAAATATTGAGAAAAAGCATGTTTAATGGGTTCGGGGGTCAAATTACAACAAGAGAAGAA
This sequence comes from Campanula takesimana, assembly GCA_026119855.1. Taxonomy (NCBI): domain Eukaryota; kingdom Viridiplantae; phylum Streptophyta; class Magnoliopsida; order Asterales; family Campanulaceae; genus Campanula; species Campanula takesimana. The sequence goes on along the minus strand of JAOWBW010000318.1, from coordinate 674,342 downwards.
TATTGGACGTTATCACTCCTATTGCCCGAATGATCGGTCTTTCTATCATGATGAATGTGTTAGTAGTGTGTTAGTGTTTGAGACCGGATCCGAAGATTGCCTACGTTCCTCTCAATGTGAGAAGCTCAGGTCAGCGTAGTTCGAGAAGAATTAGAATAGGCAGAAGAATCGGGATCATGCGTAATGAGGGGGGAATTACCTAAAGATTAGGGTTTAGAAGTAGTTCCTAGATCATCCTTGGGTTGATGAACCCTAGATCATCATTGGCTATGAAATAACATGTAAACATGAAGATCGCAACCCTAAATATAGCATAAATAAGGTTTTAATCTATGAACACGATGAACATGCGAAGAACATATTATGAACATATGAATGAGCATGCAAAGAATATGAAGAAACTATGAATAAACATGCAAGAACATGAATATTAAAGATCTACATTAGAAATAATGCAAGAACGTGAAGAAATAAGTTAGAAAACTTACCTATGTTGGCAAGAAATAAACCTTGATCTTCTTGGAGGTTTGAATGCTAATCAGAGAGCAAAATTGTGTTTAAGAACTCTCAAATTCGGATCCCCCTAAACCAATAGCATGAGATTGGTTTATATAGTAAACTGAGGGGAAGATCTGATGGTCCAGATCATCCGGGGCGGATGTGGCCGCGTGGCCAATATTGAGGGCGGCGGCGAAAGTGGCCGCGTGGCCAATATTGAGGGCGGCGGCGAAAGTGGCCGCGTGGCCATCGTTGCGCGCTGACTTGAAATTCAAGCTAGGGTTTTACTGTTCATACAAGGCAACCCTAAATGTCCATATTTAATGTTTTCTAGAACATTGAGCTATTTTTGGGAATCCGGGACAAGTCTTTGCAAGGTTTCTAATTCTTATAAAGTCCTTGTATATTTGGGAAAGCCCTAATAAACTCATTTTCAGGTCGGGTACTAACAGTAGCCCCTCGGCGACGCTTCTTGCAAGGCAATGTGGGGTCGACGATAAGAGAAGGATCCGTCTGAAACATGAGTTTCAAAATAGATGAAAGGTAAGGGAATGGCTGGACCTTGACAGGCGACCTACGTATCCGCGGGGGAATCAAGCCAAACGTAGTTCAAATCTGATGGGGAAATTGGGAATGATTTGTCCTCTTATGGGGAGCAACGTCTTCTGCTGGGGAAAATGCACCTGCTGGGGATGAGAGATGACCGCGTCGGTCGGGTGGCTGAACCTTTTCAGGTTTCCTACGTATCCTCTGAGGAATCAAGCCGGTCGTAGTTCAGATCTGATGGGGAAATTGGGATCCATCGGACTTCTACTAGGGATAATAAACCTACGGGCACTATCCTGTATGAAGAACGAACATTCGTTAGGAAATGAAGTTATTTGGGAAAATTAAAGACTACGTTGTCTAAATAATCCCAAGATGGAATGGTAAACGCAATCAGGATCGTCGGGGTTCCTGCCGATCGCGCTAAAGTAATAGATGATGGATCTCTCGCGAACAGAAACGCTGAGGCTTCTGTCAACCACGATTGATCTAGGATGCATATGTCATAGAGGCGCCGAAGTCTCTACAATCATACGAATCCTAAAATAGATGCTGGATCGCTCGCAAACAGAAACGCCGAGGCTTCTGCCCATCGCGATCGATCTAGGATGCGTATGTCATAGAGGCGCCGAAGTCTCTATAATCATACGAATCCTAAAATAGATGCTGGATCGCTCGCAAACAGAAACGCCGAGGCTTCTGCCCATCGCGATCGATCTAGGATGCGTATGTCATAGAGGCGCCGAAGTCTCTACAACCATACGAATCCTAAGCAAATATTAGGAAGTGCTAAAATAATAGATGCTGGATCTCTCGCAAACAGAAACGCCGAGGCTTCTGCCCATCGCGATCGATCTAGGATGCGTATGTCATAGAGGCGCCGAAGTCTCTACAACCATACGAATCCTAAGCAAATATTAGGAAGTGCTAAAATAATAGATGCTGGATCTCTCGCAAACAGAAACGCCGAGGCTTCTGCCCATCGCGATCGATCTAGGATGCGTATGTCATAGAAGCGCCGAAGTCTCTACAACCATACGAATCCTAAGCAAATATTAGGAAGTGCTAAAATAATAGATGCTGGATCTCTCGCAAACAGAAACGCCGAGGCTTCTGCCCATTGCGATCGATCTAGGATGCGTATGTCATAGAGGCGCCGAAGTCTCTACAACCATACGAATCCTAAGCAAATATTAGGAAGTGCTAAAATAATAGATGCTGGATCTCTCGCAAACAGAAACGCCGAGGCTTCTGCCCATCGCGATCGATCTAGGATGCGTATGTCATAGAGGCACCGAAGTCTCTACAACCATACAAATTCTAAGCAAATATTAGGAAGTTTTAAGGGGTTTTCCGTATTCAAAGGTAACGAATATCAGTCAAAATAGCGCTAAGGGCATCTAAAAATGAACAAAGGGAAATGTACCAGGGGTAAAACTGAAATTTTGCATGTGGAGGCAAAGATGATGGATTGTTATGGAGTCGCAAACGGGATGAACTCTCAAGGAGTCATGAAGGTGATAGAGTCTCAGGGAATCGCAGAAGTGATGGACTCTTGGGGAGTCGCAAAGGTGATGGACTCTCGGGGAGTCGCCAAGGTAAAGGACTCTTTGGTGAGCAAAGGACGACCACGGAAAGCGTAATGTTTGGGATCCGCTTACCCTAAATTAGGAGGAATACATAATATGAGGCTACGAACCATTAAGATGAAGGTATTAGGTAAGGGACATTTTGCTTGGTTGCTTAGGGTAGGACCTAAGGCTTCTAAGGAAAGGGGATGGGTAGCCTCTAAGATAAGGATGCAAAAGATGTTATGGTTGTTTAGACTTGAGATTGTGTCTTGGATACAATGTGGGTTTCCTAGGCTTGCGGGCTAGGGTTTGGAGAGAATGCGACTGCCTAGGCTCGAGGCTAGGGTTCGGAGAGAATATGGAAAGGCTATGTATCCTAGGCATAAGACTAGCGGGGGATTGAGATTATAAATTTCCTAGGTTTCGAGACTAGGGTTTCGAGAATTTGGAAAGGATGTTGCACACAGGGCTTTAGAAATTCCCTAGAACTTGGGCTAGGGTAAAAGGGGATGGTGCTTCCTAGGCTTGAGACTAGGGTTTGGAGAGAATGCAGATTCCTAGGTTTGGGGCTAGGGTTTGGAGAGGTTGAGGTTTGGGAACTTCCTAGATGTTAGGGTTTCGAACAAGGGTTTGGAAACTGGTGTTTAAGGACCATGACTCTCCTAGGTTTGGGACTAGGGTTTAGAAATATCCTAGGCTTCGCGGCTAGGGCTTGGAGTTGTGGTAGGTTCAGAGGTTGCAAAGGCGTTGGCTTTAGACCCATGGCTGGGAGTTGAAAGGGTTGTGACTTCCTAGGCTTGAGACCATGGACCGTTGGGAAGAGGGATTGCTTTTGTGGAAGGTCCACTAAGCTTGATGTTAGGGTTCACCATTTTCCGGGATTGGTGACTATGGCTTGGAAAGGTTCATGGTAACCTAGGCTTTAGGCTAGGTTTTAAGGCTAAGGACTGTAAACTTCCTACGTTTTGAGACTAAGGTGAAGGAGTTTCCTAGGTATAGGACTGGGGTTTGAAGGGAATGTTGAATCCTAGGCTTGATGATAGAGTTTAAAGAGGATAATTTCTACCTAGCCTTGAGACTAGGGCTTTAGAAAGAGTCCGACTACCTAGGCTTGAGGCTAGGGTTTAGATCGAATGCGACTACCTAGGCTCGAGGCTAGGGTTTAGAGCGAATGCGACTACCTAGGCTCGAGGCTAGGGTTTGGAAAGAGTGCGACTACCTAAGCTTGAGGCTAGGGTTGATTGAGTTTTGGACAGGGCATTATATCCTAGGTTTTAGACTAGGGTTCAATAAAACGGAGAATTGAGATTGTAAATTTCCTAGGTTTCGAGACTAGGGTTTCGGGAATTTGGAAATGATGTTGCATACGGGGCTTTGGAAATTCCCTAGAATTTGGGCTAGGGTTAAAGGGGATGTTGTGGTTTTCCTAGGCTTAAGGATAGGGTTTAGAGAGGATATGTGACTACCTAGGATCAAGGCTAGGGTTTAGGAAGGGTGTAACTACCTAGGATCAAGGCTAGGGTTTAAGAAGGATGTAACTTCCTAGGCTTTAGGCTAGGGTTTGAAAGGATGTAATTACCTAGGCTTGAGGCTAGGGTTCAGAGAGAATGATATGACTACCTAGGCTTGAGGCTAGGGTTTAGAGAATGTGTTTACCTAGGTTTAAGGCTAGGGTTTGGAGACTGAAAGCATTTGAAGGTTTGTCTTGGTTTAGACCGAGCAAGTTTGAGGTCTAAGAGTGTTGCGGTTTGGGGCAAATGAGCTTGATACCTCTTGGCTGGATAGGCTCGATAGATTAGACCTAGGCTAAAGTTCTAGGGTTTAGCTAGGGTAAGACTCAGACATGTGTTGAGGAGACCGGGCCTAATGGAATGGTAGGCGTGAGATCTAGGAGATCGAAGGCTAGGCAGGGTAGTGTTGGGACATAAGGCTTTCAAGCGGGTAAGTCTTTTGTCCTAGAGAAACCGCGTTATGGGTTAGGACCAAGCAGGCTTGAGGTCGGCCAAGGAGCAACGGATTGGGATTGGATGATCCTAGTACCTAATACGCATGTCGGGCTTGGATCCTAGAGCGTTTGAAAGTTTAGGCTAGGTGCGAACCATAAGTGCGGGAAATGGTTTTGGATATATGACCATGTTGGCGCTTTAGGTAAATGGATCGAGTGTCCAAGACTTTGCTTTGAGTACAATAGTGTGCCTAACAGGATTGGGTATGCTTAGGACTTAATTTTGCCTTAGAGGTCATGCGTGTGACTAAGCTCGTTTGGCAATTTCGAAGGTAGGTTAGGGATGGGACCAAAGGTGTTTAAGGACATGGGTTTTAACCTGATGGGTATTGAGATCCCTATGGTATGGCGTGGTGCGCAGGAGATCCTATGTACTTGAGCAAGGTTTGAGATTTGGACTCGTTGGGGGAGCGATGTTTGAGATCCATGGAGTTCAAGGGTGGACCTTGTAGGTGGTGAGGTTTGGACTCGGCTTGGATTAAGTAGGTTAAAGTCCTTAAGGGGTTGAAGGTCAGACTAGGAAGTCTTTTGAGGCTAATGGGTGACACTAGGTTGGTACTTGGTAGGTTTAAGAGTGGTAGGGTCATGGCTTGGACATGACGGGAGTCGGGAGACGTAGATGTTGTCGCTTTTAGTCGGACCAAGTAGGTTTGGGAATTACAGAGTCCAAAGGGTGGAGATGTAAGGTGAGAGACCTAAAGGGCAGAAAGTCTTGTGACCTAAAGGTTTAGGGGTTGAGGTCTAAGGTATGGATCAGATATTCTAGAGACCTAAAAGGTAGGTGTTTGGTAGACTCGAATGGTCTTGGGCCCTCAGGGCTCGCTCCACAGGTTAGACTATGGGTGGACCTTAGAAGTTGGACCGAGGAGGATAAGAGAGCTATGGCTTAGACAGGGTAAGGACGAGTATGTGTTGGTAGGTTTGAGATCTAGGAGATCGGGTAGGCTCGGGACCGGTAGGTTCGGGACCTAATGGGTCACCCTAAGGATTTGGCTTTGGTTAACTGGTTTAAGGTCTGAAGTTTTGGGTAGAACCGGTTTGAGGTCGAAGGGGTCATGCTACGAACTTGCGGAAGGTCGAGCTAAGAGGTTATGATGTAACGTAGGTAAGACTCACCGGGTAGATTTGGGACCTAGGTAAGACCGATCGGGTAGGCTCGGGACCTAAAGAGTTTATGGTGTAACTTAGGCAAGACTGACCGGGTAGGCTTGGGACCTAAGGTTTTGAACCAGGTAGGTTGGGACCTAAGGGTATCCTATTGTGTAGGAAATAGGGTGAAGGACCGAGTCAACTCAAGAATCACGGAGATGGGTCTCAGATGGATCGAGGATGTTTTTACAATTTTGTGGAGACCGAGCGTGCGGGTTTATAAACAAAGTGTCGGGGAGGAGAAAACTTTATGAAAGTGTTATGATCTTATACAGATGCCTTATAATTAATTATGATTCTAATCAATCCAAATAGGTCGTCGCGTGCCGAGTTTGACGATGAGGGGTGCCCTTCTTCTAAGTGTATCCTTGTTGACGCCTCGGTATTCTCTGGGAAACCACATAGTCGACCCTTTTTGTTGGGGAAGCCCCAGTTCGATAAGGGTGTAGAGCGGGGTATCCTACCTCCTTTAAGACGCATCCTTTTTTCTGCCTAGACCGCCCTTTCGGGTTTTCAATCTAGCGGGCATCTCTTTTGCGTCATCTCCTTTTTTTTTTTTTTTTTGTTTTTTTTTGAAAATCATTCAGTCGACTCAAAAAAGGAAAAATAATTGTTTAAACATGCGGGGGCATTTTGGTGAGAGTAAGAGAGAGAGAGAGAGATAGTACTCACATTTTGACTCTTTGAGCAACTGAGGGTATATATGTACAAAAGGGAGGAAGCCCCTGCTTTGACAGAAAGTAAGTGTTTAGCTCTTTCCTAGATTGTAGAATGGAAGACTTGTCGAGACATTTGAAAATTGTTTTATTCAAGATTCTCATTTGATTGCTCGAGAATGGACCTCGTTGATTAGTTAATGAGTTATGGTTAATTGGTAAACAAGTAGCCTCAAATTAATAAATGTTTTGATCAATTGTGAGTGAAGAAGTCAGGAGTAGAAATATGGGGGAGGAGAGAAGAGAAAGAAAATTGGCTCGAGGTGGGTTGTGTATATTTTGGACCGAACCGGGAGGTTGCCTACGTTCTCCTCAAGGTGAGGAGCTCAGGTCCGCGTAGTTCGGGGATGACCCGCTTGACGATGGTGTCGGGTTTCAGTGGGTATGTGTGGGAGGAAAGAAAAGAAAGAAAGTTGACCCAAGGTAGGTTATGTTTGGCTTTGAGTGGTTGCCCGTTTGACGATGAAGTTGGGTTTTGAGTTTAGGGGTGTGAGGTTCGTTTGAGGTGAGTTGTTCTTTGTAGCTCATTGCGGTGGATTACTCCTTTGTAGTTGTTGCAGTGGATTGCTCCATCGTAGTTGTCATGGGTTGCTGCTGCCGTGTTAATCTTCTTTGTAGGGAAAGAAAGAAAAATAGAACATTTGAAGTGAAAATATTCTGTGGTGATAGCCCCTACTATTTTTCTTTTTTTTTTTTTTTTTTTTTTTTTTTTGTGCACACCCTTTTTTTTGCCTAGGCCGCCCTTTCGGGTTTTCAACCTAGCGGGCTTCTTTTTGTGCAATGCTCTAATTTTTGCCTGGGTCGCCTTTTTGGGTTCGACCTAGCGAGCTTTCATTTTATATTTGTACATGAAACATTGGGCAAGACGAGCCCCTGGTTCGTTTTCGCATTTGTTGATTACGAAGTAGCTTCCTTATAGTTCAAGCGGCTTTTTGCTGGCGGAGGGCATCGTAGCCCCTTGTCCTTCATCGACGGAGCTCCATCGGATCGTCACGTGGCACCCATGAATGGTATAAACAACTTCGTGCACTTGGCATTTGCGATGGAATGCAGACAACCTCAGTGTATCGGCATGTAATACTCATGAATGGGAGAAACATCCCTCTTGAATCGTGGCAGCATGGGTGCCTGATGATGAGCAACCGCAGTCTATTTCTTTGCATGACCGTGTGGAAAAGGGGTTTAATGGTGAGACGGGAGGTGTATGGGAGAAGGTGTATGGAGAGAGTGTTCGTGAAGAATGTACACGGGGTGAGTGTATAGCGGGTATTATATGGATAGGTATATGGAGGGTGTACACAGGGGGAAGTGTATATAGAGAGTGTATGGGGATAGGATAGAATGTAGAGAGAAGAGAAAGTGATTCGTTCATCCCAATTGATCGAAGCATTTGTTATTTTAAGATTAATCGTTTACTTAATTATGTGAATGGTTTGTGGGTCCATTTACCTTTTAATGAGTCGTCATTAATGAGTAAGATTAAGATTAATTCATCATATAAAGATATAGCAATCAAGCGAAAATGGTGAATAAGACAATTTTCATGAAATTGATATATGCAAGCTTATATCTCAAGTCTAGAGAGAAAAGAAAAGAAATAAAGACCCTTTTATTGGAACTAAAAGATTTAAACTGACTAGTCCGGGGTGGACTTTTACTTAAAGAAACAAAAATCGTCCAAGGTGGACTTTTGACTAAAGACACTCTAGAACCTACGAAGACTGAATGACCCTTTTCTTTTCTTTTATTTAAAGGAGGTAGTCCCAATTTCCTCTTTTGCCCATGCCCATGTATTCCGTTGGCGGGTGATGACTCCGCTGTTAATGAGGCTTTGAATCTTTCTCCTCAATTGGAGACAATCTTCGGTGTCATGCCCAATGTACTGGTGGTATTGGCAGTGTTTGGAGGGATCGAAGCCTTGCTTCACCTTACTTGGTTCATAATTGAACAAAGGAGACAACTTGCCGGCTTGAACTAGACTTTTGAAGAGTTAGCCCAAGTCGTCGAATTCGCGCTCGTCCTTCCTTTCACGAACTTTCTTTGAGGGTGATTTAGGTACCGGCACCCCTTGTTGATGAGTAGTTATAGGAGGCTTCCCGACGGGGACAGTCTGTGGCGGCCCGTACATTTGAGGAGCGTACGGGTGTTGACATTGAGCAAGAGGGAGAACTCGACTGAGGTAATCATAAACGCCACGAATGTCAGACAAATGGCGCCTCTCGATATCTCTTAGGGTCTTATGCATCTCCTTCTGAAAGTGTGTTGCTTGCTCGTTGAGAATGGCCTTAAAGTGGATTGCTTGTTCATCGAGGATGGCTTCGAAGTGGGATGCTTGCTTACTGAGAGCAATACCGGTGTAGAGGATTGTCTCGGGATCTTGGGTAGCAGCTTCAGTTGCAACTTCGATGTTCCTTGCAGCCGACATGATGCAGAACTCTACGTCATGAAAGAATTAGATTCGTATTAATGATAAGGCATCGTTATAAAAATCATTTTTTGGAAAAGAGTCGGTCTCCACATTTTTGAAATGCATTTTGGTAAAAAATTGAAAGTTTGACCGGGCCGAAGTTGCCTACGTTCCCCTTATCATGAGGGAGAGGTCCCACACAATAAGAGGCTCAGGTCGCCGTAGTTCGAATCAAGTTAGACTTTTAAAAAGAGGTGAGAGATGACCATAGGGGTCAAAAAGAGGGAGATGACTCGGTCCTTGGTCAAGCATGGGTGAGGAAGACCCATAGGAGTTGGTTTTGATTGAGTAGGGTATGGCTTGACCTAAATTTGACCTAAGGTTTGAGACAAGAAGTGGTTCAAGCTAGGATGCGACGATAATGGTGGGTTGACCTAGATGGGTAAAGGATAGGTCGACCTAGAAGGGTTGGATTGACCTATATGGTGAATGAATCAAGATAGCGGGTTGTAACGGGTTGCCTATGGGATGATCTAAACGGGATAGGCATGGTTTGACCTAAGCGGGTCAAAGGTTGACCTATTCGGGTTGGTGGACTAAGGAAGGTTGGAGATTGACCTAGATGGATCCAAGATAGGTAAGTCGACCTAAGCGGGTTACGGGTTGACCTTGACGGGTCGAAGGTGAAGGGGTAGTTTTAACCTAAGACGGACAAGTTGGACCTAAACGGGTTGACCTAGGTTGGTCTGGACGACGGTGGGTCAAATAATGACCTAGGTGGGTCAACATGACGGCTCGACCTAAGGGGGTTAGGACCAAAGGTAATTGGGTTCACCTATGGAATCAAAGATTGACCTAAGAGGTCGAAAACGGATAAGGTTGACCTAGGAGTCCAAGTTTGACCTAAGAGGTCGAAGGTGATTGGGTTGACCTAGGAGGTCAAAGGTTGACCTAAGAGGTTAACGGGTGATAATGTTGACCGAGGGGGTCAAAGGTTGACCTAAGAGGTCAAAGGTGGATGAGGTTGACCTAAGAGGTCAAAGGCGGATGAGAATGACCTATGGGGTCAAAGGTTGACCTAAGAGGTCAAAGACGATAAAGTTTACCTAGGGGGTTAAATGTGATAAGGTTGTCCTAGGAGGTCAAAGGTTGACCTAAGAGGTCAGAGGCGGATAAAGTTGACCTAGGCGGTCAAGGGCTGACCTAAGAGGTCGAAGGGTGACCTAAGAGGTCGAGGGTGATAAGGTTGACCTAGGAGGTCAAGGGTAGACCTAAGAGGTCAAAGGCGGATAAAGTTGACCTAGGGGGTCAAAGGTAGACTTAAGAGATCAAAGGTTGGTACGGTTGACCTAGGGGGTCATAGGTTGACTTAAACGGATAAGATTGACCTAGGGGGTCAAAGGTTGACTTAAACGGATAAGATTGACCTAGGGGGTCAAAGGTTGGTCTAAGAGGTCAAAGGGTGGTTAAGTTGACCTAGGGGGTCAAAGGTTGGTACGGTTGACCTAGGGGGTCAAAGGTTGACTTAAACGGATAAGATTGACCTAGGGGGTCAAAGGTTGACTTAAACGGATAAGATTGACCTAGGGGGTCAAATGTTGGCCTAAGAGGTCAAAGGGTGGTAAGGTTGACCTAGGAGGTCAAAGGTTGACCTAGGGGGTCAAAGGTTGACCTAGGAGGTGAAAGATGATTAAGTTGACCTAGGGGGTCAAAGGTTGACATAGGAGGTCGAAGGCGGATGAGGTTGACCTAGGGGGTCAAGGGTAGACCTAAGAGGTCAAAAGCAGATGAGGTTGACCTAGGCAGTCAAGGGTTGACCTAAGAGGTCAAAGGTGGATGAGGTTGACCTAGGGGGTCAAAGGTGATAAGGTTGACCTAAGGGGTCAGAAGTGATAAGGTTGACCTAGGAGGTCAAGGGTAGACCTAAGAGGTTAAAAGCGGATAAAGTTGACCTAGGCGGCCAAGGGTAGACCTAAGAGGTCAAAGGCGGATGAGGTTGACCTAGGCGGTCAAGGGTAGACCTAAGAGGTCAAAGGTGGATGAGGTTGACCTAGGCGGTCAAGGGTTAATCTAAAAGGTCAAAAGCGGATGAGGTTGACCTAGGCAGTCAAGGGTTGACCTAAGAGGTCAAAGGTGGATGAGGTTGACCTAAGGGGTCAAAGGCGGATGAGAATGACCTATGGGGTCAAGGGTTGAGAAGGTTGACCTAGGCGGTCAAAGGTTGACCTAGGAGGTCAAAGGTTGACCTAGGCGGTCAAAGGTTGATAAGGTTGACCTAGGGGGTCAAAGGTTGAGAAGGTTGACCTAGGCGGTCAAAGGTGAAGGGTAGACCCAAATGGATCGCAATGATGGCTTAACGGATGAGCGATGGACCTTAGAGGTCGCCTAGATGCAATGCACATTTTATTTTGCGAAAAGTTTTTGCATTTTTTTTACATCCTAAATGGGTGGTCCGAGGAGTGTCCTAATCTCTATGTGTGGGTTGACATGGGTTAGGTAAAAGGTTCCCACCGCTCGCGGAACGTACACGGTGAGTGGAGTAGACGAGTGACTCGAAAAGAGGGCGGCAGTAGCGCACAAATTCCTGCACATCGAATACTCCGGGTAATGGGGACCTGTGCAGTGCTGACACGGACTAGTGGTAGTGTGTGGTAAAAACTAATTCTTTTTTTAGGGAGAAAAGAGAGAAGTTTTTAATGTTAGGATGATGCCAATGCAATGCAAGAGAAGGAAAATAATGTACAAGGGAGCATAGCAGAGTTTTGTTTGACCCTAATACTAAGGCGAGAATAACAAAGGTACATGGTACAAGGTACAAGGTACGAGTATTAACATGGCGGAGTGCGCGGGTGCATGTGTAAACATGGCTTAACTGTAGGGGGCACGTGAAAACATGGCCAGTGTGCATGTGTAAACATGGCAGGTGTGTGCATGTGTAAACATGGCGGGTGTGTGCATGTGTAAACATGGAAGGTGTGTGCATGTGTAAACATGGCAGGTGTGTGCATGTGTAAACATGGCAGGTGTGTGTATGTGTAAACATGGCATGTGTGTGCATGTGTAAACATGGCAGGTGTGCATGCGTAAACATGGCAGGTGTGCATGCGTAAACATGGCAAGTGTGCATGTGTAAACATGGCAGGTGTGTGCATGCGTAAACATGGCAGGTGTGTGCATGCGTAAACATGGAAAGTGTGTGCATGCGTAAACATGGAAAGTGTGTGCATGTGTAAACATGGCAAGCATCATGATGTAAACGAAAGTTAGACCCACTAAGTTTGAAAAAGTTTCAAAGCAGTCCCCAGCAGAGTCGCCACTGTGAATACGTGTGTTTGAATTTGGGAATATTCATAGTAACATTAAAATTATGAGAGTCGCCACGCCGTTTTAATTATAGCCAAAACATTGAGAAAAAGCATGTTTAATGGGTTCGGGGGTCAAATTACAAGAAGAGAAGAATATTGGACGTTATCACTCCTATTGCCCGAATGATCGGTCTTTCTATCATGATGAATGTGTTAGTAGTGTGTTAGTGTTTGAGACCGGATCCGAAGATTGCCTACGTTCCTCTCAATGTGAGAAGCTCAGGTCAGCGTAGTTCGAGAAGAATTAGAATAGGCAGAAGAATCGGGATCATGCGTAATGAGGGGGAATTACCTAAAGATTAGGGTTTAGAAGTAGTTCCTAGATCATCCTTGGGTTGATGAACCCTAGATCATCATTGGCTATGAAATAACATGTAAACATGAAGATCGCAACCCTAAATATAGCATAAATAAGGTTTTAATCTATGAACACGATGAACATGCGAAGAACATATTATGAACATATGAATGAGCATGCAAAGAATATGAAGAAACTATGAATAAACATGCAAGAACATGAATATTAAAGATCTACATTAGAAATAATGCAAGAACGTGAAGAAATAAGTTAGAAAACTTACCTATGTTGGCAAGAAATAAACCTTGATCTTCTTGGAGGTTTGAATGCTAATCAGAGAGCAAAATTGTGTTTAAGAACTCTCAAATTCGGATCCCCCTAAACCAATAGCATGAGATTGGTTTATATAGTAAACTGAGGGGAAGATCTGATGGTCCAGATCATCCGGGGCGGATGTGGCCGCGTGGCCAATATTGAGGGCGGCGGCGAAAGTGGCCGCGTGGCCATCGTTGCGCGCTGACTTGAAATTCAAGCTAGGGTTTTACTGTTCATACAAGGCAACCCTAAATGTCCATATTTAATGTTTTCTAGAACATTGAGCTATTTTTGGGAATCCGGGACAAGTCTTTGCAAGGTTTCTAATTCTTATAAAGTCCTTGTATATTTGGGAAAGCCCTAATAAACTCATTTTCAGGTCGGGTACTAACAGTTATTCAGTTTATATGCATAATATTATGACATGTAGCTGCATTAGTAACTTAATGAGATTTATCTCACCCCATTCCTTTCAAATTTGTTTTCCTTAGTTCACAGGAATACTAGAGGTTGTAAGCTGTGAGATCTGAAGTTATGGGACTGTTCTGAGCAGGTTATACTCTATTGGGGTAGCTGCTCTACGGAGCTTTTGTGTATTCTTGTTGTGAGGCCGTGGTTGTACAATGTACAGTGTTATGTAAGTACTATTGTCTTTTGGGTATATATGTTATTAGTCATTCTTTCTTCCGTACTTGTAGATAGTCTCCGAGTTGTAATCTCGTTGAGGTGTAGTCTTAATAGCTGATGGTTTTATAGCAGAGTTCTCGCGTCTGGTTCGGTATTTAGCATTTTGGAGATATATATTATGCTATTTTAATATTTATGAAATTTAGAATTTTCGGGGCGCGACAACCCATCTCGTCCGACTAATGTCGGTCTTGCTTGATCAAAGTCTACATGAATGATAAAATGTTCTTCTTATTCTTGATGATTAAAGGGGGGTTTTAAAAGGAGTTTTGGAATGTAGGGAGATAACTCTGTGACTAGCTTCAATGAAATGAAGTAGTCATTAGTGTCATGTCCCAAAATGTTTGGGTGATTGCACTTTTGATTAAAGTAGAAGAAAGGAAGGAGAGATGAAGTAAAAATGAGAGAAAAGAGTAGTCTTTTTACCTATACTTCAAAGAACTTCAAAGACTTCTTCAATAGGTTCTTGGGAAATGCCTTGTAAGTATTTGTGTAGACTTTGCTTAATGATTAAAAATACTCCTCCATTCAATGGTGAATTAGAGGGGTTTATATAGGTAAGAGAGGTGTGTTTTTTGTGCCAAAACCAAGTCACCAAGATCAGTGTCCCGGGCAAATCCTGTTAAAAGGAGCAAGGTAGAGATTCTTGGACAGAAATCTGTAACTGATGCCCAGGTGCGAGCCCCTCCTGCCTTGGTGGCGGGATGAGCGCGCCTCTGACCCCAAAGGGTGGAGGCGTGCGCCTTGGAAATAGATTTTTTGACAGAATGGACTAGAAAGTTAGCACTGTTATTCAGTTTGGTCCCTGGACCTAACGAGGTCAGTAAGGAACTTAACGGAAGTGATAGAAACTAACGAGAAATACTTAAAATAAGGAGAAACACAAAATCAAATGTGCAATTAGGGTGAGCGGTCCAAGGCGGGGTGTCTACAGAAACCCTCGGCGATGTGGATTGCAAAGCAAATCGCGTCAACGAAAGAACAAAATATCCGCCGAGGACATTACCAAGAAAAAACAAAGACTCGATGAAAACAGGAATCTTGAAATTACAAGAGATAGGAGTGCGCTCACTATGTGAGCGACTTTTGCTGATAGAAGGGGTATGGTTATAGAAATCGGCCCACTGTGGCCAAGATTTAGAGTCCGTATAGAGGACTTGGAAGGACTCGGGAGTCTGCCTGCCGATATAGAGGGACTCGAAAGCCTGCCTGCTGATTTAGAGGGACTCGAGAGTCTTCCTGCCGGTGTAAAGGGACTCGAAAGTCTGCGTGCTGATGTAGAGGGACTCGAAAGTCTGCGCCTGCTGATTTGGAGGGACTCGAGAGTCTTCCTGCTGGTGTAGAGGGACTCGAAAGTCTGCCTGCTGATGTAGAGGGAATCGAAAGTCTGTCTGCTGATGTAGAGGGACTCAAAAGTCTGCCTGCTGATTTGGAGGGACTCGAGAGTCTGCCTGCTGGTGTAGAGGGACTCGAAAGTCTGCCTACTGATGTAGAGGGACTCGAAAGTCTGCCTGCCGATTTGGAGGGACTCGAGAGTCTGCCTGCCGATGTAAAGGGACTCGAAAGTCTGCCTGCTGATGTAGAGGGACTCGAAAGTCTGCCTGCTGATTAGGAGGGAATCGAGAGTCTGCCTACCGGTGTAGATAGACTCAAAAGTCTGCCTGCTGATGTAGAGGGACTCGAAAGTCTGCCTGCTGATTTGGAGGGACTCGAGAGTCTGCCTGCCAGTATAGAGGGACTCGAAAGTCAGCCTGCTGATGTAGAGGGACTCAAAAGTCTGTCTGCTGATTTGGAGGGACTCAAGAGTCTGCCTGCCGATGTATGTGAATTTGTTGAGTAGATTCTGCTGATGAGGAGGTGATTTCAGTGGTTCACTGCGGACCAAATTTGCTATTTTGAAGCTGTATTTTTTATGTATGCTGCTTGGAAGCAGTTGACTATTGCGGGGTGCGGGCACAGTCGGCTGTGGACCAATTATTCTGTGTTCTCTTTTAAGAGGAAAAGTCGAGATTGACCTTAACTTGTTGAGAGAGAGAGAGAGAGAGAGAGAGAGAATCCTACTTTTTAGTGGAAGTTTTTATCTTACTTAGATTTAGACATGCCTTAGGGGCGGAGCAAATTTGACATGCGCCCAACTGTGTGTTTGAGGGTAGAGATTGTTGTGGCTTTGATAAAGAATTTTTTGGTCCTGTTGACTTTTGGGAGTGTCCGGACTTTTGTTCCTGCATTATTTCTTCTTTTGACAAGGGCCGGTTGAGGCCTTTCTGAAGCGGGAGTCGGGCGCCTCGGCTGGTGTCTGCGGGAGGCGCACGCTTCCCAAGTGTGTGCCGGGAGGCGCGCTTCTAGGGAGCGAATTTTGGGGCTTGAAATTTGCTGGCCAAAAGATCTCCAACAGTTATAATATCAGCCTCTGTTCGAACACATCCTTCCAACAGCTCTTTTCTGTCATTTTTGAATACTCTTTTCTTGCTTAATTTTGCTTGCAATCCATACTTTCCATGGCCTTCAATTCTTTTTTTCTTGATACCAAGGTTGTCGATGAGTATGAGAAGGATTTATCAACCTTTGTATACTCTTTCAAGACCTACCCCAAGAAGGCTTTTGTGAAGGATTTTGGGTTCTGAATTCTCTTCACGCTTCGGACCTTAAAGCCGGATTGGGACTTTTTGAAGGCTGCTGCAGCCTTTTGGGATTGTGACAGTCACACTTTCAACTTTTCGGCGAATGAAATGGTACCAACTGTTAATGATTTTGGTGCCATTCTCGGTATACTGTTGGCGGGTCATATTGTCGTCCCTAAATACCATAGAGGTGTGATCGATTCTTGGTCTGACTTGCTGAACCTCCCTATCGGAGATGTGAAGAAGATGCTGCATGGTATCGTGGTAGATATAACCGAGTTGCCGATGTTTTTCAGCTTGCATTCGGAGGACATGGCGGTCCAGTCTTTCAAGAGGAATGCCATGGCAACTTGTATTTTCACCAAAGTTCCTTTAGTTACCCCATTCGGGACAGCGGATGCGCAGTTGGCTGAGATTATCTTGCAGGCCAAGGAGCAACAATTTAGTATAATCCCTCTTATAGTGGGGGAGACCCTGCACGGCCTTGATGAGTTGCATCGAACAGGTGAGATGTGTAGGGGAAGACCCTTGCTTCTGACCATATGGCTCTGGGAACACTTCAGGGTTTATTTTTCGGAGGGTGACTGTCACGCCCCAAAATCCGCGATCGCACGGACCTCAAGGAGCGACGAACGAAACGAGAATCGAACCGGAAACTCAAAATCAGACCTGAATTTTTCCTCATCTTATAAACAAACCAAACCAAAACTATACAATACAAAATCTTGAGTTGAGTACATCAGAGCTACTAACCCAAGACCGAAAACCAAACATTACGAACCAATAGCTACAAACTTACAACTTTACACAAGCTAATAGTACACATAGCAAAGCACTAGTCTTCCACAAAGCAAAATGACTTCTACTCTAGATCCAACCCTCTAGCGCCAAAACATCACGATTCTTCTCTACGCTCCACTTGGGAAGGGGAAAAGAATAAAGGGGTGAGCACAAATTGCCCAGTAAAGAACCTGCCGACAGGGTTAGGATAGTGTATAGAATCCCAAATAAATTTAACAAGGCGGTAACGATCAAACGAGTTCATGAATATCAAGACCCATCCCAGTGAATGAAATGAACGATAACAAAGAATTTCAATGTCTAATCCATAGCACTATTGAGTCGGCCAAATGTCCAATGTCAAGTCAATTCAAGGTTCAAGGTTGGCTCAAACACCAAAGTATCGCCTGCAGAGGATACTTTGACCTCGGAGCCGCGAGACAACAACCGGTGTTGGATCCTCTATTAGTCGAGGATTTCAAGTGTTCAAGATTCAAGTAACTCAAAGTGCCTATGGCGGAGTAACAAAGAACAATACGAGCAATAATATCAAGTTGTTCCAATAACAATGGCAAGAAAGTTTCTAGGTTGACAAGAACCCCTTACCAATACCAAACGATACTCCAAACAAGATGCTCAACTCAGCTTACCCGATTCGATCTAACATAACAAAAAGTACAAGGTCTAAGAGTTAGTATCCATTATGTAAAAACAAAGTGACATAAACGAAATAACACACCTTATGAACATCAACGAAGTTATTCAATGAAATACTCAAATTAACCATAAACATCCTCAAATTACGATTTCATATAAACTAGATATCATTTATCGAAAATTAGTTACTTTCAATACGTCCCAAATTACAGCAGCCACGAAATATTCAATCTGAGACAACTGGAAGCAGAATTAATATGAAATAACTAGACCGTTAGGAAGATCATGAAAAATTACAGAATTTCGACCCAAGAATCAATTAATTCCAAGTTCGGATGAATTTACTATGAATTTTCAAAGATTAACTTTTCTTTTAACTATCTATACAATACTTCTGCCAAAACCGAGATTCTGGGAATATTTCATAAGTTTTCAAATTCTGAAATCTATTCCATTCAAAAGCTCTCGAAAACTAGTCAAGTTAGGCTCAAAAATCATTTCATTTGTAATTAAAATGACCAAGTTATGATCAATTCAATCTAGCAATTATTCATAACACTACAAGTGACCAAACTGGAATTATATAGACTCAGGGACTAAACAGGGAATCCAAAAATCAGCTTCCTTCATCCTAAAAACCCAGCATGATTCACCAATTTCTTAATTACTCAAAAACATAAGCTCCCTTCAAACCAATAGTGCCCAGGTTCACCCATTCTAACTAATTTTATATCAATTAATAAGCCCACTCTAAATACTCACATAACAAACACATAAGTAACACACACAAAACATATACTGCTCTATCAATAATCCTAACAAACACACTTGAACAATAAAACCATAACAAATTTCATTCACCTTAACAGAAATACAATTATTTCATGAACTAAGAATTGCATAAGGATACTAATTTACACACTCAAAGAATACAAGTGTTCAAAATAAATCCATTTCAATTAGAACAATTAAGACCATATGCTTGATTTTGTAAACTGATTGAAGACCCAAACTCATATATCTAGTCAATATAAATTATCAAAAACACAAGAGGAAGGAACGAAACCAGAAATTTACCTCAACCCTAAACCTTCTTTTGGTCCCTTCTCACTAATCTCTCTCCTTTCTTCTTCTCCTTCCCCGATCACTAAGTCTCTGAGTCTCTCTCTCTCTCTCTCTCTCTCTATTTCTTATCAGCAAAGTCCTAGCTTAATTAGTTTGTTTAAATGTGGAGTAGGATGGTGAAATGAGTGACTCATCAAAATAAGGAACTATACTAAGCTTGGTACACCTCCTCCTACAAAATGAATTGCTGTCAACCTTAGCAAGTAGTACATGGAGCATATGGGGCCCACGGCTAAATCTTGTCCTGGAAGTTCAAGTGAGTAAATCTTGATTTTCTTTCTTTTTTTATTTTTATTTTTCTTTGAAGTAATACTCCCTCCGTCCCAAAGTAAAAGTCCTATTTTTATTTTAACAAAATCATTTAATGAAACAGATTATTTATTCAATATAATTAATTTAATTGTAAAATACACCCAACCAAATCAATTACATAATTGTACACAGAGATAGTACCAAATATATGCAAGTAAGTTTGACCAATTATTTGGGGTGTTACATTCTCCCCTCCTTAAAAGAATTCAGTCCCTGAATTCAAATATCTAGTCTTTAATTTCAATAAAACGATTTTCAACTTTTGGCGAAGCATTTCATATTTCAATCATCATTCAAAAATGAGTCGATCAAGGTAAAAACAAAAGTCAAACAAGTCACGTCTAGGTTAGTCAGATGACAATTCCAGATTCACTCTTCCCATTCTAGCACATAAACACATGAACCATAACATGCACCGTATCAAAAACGCATGTATCTAAAATCACAAAGACATCTCGGAAACAAATAAGAAGTGTACCTGTAACTACATTGTTAGAACCTCTAGCCTCTCCAGCAGTGATGACCAAAGTTTTTCCCTTAAGCGCAGTACCACGACTATTTCCACTTGAACTACCTTGTCCCAGTGCAGGAAACGAACGCTTGTTTGGCAATGGACAATCCTTCATAAGATGACCAACTTGGCCACAATTAAAGCACGCACCCATTTGCTTGCGGCACGGGGTACTACTATGTTTCTTCCCACAATAAGCACAAGTAGGTACGGTCGACTGGGATGTAAATGGTATTGGCCTCTCGGGTGAATCAATAGCTACCCTCTTTCTGTTATCTTGAATCCCCTTGCCTTTTCTATCACCGTTCCCCTTCTTCACTTTCTTGTCCTCCTTTCGCTTTTCATACTCAACTATATCTTGCTCCATCATCATAGCCCGCTCAACCACCGCTGCATAAGTCTCTAGCATGAGAGCTGTTAACCGAACTCTGATCGTTGCTTTAAGTCCTCTCTCAAACTTTTTGGCTCTTTGGAACTCATCTTCAACCAAAATTGGAAAGTGTCGTGACAACTCTGTAAACTTTGCCTCATATTGTGCAACCGTCATTTTTCCTTGCTCTAGTTCAAGAAAATCTCTTTGTTTCTGAGCTCGAGCACAAGCCGGAAAATACTTCTTATAGAACAGATCAAGAAACATTTTCCAAGTTCGTTGCTCACATACTATCGCCTCATTAACCCTCTTTGTCATTTTCCACCATTGACCCGCTTCTCCATTCAACATATACCCAGCAAACTGCACTTTTTGGGCTTCAGTACACAAGATCAAATCAAATATCTTCTCCATTCCGTCCACCCAATGTTCCACCTCACTAGGATCAGTTGAACCCAAAAACTCTTTGGGCTTCAATTTTAAAAAATCCAACACATCTCCGTTTGCTCTTCTATGGGGCGGCATAGATGCTGTACAATAGCTTCAATACAATTCATAGGATTAAGCATAACATAACAATAATATGCTAAATAATGCACATTCGATTCTTACAGATTCGATAAACAATACCGATTCCAAACCAACCCCAATATTGATTCTAAATCAAACTTAGGGCTCTAGACGAACAAATGATCATAAACATATACTCTTACAATCAAACCTAAGGCTCTAACCGAAGGATCATAACCTATGCTCTGATACCACTCTATCACGCCCCGAAATCCATGGTCGCACGGACCTCAAGGAGCGACGAACGAAACGAGAATCGAACCGGAAACTCAAAATCAGACCTGAATTTTTCCTCATCTTATAAACAAACCAAACCAAAACTATACAATACAAAATCTTGAGTTGAGTACATCATAGCTACTAACCCAAGACCGAAAACCAAATATTACGAACCAATAGCTACAAACTTACAACTTTACACAAGCTAATAGTACACATAGCAAAGCACTAGTCTTCCACAAAGCAAAATGACTTCTACTCTAGATCCAACCCTCTAGCGCCAAAACATCACGATTCTTCTCTAAGCTCCACCTGGGAAGGGGAAAAGAATAAAGGGGTGAGCACAAATTGCCTAGTAAAGAACCTGCCAACAGGGTTAGGATAGTGTATAGAATCCCAAATAAATTTAACAAGGCGGTAACGATCAAACGAGTTCATGAATATCAAGACCCATCCCAGTGAATGAAATGAACGATAACAAAGAACTTCGATGTCTAATCCATAGCACTATTGAGTCGGCCAAATGCCCAATGTCAAGTCAATTCAAGGTTCAAGGTTGGCTCAAACACCAAAGTATCGCCTGCAGAGGATACTTTGACCTCAGAGCCACGAGACAACAACCGGTGTTGGATCCTCTATTAGTCGAGGATTTCAAGTGTTCAAGATTCAAGTAACTCAAAGTGTCTATGGCGGAGTAACAAAGAACAATACGAGCAATAATATCAAGTTGTTCCAATAACAATGGCAAGAAAGTTTCTAGGTTGACAAGAACCCCTTACCAATACCAAACGATACTCCAAACAAGATGCTCAACTCAGCTTACCCGATTCGATCTAACATAACAAAAAGTACAAGGTCCAAGAGTTAGTATCCATTATGTAAAAACAAAGTGACATAAACGAAATAACACACCTTATGAACATCAACGAAGTTATTCAATGAAATACTCAAATTAACCATAAACATCCTCAAATTACGATTTCATATAAACTAGATATCATTTATCGAAAATTAGTTACTTTCAATACGTCCCAAATTACAGCAGCCACGAAATATTCAATCTGAGACAACTGGAAGCAGAATTAATATGAAATAACTAGACCGTTAGGAAGAGCATGAAAAATTACAAAATTTCGACCCAAGAATCAATTAATTCCGAGTTCGGATGAATTTACTATGAATTTTCAAAGATTAACTTTTCTTTTAACTATCTATACAATACTTCTGCCAAAACCGAGATTCTGGGAATATTTCATAAGTTTTCAAATTCTGAAATCTATTCCATTCAAAAGCTCTCGAAAACTAGTCAAGTTAGGCTCAAAAATCATTTCATTTGTAATTAAAATGACCAAGTTATGATCAATTCAATCTAGCAATTATTCATAACACTACAAGTGACCAAACTGGAATTATATAGACTCAGGGACTAAACAGAGAATCCGAAAATCAGCTTCCTTCATCCTAAAAACCCAGCATGATTCACCAATTTCTTAATTACTCAAAAACATAAGCTCCCTTCAAACCAATAGTGCCCAGGTTCACCCATTCTAACTAATTTTATATCAATTAACAAGCCCACTCTAAATACTCACATAACAAACACATAAGTAACACACACAAAACATATACTGCTCTATCAATAATCCTAACAAACACACTTGAACAATAAAACCATAACAAATTTCATTCACCTTAACAGAAATACAATTATTTCATGAACTAAGAATTGCATAAGGATACTAATTTACACACTCAAAGAATACAAGTGTTCAAAATAAATCCATTTCAATTAGAACAATTAAGACCATGTGCTTGATTTTGTAAACTGATTGAAGACCGAAACTCATATATCTAGTCAATATAAATTATCAAAAACACAAGAGGAAGGAACGAAACCAGAAATTTACCTCAACCCTAAACCTTCTTTTGGTACCTTCTCACTAATCTCTCTCCTTTCTTCTTCTCCTTCCCCGATCACTAAGTCTCTGAGTCTCTCTCTCTCTCTCTCTCTCTCTCTCTCTCTCTCTCTCTCTCTATTTCTTATCAGCAAAGTCCTAGCTTAATTAGTTTGTTTAAATGTGGAGTAGGATGGTGAAATGAGTGACTCATCAAAATAAGGAACTATACTAAGCTTGGTACACCTCCTCCTACAAAATGAATTGCGGTCAACCTTAGCAAGTAGTACATGGAGCATATGGGGCCCACGGCTAAATCTTTTCCTGGAAGTTCAAGTGAGTAAATCTTGATTTTCTTTCTTTTTTTTTTTTTAATTTTTCTTTGAAGTAATACTCCCTCCGTCCCAAAGTAAAAGTCCTATTTTTATTTTAACAAAATCATTTAATGAAACAGATTATTTATTCAATATAATAAATTTAATTGTAAAATACACCCAACCAAATCAATTACATAATTGTACACAGAGATAGTACCAAATATATGCATGTAAGTTTGACCAATTATTTGGGGTGTTACAGTGACTTGTCTCCTTTTACTGTTCACATGAGAAAATTGCTGATTCGGGATTTGTCTGAAGACGGTTGGAAGAAATTCTTTGCATCTCGGATATCGGCTGACATTGAGTAGTGTCCTCCCTCTTGGGGTCTTCGTCCTTTTGTGGAGTGGACTTTAGGTTTTGGACATGTGGTCCTTCCTGGCCTTAGGGATTCTTCGTTTTATCAGCCGGAGCGGGTTATGAGGCAGTTCGGCCGTCAGCAGATATATGGGCCCGGACTTTTCGAGAGAGCTCCAATCGGCTTGGGGCGGTGACCGTCATCGGTGGGCTTCCGTCCCTCCTCATCTGGGTAGTATTTCTCTTCCCGAGAGTTACTTGGACTATTTGTTTTGCACCCTCTGCCGTGGTATCACTTGAGTAGACACTCTTCGGGCTGAGCTATTGGGAAAGGATTTTGAGCCTAGCAGTGCTTTAAGGTATAAGGAAGCTGCTACTGGTTCGAATAACATTCTAGCCGACCCTTTTGGAACTCCCTTGGATGACTTTTATGCTCGGAGGTTCTCTGTTGCGCAGAAGATTTCGGTCCATCTTAGCGTTCCTAGGCCACCCAAGAAGAGTAGGATTGAGAGTCGTTCGGGTGGCCCTTCGAAGGCTAAGAAGAAAATTAAATTTTTCCTAGTACCCCCAAGATTGCAATTAAGTAGACGACTTGTTTAGGATTTAATGTTTTTTATGTCTTTTATTGCTCAACATCGTCCGTTGTAATGATCAAAATAATCCAAGAGATGAATAAAAATTGCATTTTGTTATGACATGATTGGGTAAAAAGATATGTTTTAGACCGCACCCGAAGGTTGCCTACGTTCCTCTCGTAGAGAGGCTCAGGTCTCCGTAGTTCAAACAAATGAAGACCATTTTTTTATTTTATTTTTTTGTGTGCACCCTGTTTTTTTGCGTAGACCGCCCTTTCGGGTTTTCAATATAGCAGGCTTTTTTTTTTGCACGTGCTCTAATTTTTGCCTAGGCCTCCCTTGCGGGTTTTCATCCTAGCGAGCATTTTTTTTACATGGTCTTTATTTTTTAAGCGTAGAACTTCTTGAGCTTGTCGATGTTGACCTCCTTTGGTAATTGATCACCATCCAAGTCTATGAGTCGGACTGCACCGCCGCTCAGTATCTTTTTGACCACATAAGGACCGATCCATCGAGGTCCCCATTTCCCAAGGGGATTCATGGCATTGGGAGGATGTTGTCTTAGGACCAAATCTCCCACCTTGATATTTCGAGGCTTCACATTTTTGTTGAAAGCCCTTGCCATTCTTTGTTGATAAGCCCTTGTGCGTTCAAACGCTCTTAACCTCTTTTCGTCGAGTAGGGCTAGTTACTCGTATATACTTTTCATCCAATCAACCTCGTTGACTTGGTTCTCGAGTAAGACCCGTAGAGAAGGAACCTCAAGTTCGACTGGGAGTACGGCTTCAGAACCATACACTAATGAGTACAGAGTTTCTCCCGTTGCTGACTGTATTGATGTGCGGTAGCCCCACAATGCTAGTGGTAATTTTTCAGGCCAATCCCTTCTCGTTGAAGCCATATTTCGTATGATGACCTCGATTGTCTTATTTGCTGCTTCGACCGCTCCATTGGCTTGGGGACGGTACGGGGACGACTTGTGCTTGGTAATTTTGTAGTTAACCAAAAGTGCATCCATTTCTTTCTCAAAGTGAGACCCATTGTTGGAGATGATCTCGTGAAGAATACCATATCGGCACATGATGTTGTTCTTCACGAACTTGGCCACCTTCCTGGCATTGAGGACTCGGTAAGCTTGTGCTTCGACCCATTTCGTGAAGTAATCTACGGCCACTAGAATGAATGACTGTCCGTTGCTTCCCGTAGGATGGACATTGCCGATGATATCTATACCCCAACAAGAAAATGGCGAAGGCGTGGTCATGTTGTACAATTGTGAAGGTGGAGCATGTTGCAAATTAGCATGGAACTGGCACTTGGCGCATTTCTTGACTTTCTCGATGCAGTCTCTTTCCATTGTAGTCCAATAGTAACCAATACGGAGTATTTTCTTGGCCAACATAATCCCATTCATGTGGGGGTCACACTCGTCTTCGTGGACTTCGTGCATGATTTCTTGGGCTTCGGTCTCATTTTCACATAAGAGATTGATCCCTTGATGATGTCTTTTGTAGACTCGGTTTCCAATCAACACATATCTAGCGGCTAGATTTTGTAATGCCACTCGAGTTTTCCCATTGCTGTTCTCGGAAAAGGTGCCATTATTGAGAAAGTTCATGATGTCTGTGTACCACGGGGGGATATCTTGGACTTCATTGATCTCAATACTCATGCAGTATGCCGGACTGGTCCTTCTTAAAATTTTGAAGGGTTTCACCATTTTTCCTTTGGGCATCTCAACTAGTGAGGCTATGGTAGCTAAAGCATCTGCAAAGCTGTTCTTGTCCCTTGGAAAATAGTTAAACGTGATGTCTTGGAACTGTTCAACCAATTCCTTGAGATGTTGACCATACTGTTGGAGGGTCGGGTCTTGGATTCGCCATTTACCCGATGTCTGATTGATAAGGAGCAGGGAGTCACCGAATACTTCTAATTCTATGACATTTCTTTCTAGTGCTGCTTCTAGCCCCGCTATACATGCTTCATATTCAGCAATGTTGTTGGTAGCTTCGAATTCAAGATGGATTGCGATTGGAGTGTATATGTCCTTTGGATCGACAAGCAACATTCCTATCCCATAACCATGCTTATTGGTTGCGCCATCGAAAAAAAAGTTGCCACTTATTTTCCTCGGTTGCAGTGCAAACCAAGTGCTCGTCGGGAAACTGTAAGTTCTCCCCCTTCACTTCGCCACACGGAAATTCAGCAAGCTGATCACTGAATACTTTTCCCCTGATGGATTTGAGTATGACGTAAGTGATATCATAGCCGGCGAGCATGAAGTACCACTTAGCTATCCTTGTTGACATGAAAGGCTTCTCAAAGATGTAGCGGAGCGGGTCCACTTTTGCTACTGGCTTGATTGGAAAGGCTTCCATGTAATGTTTGAGATTTTGAGTGACCCAAACCAGTGCTGCACATGACTTCTCCAAGACGGAGTAGTTATTTTTGCCTCCTTGAAATCGGCGACTGACAAAATAAATGGCATTCTCCTTTATGGAGTCTCACTGCTCTTGTGCTAGCATAGCCCTAAGGGCTTCATCATTCACTGTAAGGTAGAGCAAGAGAGGCTTCTCCTTGTGAGGTGGAACCAAAAATTGAGGGCATGTCAAGTAATGTTTCACTTGGCGAAGGCTTCTTGTCAAGCGTCGGTCCATTCTAGAGCCACATTTTTCTTTAGTAGCTTGAAGATTGGCTCACACATGGAAGTAAGCTGGTGTACAAACCAACTGATGTACTGAAGTCTACCCATGAAACCTTTGATTTCTTTCTGTGTCTTGGGAGGAGGCATGTCAATGATTGCCTTGATTTTTGAGGGATCTGCTTCGATTCCCCTCTCGGTGACCATGTAGCCAAGAACCTTGCCTCTGATAACCCCAAAAGTGCGCTTTGCGGGATTGAGCCTCATCTTATGTTGTCAAAGCCGTTCAAATAACTTACGGAGGTCGAAAAAATGTTGACCGTCGGTCCCCTTCAAGTGGATGATCATGTCATCCATGTAGACTTCGATCTCTTTATGAATCATGTCATGAAACAAGTCTGTAACAGCCCTTTGATAATTAGCCCCAGCGTTCCTTAACCCAAACGGCATAACTGTGTAGCAAAAGGTGCCCCACGGTGTTGTGAAAGCGGTCTTGTGTTGATCTTCTTCTACCATGAGAATCTAATTGTATCCAGCGAAACCATCCACAAATGAGCAGACCTCGTAGGCAGCAGTGGAGTCGAAAAGCATGTCGATGTTGGGTAGTGGAAAGTCATCCTTTGGAGAAGCTTTGTTTAAATCCCAGAAATCTAGACATACAAGGACCTTGCCATTAGCCTTTCTGACTGTCACTACGTTGGCTAGCCATGTTGGGTATTCAATAACCTTGATGAAGCCTACACTGAGAAGCTTCTCTATCTCTTCCTTGACTTGTAAAGACCATTCTGGCTTGATCTTTCTGAGTTTCTGCTTTGTCGGCTTAGCATCGTCTCTGATCAGAATCTTGTGTTCGGCGACCTTTCTGTCCAAACCCGGCATGTCATTGTATGACCATGCAAATACATCCACGAATTCTTTGAGCAGTGCAGTCAATCTGTCTTTCTCTCCCCCCCTTGAAGAAGCTTCCGATCTTGGTTTCTTTCGGCTCCTCATTGGTACCCAGATTAACAACATGCATTTCTTCGTCAGCCCCCTGGACCATTTTCACCACGACTATTGACCTATTGAGCAAGTTCATTTAAGTATGTTGTGTTTTCGTGGTCTATTTCATCATTATTTGAATCGTTATTAACTAGTTCATTAAATTCATTATTAGTTAATTCATCATTCATGATGTTTGCAATCTCGGGGTACTCAGAAAGATCAAATTTTTCATTAACAAAGAAAGGGAACACACGCTCGGCTATAGCCTCCATATCCTCTTGGGTGAGGGTATCGGAGACACTCTCGGACTCGAAAGTGAATGTGAACAAATCTTCCTTTGTGACCTTGCGTGGGATGCAACCCATCTTCTCGACCAAGAATTCCTCAGATACCACGGGCCCCTTTGTAGAATACCAGATGTTGATTGGCTCGGAGCTTGGCTGGAACTCGCTGATAGTTTCCTTTCTCGTGTCGGTGTCGTAGATGGCATTTACTTGGCACTCATCCATGAGGGCAAGTTCCTCGAACATGGAGGTTAAATCTGTCAATTCTTCTCCCACGGTGATCTTTGTCTCGGACTCTATGGTCACTTTCTTACCCCACTATTCTCGGGGTGACATGGGAGTTGGTTCCCCTTCGAATTTCTGAATTTCACAGTCAGCAAAGACTTCAAGACCGAGCTTTTTGATGCCCTTATTGTTGACCCATGGCTCGGGAAATATTACGTACGGGATGTCTTCCCCCTGGCGGACAAAGTAGCCATTCAGTGTCTTGCGATAAGGCCTTAGATTAGGAATCTCATAATGGCGGCCTTCCCTACGGGCTCGGGGATTTTCATTCTTGAAGGCTTTCTCGTATTTCAAGTCATCTTTGGAAGGCTCATATCCCAAACCGAACGTGTTCTTAACAAAAGGAACTTCAATAGATCGCATCCTTCCTTGTTGATATTTCCCTAGGCCTAAACCAGGGAAGTAATTCATATTCCTCATCATGCGGAGGACTTTGTGGTTGATGAGGGTCCATGATCCTTTTCCCCCTTGTTCATCGATGGCGTTGATTGAGATGCTGGAGAGGGTGGAGTTTTCTAAACCGTGTTGAACTTGATGGACGGGTTCCCCCTTTATATGGATAGTGACGTTTTCTACCATGACGGTCACTATTTCATCCCCATTTTTGAACTTCACACACTGATGGAGAGTCAAAGGGATGGCATTAGAACTGTGTATCCATGGTCGGCCCAAGAGCAGATTGAATGAGGAAGGGACGTCGAGCACTTGGAACAGGACAGACATGACCATGCTCCCAAACTCAATGTCTATTTCTACCATACCTATGACTGTGCGGGCAATGTTGTCGTAACCTTGGATCACTTGAGTGGAAGGATTTAAATCTGAATTCTTAAGCCCCAGTATCCCCATGATGCGGCCGGGCATTAGGTTGAGTGCGGAACCACCGTCAACCAAGACTCTTGATATAGGTCTCCCCCTTGCTCTCACTTTAAGATAGATGGCCTCATTGTGATCGGACTCAAACGGTGGGAGGTCCATGTCGGCAAAAGTGATGACATTGCCAAAGTGGATGTGGCCTATCATTGCAGTAAGGTCCTCAGGAGTTGTATCGGGGGAAATTGATGTGTCGTCGAGATTACTGATGACAAGATCTTGGTGCTTCTTTGAGGATGAAATGAGGTCCCAAATGGAGATATTGGCTTGATTTTTCTTGAGTTGTATCAACAAAGGATCTTCGGGAGTGTCGCGATCTTGCGATCTTTGAGAAGAAGTGCTTGGTGCAAAAGTAGTGGGTTTGCTTGCTATGACTCGTCCGGACCGAGTTAGCATGTTGACGTTCCCATCTTGCCTCTTTTTCCTATTCTCTAGTACTTCCCTCATTACCTCATCGTAAGTCACAACGTAACAAGAATTGTCAAATTTATTCATCACATTGGAGCCCTCATTCATAATTGGGATTGAATGAGTGGTCTCCTCAAACTCTCCTAACTCTATTACATTGACATCATTGCCACTAGGAACTATGAAATCTTTCCTATCTATGAGATCTTGAATAACATTGCGAAGGACAAAGCATTCCTCGGTGGTGTGGCCACTATTTTGGTGGTAGTCACAATGCTTGTGGTGGGCATGATTGGGACGTATCATCTTGGGTTTGTACCCTTGGAGAGGAGTAACTTGCCCTTTGGCCTTGAGAGCTTCGAAGACCTCGGTGATAGTCATGCCATGGAGAGGAGTGTAGACACGATCATCTTGGAAGTTCTTTCCTTGAGGTGGAGGAACCCTTTTGTAATTCCCCTTGTCGGTGGTGACGGCATTAACCGAAGCCTCTTTTGTGGAGTTACAGGTGGCCTTGTAACGGAAGCTAGGAGCACTTTTCTTGATCTCCTTGAGCAACTCATCCATTCGAATCCCCGCCTCATACATTTGAAAGAAATCCGCATAGCAAGCCCCACTTAGGTGGGTGCGGAGATCAATTTTTAGACACTTGAGAAAGATGTCCATTTGTTCCTTGGTGTTAGGCCTCTCGATATTTTCATCAAGTTTGTCATTCCACCTTCTCGTGAAGTCAATGAAGGACTCATTGTCCCTTTGAGTAGTGTTCTCGAGCTCTTTCTTGGTTGGTCGGTGGGTGGTGTTGCCTTGGTATTGACTCTTGAAGGCTAGCATGGCGGCGTCCCAATCAAGATGGACTGTGAGCGGGAGAGTAGAATACCAATCCTTTGCCTCCCCTTCGAGAGTAAGAGGGAAGCATTTTGCCATAACCTTGGGAGAGAACTTCTTCGGAACCATAGCCTAAATGTAAGTCTCGATGTGTTCCATGGGTCAAGAGTTGCCCTTGAACTTGCTGATGTCGGGCATCTTGAACTTGTTGGGGAGAGCGGCCATGGTTCTCATGAGAACGGAGGACTGATAAAGGCTCATGTCGGGGTTTTTCCCCAAGTTGAGACCGTTGAAATGTTGATCTATGTAGGCCATAATTGAATCAACCATTTTGTGCTCATTGTTCTCGGTGCTTGGTTCCTTCATTTTCTTGATGCGGGCACTAACATAAGGGCTCTCAAATAAGTCTTGGGTCCACTCGTACTCTTCATTGTCTTTCTTGTCCTTACCCTTGGCAAGCTTGGTGAGCTTCTCTTTCATTTGCTCAATTTCAGCCTCGTGGGCCTCCCTTTAATTGTCGAGGTGGGATTGCCAAAGATCATCCTTATTTTGGGCCTCCTTATTAAGAGTGGAGACTTGATCTTGGAGCACTTGGACCATAGCTGAAAGTTGTTCGAGAGACATGGTGTTGCTGCTGCCAGTCATGGTTGCTGTTGGAGCTGTTGGAATAATCACTTCACGAACTAACCGATTTGCTGAATCCCGGTAGACACGGTAAGTACCAATTGAACCTATATTGCAGAAGAGGCCCTTGTCAGTCTTGAGTAACACTTTCGGTCCATGGAGAGGTTTGGAACACACAGTGGGCACACGACTCAAACCACATAAGAAAAAGACTCTTTTTTTATATAAGTCGGAGGGACGGGATCCCTTTTGAGTTTCTGAGAAAATAATGGAATTGTCACACTAGTATATAAACCATCTCGCGGTCCCATATACTCATTGGATTCCATCATGCTTGTGAATCCTACACATGTCGGGATTAAACTAAATTAATGTAGCAAAGCATACATGCGGGGACGGATTTTTTATTTTCATCCATAATAACCACTTGGGGACGGATTTTTATTTCGTCCATGATAACCACTTGGCATGTATGTTTTGAAGACATTAGTTTAGGGAAATCTCGGCACATGAAAAACCGACTTGGTCACGGAGTGTTAGACCCTACTAGAATTGTGTTGGCTGGTGTTTGGCTAATGAGAGGCTTAAGGTCACCCCTGGCATGTAGTCATGAACTACGCCACGGGTTGAGGTTTACCGCTTCGAGAGAGTCAAGGTCGGATGGAGCTTGAAACCCTCTAGGACGGGCCTCGATGGGTTTGGGGTTATGAACTTGTGCGACTCGATAGGGAGCAATTTATAGGAATTTGTGCACATAGTGTGAGGTCTAACAATGTGACAAAACATTTTTTTACCTTTTTTTTTAAGAAATAAAAGAAAATAAGCACATAAATTACAACTTTCGAATCACCTGTGTGATCGATAAAACAAAACACAAAAGAAAAACAGTCCAAGAGGTCCAAATTAGGCCTTGATGCAGGCAATTGTGCCCAGACCCCAATCATTCTGCTCTGTTCTGAAACTGTCCTTGTTCTGAAAAACCACCCAGAAGCGCGCGCCTCTGGCCTGTATTGTGGGATGCGCGCGCCTGGCGCAGAGTCTATGGGAGGTGCCCGCTTCTGGGCAAACCTGTCAGATTGTCAGACTTTGGACTCAGGGGATTGCCTGTTCCTGAATGTATATTGTAACCCCTACAGAAATGATTAGTGTAGAAGAAAGAAGAAGAATAGGAAGAACATTAAGAAGCGGGCGACTCTGATCCTTGATATGGGAGACGCGCGCCTTAGGCCAATAACGCCAGAGGCGCACGCTTCCCTCATCAGGAAATAGAATGCCCATAAAAATGAAGTCTTTGATCAAAAACGCATGTTTAACCCTCAAACTGTCCCCAGCGGAGTCGCCACTGTAGATACCCTGGGAGGGCCCTCACTACGCTTGGCTAGAGCAGTAGATGGATCCTAGGATGTCTAACTTATTTTAATTATTAGAGTTGCCACCTATGTTTTTAAAGGAACATAAGAAAAACCTAATATTTATAGCCTAAGTTTGATCACGAAAACAGACATTCTTGTTATGAGGTTCGGAGGTTAGGTTACGAGATGGGAAGTACTTAAACACCCATCTCGTCCGACTAATGTCGGTCTTGCTTGATCAAAGTCTACATGAATGATAAAATGTTCTTCTTATTCTTGATGATTAAAGGGGGGTTTTAAAAGGAGTTTTGGAATGTAGGGAGATAACTCCGTGACTAGCTTCAATGAAGTGAAGTAGTCATTGGTGTCATGTCCCAAAATGTTTGGGTGATTGCACTTTTGATTAAAGTAGAAGAAAGGGAGGAGAGATGAAGTAGAAAATGAGAGAAAAGAGTAGTCTTTTTACCTATACTTCAAAGAACTTCAAAGACTTTTTTAAGAGGTTCTTGGGAAATGCCTTGTAAGTATTTGTGTAGAGTTTTCTTAATGATTAAAAATCCTCCTCCATTAAATGGTGAATTAGAGGGGTTTATATAGGTAAGAGAGGTGTGTTTTTGGTGCCAAAACCAAGTCACCAAGATCAGTTTCCCGGGAAAATCCTGTTAAAAGGAGCAAGGGAGAGATTCTTGGACAGAAATCTGTAACTGATGCCTAGGTGCGCGCGCCTCCTGCCTTGGTGGCGGGATGCGCTCACCTCTGACCCCAAAGGGTGGAGGCGTGGGCCTTGGAAATAGCTTTTTTGACATAATGGACTAGAAAGTTAGCACTGTTATTCAGTTTGGTCCGTGGACTTAATGAGGTCAGTCAGGAACTTAACAGAAGTGACAGAAACTAACGAGAAATACTTAAAATAAGGAGAAATACAAAATCAAATGTGCAATCGAGGTGAGCGGTCCAAGGCGGGGTGTCTACAACGCCCTAAAGTACAATTGACCAAAACGGAGTTTTCCCAATTTTTTATACCACTGTCTAGGATACTGCTTAAGTCCATACAAGGACTTCTTAAATTTGCAATACCAATTTTCTTTACTAGCAACTTGAAAACCATCTGGTTGGGAAATATAGATCTCCTCCAAATCTCCATGTAAGAAAGCAGTTTTGACATCTAACTGTGCAAGCTCAAGATCAAATTGAGCAACCAATGCCAACAATATCCGAATAGATGAATGCTTTACAACTGGAGAAAATATCTCGTTGTAATCTATCCATTCCTTTTGTGCATAACATTTTGCTACCAACTGAGCCTTGTAGTGAATACCATGATTGTCTTCTTTTTTTCCAAACACCCACTTGCACCCAATTGCTTTCTTACCCTTCAGAAGTTCCACCAAATCCCATGTCTGATTTTTCTTCAAGGACTTCATTTCCTCGTCCATAGCCTCTTGCCATCTTGGATTATCAGAACTCTGAATTGCTTCTTTATAGTTATTAGGAACTTCTTCAATCATAGGAAGAGCATATGCAACCATATCATCAAACCAAACAGGTCTACGAGTCTCTCTTCGAGGTCTATCTCTTACAATAGAGTACTCTGGTTCAGCATCATGTTCATTTTCATCCTCATTGTGGATTGGCTCTACCTGATTAGAGTTTTCCGAACTCTCCTCCACATGTTCAGCATTTTCAAATACAAGCTTAATAATAGGGTTAAATACAACTTTTTATACCTTCTTGGGGGCTTCATTTTCTTTCTCTTCCTTCTTCAAATTCATCAGAGACTCATCAAATGTCACGTCTCGTATTTTAATGTTCTTTCTAATTTTAGGGCACCACAACTTGAAACCCTTGATACCACTGCTAAAGCCCATGAATTTGGCTTTCTTTGCTCGAGGGTCCAACTTCAAATCATCAACATGATAATATGCAGGGCATCCAAAGATGTGCAACTGGTCATAATCTCTGACTGGTTCACCAGACCATACTTCAAGAGGTATCTTTCCTCAATTTCCAGTTGTAGGCAACCGATTTACCAACTTAACTGCATAGTTGAGAGACTCAGCCCAAAATGCCTTACTCAAACTCGCTTGGGATAGCATGTGTTTGCGCGCAAGGTTTTCCTTTGAGGCACTTTTTCATCCTTCGATTTACCTTTTTGTTGATTTGAGAGTCGCCACCATGTTATTGTCGAGACACGGACCGAGATGTCTGGATTCGGGGGTTAAGTTATGAATTGGGAAGGTCAAGGAGCACCCAATTCACCCAATCTAGGATTGGTCTTGCTAAGAAATCATCATCATCGTTTCTAAATCATGCATTCATGTACCAAAAGGAAAAAAACAAACAAATAAATAATTGCTTATTTATTTGGGATGTCGGATCATGTGCTTCGAGACTATCTCCATGGATTGGAGAGGCTCTAGGCTGATCCTTTAATGGAATCACACTACTTCAAAGCAAAGAACGAGATGAGAAGATAGAAAGCAAAGACTTTACCTAAGTGTTTTCTTCAAGAATCCTATGGATGGCCTTGACTAAAGGCCTTGATCTTCCAAATTTCGTGGGTATCAGAGAGGGGCTGATTATGAGACCTTCTTTGATCAGATTTGGAGTTTAGAGTTGACCATTAATTCACCATTAGTCATTCTAGCCAAGAACAACTATATTTATAGGGGTTTTGGACCTAGGGTTTTGGCCAAAAAGGTAAGTTGAGGTGGGAATCCAAGACTTGATTCCCACAGAGGTATATTTGGACTCTAGGATCGGCCATGGGATTTTCCCCGGATTGCATGAGTGTTTGCCAAGAAAAGGGGTTATGATCAACAAGAAGACTGACCAAAACCCGACTGTCAAGGGGGGATACCTCGTACGAGACATCAATGTCTCGTACGAGACATCCATGTGCTGGAATCACATTTTTGCCCTCTGCAGTAGTTTTAATGTTCATTTTGGCCCCTGACTAACAGAGTCAATCATAAAATTAATGAAACATGTCCAACTTAACGAGTTTCAACCCAAATCAAAGGCAAGACACAGAAGTAGTGTGATTATAAATGAACGTCCAAAATGGGGTGTCTATAGAGCCCCTCGGTGACGAGACTTATGGATGAAGTATCGTCGTTGATAGAAAAGATGCCATTTTGAACTAGGGGTATGGTCATACTAAAAAGATGCCTACGTATTCCTCGGAAGGAAATCAGACCAAACGTAGTTCGACTCTGAAAATACGCAAAAACTGAGGTTTAAGGTATTTTGAAAATCATTTTTGAAAACAATACTTGCGATAAGTAGATCTTAGAGTTTAGAGAGTACCCATACTGAGGAATCAATAGCCTTGACTCAATTCTGAATATACTCCTTTTTGTTGATGACGAATCGTCTCCAGTTGCAATCCATACTGAGGAACCAATCTCTTTGGCTCCAATTCTGAACATGCCCTGTTGTTGATGACGAACCGTCTTCGATTTTGGAGACGCCAGTTACCTGGACCTTACTTCTCCTTCTAACGAGGTTGCCTTATTCGCTGGAAAATGTGAATCCTATGTTATTAACATACGTCTTCATAACAATTATCGGACTATAGGTTTAGAGACGCCAATTACTTGGATTCTTACTTCTCCTTCCAACGAGGATGCCTTATTCACCGGAAAAGTGAATCCTATGCCATTAACATACGTCTCGATGGCAATTATGGGATTCTAAATGGTGGGATCCTGTGTTATTAACTTACGTCTTGATAACAGTCGTGGTATACCCGGTTGTAAATCATGTGCATTAACTTACGTCTTGATGACAGTCGTGGGATTTAAAGTTTGCTGATGCAGATTTCGTTGCTCACCCATGATCTTGGATGCGCGGTGAGAATAAATTTGTACTGAGAAACAACTTTGCTTGTTCCGATTCTGAAAATATCCATTTGTTGACAACTCAATGTTCCATCTTGAACCAGGTTCATATTTGACCTCTTGGTCTAAAGCAGGGCTTTTTCTGACCTTTCTGTTAAAAGCAGGGCTTTTCTGGAATTTCCCAAGAAAGCATGGTTTTCTGAGACTTTTCTGGGGATACCTCGTACGAGGGAACGATGTCTTGTACGAGACTTCTCTGTTATTGCGCAGAATCAGAGGCATATTAGGCGCTGAAAGTGATTTTCAAATCACTTTTTCTATTTCATTCTCGGGAGCTTTCGACCCTAGGCGATTTCCACACTCAAAAATCTTTGTTTTCACCAAGTTCTAGTGATTCCCAACCCTTTCAAATGGCTGGTGTGCATCGTTCCCTCAAAGAGCACCTCTTTGGTAGGCATATGAAGGGTAAAGTGTGGGCGACGGATGAATTGTGCCCGTTCTTGGAGGACCACGTTTCTCACGCCGTTCGGACTAGGCGGGTAAGGATCTCTTCTTCTGATTGAGTTTCCATGTCAATTTCGTTGTTGCATGTCTCAATTTAGTGTTCTAGCAATTCGACTTTCGCCAATTTTTTGCCTAGAATTATCGCTGCTAGGGTTTATCGTGCATGGCTGATATTTCAATAGAATTTCACCCTTGTTGATGCTGAAAATCATTGTAGTATGGTAGTACATGATTTCGACTATCGTTCTAGGCAATTCTGCGACTTTTTGGGTAAAATGCTTGAATGAGGATTTTACCGTTTTTCTGACATTTGTCTCTTTTGTCTCTGTTGTTTGCAGTTATTCAGGGTGATCAATAACTGTAGAGTCAGCGTACAAGCGGTCTCTGAGAGGTGGGCATCTCTCAATGGCGAGATGAAGGAAGAGATCGAGAATCTCGGATTGAAACCCTTCTTTAACGGCCTTGTCGGTGAGAGGAGGAATGTTCACTTGCTCCAGGCCATCCGGGAGCGCTGGTGGGATAGTACTCATACCATGCACATGCGGTGGGGGGAGGTTACCATGACCCATACTGACTTCCATTCCATTACTGGGCTTGCCATCGTCGGTGAGCCACTTGAGGTAGATGCGGACTTTACTCCTAGCAGGGACGATATGATGCATTTTCTGGGTTTCTCTGTGCGTACCCTAGGCAAGGGTGTCCTTCTGAAGGCCTTGAGGGACAAGGTCGATTCCTATGTGACTGT
Organism: Campanula takesimana; assembly: GCA_026119855.1. Taxonomy (NCBI): domain Eukaryota; kingdom Viridiplantae; phylum Streptophyta; class Magnoliopsida; order Asterales; family Campanulaceae; genus Campanula; species Campanula takesimana. The sequence continues at coordinate 637,112 of JAOWBW010000318.1, read as the reverse complement.
AAATGCTGGCCAGATGCATCTGACAGGTACCCGTATTGCAGCTGTCCATGGCTTTCTGTGGTGGGCCTTTTCTGAGATGCTATTTGCAAATCATGCGTCGACTGCTTTGTTCACTCTTCTGAGTGTGTTGAGAGATATGCAGCATGTTACTGATGCTAGTTGGGGTTCTGCTGGCTTGGCCCACTGCTATGTGGCCATAGATGAGAGTTCGTGTGATCGGATGAACGCTGGCTTAGGCGGCTACAGTCATGCCTGGGAGGTACAATACTCATCTTCTTATGTATTCCCCCTTTGTTTCAGCCCCTGTTTATTTTGACAACATTTTCATCTCAGCTATTATGTATTGATATTTTTATGTTTCTCCCATTTTGCAGGCCTGGGGTTACGCCATATTTGGTCTCTTCACTTTCAACCTTTGAGACAACACTGTCACGTTCCCAGATACTCTGAGATGGCGCCGGGATAGCAGGGATACCCATGATGAGCAGGTCGAGGGGGCCGACATCACGGTGGAGCGCATGAGGCTGTATTTTGATAGATGGGAGGCCGTCCCTGAGTCCGCTGTTGCCTTCTTTCCTTGGCGGCGTCTGGGTATCGATCATGTTTACGGGTTTGCCGGTATGAGGCTATTGATGATTGGCCTTGGCGGGGGATGCTTCTTCTTAGGAGAGAGAGTTTCTCGCCAGCAGGGTGGTGGCAGACTCGACGTCATCGTCCCTTTGGACCCACCGGCTTATATGCTTAACTCTTATGCCATCGCGGATGAGGAGAGAGGGGACCTCATTATTGGTCAGGAAGCCTTTGACCACATGTCCTTTGAGGCTGATTACCAGGACTTCCTTGCTCGTCTCATGCCCCGGTTGATTATAGAGGGTGATCAGGCTCAGGCCTAGGGAGTTGTCCACGTCCATTTCCGTCTACAGCTTGGACCAACTTCCTTTACCTACAGTATGGCTGAGGGAGTAGAGAGTACCGAGGATATTCCCGCGCATTATGACATGCCTGAGGAACTCGTGCCTCCTGCTGATGCGACCATGGTATGATTTATGACCCTTCTTCCGTCATTTCTGTCATTCTACCATTTCATCTTCTTGTTTATCATTTATCTGAAGATTTTGATATCTCTATTCAACAGGTGCCTATTGCCGAGTATAGAGAGGTCACGGGAAGGCTTGCCCAGTTCATGGTTTATGCCAAGGGGATGAAGAGAGAGACAACGGGGCCGCTTGGATGGTTGACTCAGCAGATGGCGGAGCTAGCTTCTTACGGGAAGAGGCCTCGGACCGACGGGTGATAGTGTGGCAGTGGCGACACATCCTAGATAGGATTCCCCCATTCTCCCCTTTTATTGATGATGTATTTATTGCCTCGGCGTAAGCAAAGACAACTTTTTCTTTCTTTGGCTTGTACCTATGCAACAGTTATTTCCTAACTCTAGCACATACATTAGTTAATTTTAGTTTTATTTCAGACTGTGTAAATGTATTGAATCATATCCAGTTGGTCAACCGAGGGGTAATTTTATGAGATGGATTCGCGTTGGGCCATTTCTATGTGATGTATAAACTGTTTCGGGTGGATTTCTGAGGTGATTGAGACATGTTTTGACTTGTCGGGCAACCTGGGATTTGAGCAGAGTTGCTGTTTTGAACAGGGAGATGCCTCGTATGAGACATCGATGTCTCGTACGAGTCATCCTTTCAATCTGTGGCTGTTTCTACTTTTTCATTGAGGATTTGGTATCCAAACTTGTATATAAATACCTCTAGTCCGTCCTAGAATGCCATGCAGCCTTGAATCAGTTCTGGGAAGCTTTCTTTTTTAGTAGAATTCTCAACCTTTTGCTCCCAATGGTCCTAAGTAAGTCCGTCCCTTCATCAATAATTGTTGATGAGTTTTCCTTGGATTTAGAGTTAGTAGAACGCTATAAGGGCGATTTAGCAACGTTCTTTCGCTCATTCAATAAAACCTCACCAAGAGAGATTCGTGGAGATGTTCGGGTTTAAGATTCTTTTCCCCTTGGAGAATATAAAGCCGGAATGGGACCTTCTAAAGGGAGTTGCACGCTTCTGGGATCCATCAACTCACCTCTTCAATTTATTATAATGAGATGGTCCCTACCGTAGAGGAGATGGCGGCTATCTTGGATATGCCGTTGACCGGGGTGATTGCGGTTCCTAATTCTGACAAGGTACCGGCGGAGTCTCTTAGGGACTTATTGAGCATTGGCCTTCCTGAGGCGCAGAGTTACATTCATAACCGCTATGTCGATCTCCACGCTTTGCCTAGGAGATTTAAAGGTCGGGTGACTCGTGGTCACAGTGTAGATTCCCAGTGCTGTCTCTTGGCATTGTGCTTATTTCGGAGCGTACTTTTCATGAGCAAGTGTGGCATGGCGGACACAGATCTCGTGGACATCGTTCTGCAAGCTAAAGGATGGGCCTTCAACATAATCCCTCTCATCTTGGGAGAGACCCTTCATGTTCTTGATGAGTTACACCGAACCGGCTCTATGACTCGGGGAAGTCCATTATTGTTGACTATTTGGCTTAGAGAACATTTCAAATTGTTGGAATCTCCGGTCGAGTATTCTCCTTATACTTTTCATAGGCGGAGACTGTTAGTGAAGGGTCTCAGCATTGAGGAGTGGGCTCATCTTTTTGCTAAAGCGGAGACCAATGATATCGCTTGGTGCCTATCCTTTTGGAAGGTGAGGAAGTTTGTAGCTAATACCCTTAGGTACGACAGGGTCGTCCTTCCGGGTTTGAGGGACTCCTCTTTCTATTTTGCTCGGAGGGTAATGCGACTACTCGTTCAACAGCAGGACACTTTCTTGTCAGGGGGCGGCCTCGAGACATATCTTTCATGGACTCATAGTTCTCTATGAGCTTGGCTCGTGCTTGGGGGCAAGGCACCACTATGGATCATTGGACCAATCTTCGTCAGGATGGAGGGAGCATCTATTTGTCGGATAAATACTTGAATTGGTTTCTCTCGGAACTCCGTCCTAGTGTCGAGGGTTTTGATGAGATCCGCCGCTCTCTGTTGGGGGACCAATTCGAGCCTAGTTTGAATTTAAGGAAGAAGGAAGCTAAGGAGGATCCTTCTAATGTCAGAGTAGATGCCACTCAAGATTTTCTGGATAGTGACTTTTACGAGAAGAGAGCGAACGGACTTCCCGGTAAATTTCAAGCTCTGGATAGGCCTCATGTGTTTCTGAGACTGACTCCCTCGGTGTTCAGTCGACTTGATGTTCCTCCCTGTTTCGAGATACCTTGGTTCAAGAGGAAGAGGGATGACAAGGCGGATCGTGGTCAAGCCCCTACTAAGTTAAGGAAGAAATAGGTCCTTAGGAGTATCGAGAGATTGCCATAGATAGACCAATGTTTAGATTTTTAGTATTTTATTTATTTTCTTTTGCAAGTTGGTATTCATGTTAGAAATTTTCTTAGTGCATTCTTGAAATGCATTCAATTAATAAGAAGACAAGATTTTGATTTTATTTATTGAATAGACTGGACCAAAAGGCTGCCTACGTTCTCCTTTTACATCAATTAAATAAGGAGCTCAGGTCATCGTAGTTCTTGTTTAAGAAAGAGAAAAATATGTCTGCTGACTGACATGTCTCATACGAGACATAGGTGTCTCGTACGAGACTGTCCCCTATATTTTTTTTATTTTTTTTAACGCACACCCTGATATTTGCCTAGACCGCCCTTTTAGGTTTTCAATCTAGCGAGCTTCTTTTCTCGTGCCTTTTTGCTCTAAGTTTTGCCTAGACCGCCCTTGCGGGTTTTCAACCTAGCAAGCTTTCTCTCCTTTTTTGAAATAGGGGACGGATTTATGAGTAGTACTTCTTCATCTTGTCCATATTGACGGGCATCGGCAGTTGATCTCCGTCTAGGTCTGCGAGTTGTACCGCTCCTCCGGAGAATAACTTCTTGACTATGTAGGGGCCTATCCATCTTGGTCCCCACTTTCCCATAGGATTGAATGGTCAAGGACGATGTTCACATAAGACAAGTTCCCCTTCTTTGATGTTTCTGGACTTGACTTTCTTATTCAATGCTCGGGCCATTCTCCGTTGATACGCTTGGATATGCTCGGCGGCTCGGAGTCGTCGTTCATCTATCAGGGCTAGCTGTTCATGACGGCTGTCTAACTTTTCGACTTCATTCACTTGGTTTTCCAGGAGAACCCTTAGTGATTGTACTTCTAATTCGATTGGTAGCACTGCTTCCATCCCATAGGCTAGGGCGTATGGAGTTTCACCGGTAGCGGTACGGATTGAAGTACGGTATCCCCAGAGTGCAAAACGTAGCTTGTCGGGCCTGTCTCTGCCAGTCTTAGCCATTTTCCTAATGATGGTCTTATTAGTAGCTTCGACTTCTCTATTGGTTTATGGTCGGTACGGTGATGACTGATGTCTCTCTATTTTGTACTCTGCGAGTAGTTGGTCGCATTCTTTCTCAAAGTGCATGCCGTTGTCAGATATCATCTCATGAGTTACCCCATATCGGCATATGATGTTGGTCTTAATGAACTCAGCCACCTTTCTGGCATTCAAGACTTTGTAGGATTGAGCCTCGATCCATTTAGTGAAGTAATCAACCGAATGAGTGCCCGTTATGACCTGTCGGTGAGACTTTGCCAATGACGTCTATTCCCCATGTAGAAAATGGCCAAGGGGATGTCATAGGGTATAACACGGACGGTGGTGCGTGTTGCAAGTTGGCATGTATCTGGCACTTGTGGCATTTCTTGACCATATCAGTGCAGTCGGCTTCCATTGTAGCCCAATAGTACCCTAGTCGGATGATTTTCTTTGCTACCATATTTCCATTCATGTGGGTTCCACTGACTCCTTGATGGACTTGGTCCATGATTTCAATGGCTTCGTGCTCATCGGCACAGAGTAGACACTGCTCGTGGTGTTTCTTGTAGAGGCGATCACCTATGATAACAAATTGAGCGGCAAACCATTTGAGGGCTATCTTCGCTTTAGGTGACGCGCCTGATGGGAATGTTCCGTCCAGGAGGAAACTCCATGCATCATATTACCAAGGTTTATTGTCCAAGGCATTCACAGAGTTACACTCTTCTTTATAGTCGTGCAGGTCTATGATTGAGTAGTAAGCAGGAGTCGCTCGCCTCGTGACTTTGAAGGTCTTAACCTCAGTCCATTCGGGGATCTCCACAAGTGATGCTAGCATGACTAGCGAGTCTGTTAAACGGTTCTTATCTCTAGGAAGTTAGTAGAAAGTGACCTCTTTGAACTATTTGACCAAGTCTTGGAGATGGTCGTTGTATTTCTGGAGTGTAGGATCTTGTACCTTCCATTTCTTGAGTGACTGATAGATTATAAGTTGTGAATCTCCGTACACTTCTAGTTCGGTCACATTTCTTTCTAAAGCTGCTTCAAGTCCCGCTATGCAAGCTTCGTACTCAGAAATATTGTTATTGGCCTCAAAGTCAAGGCGTATTGCAAGTGGAGTGTAGAAATCTGAGGGATCTACTAGTAACATGCCAATGCCATATCCCCTTTTATTGGCTGCGCCATCGACAAATAATTGCCACTTATTTTCTTCTATTGCCATGATATCCTCATCAGGGAATCGCGGGTCTTCCCCCTTTAATTCATCACATGGAAATTCTGCTAAATGAACCGTGAAAACTCTTCCTCTCACGGATTTCTGTGTGATGTAAGTGATATCGTACCCCGCGAGCATGAAGTACCATTTGGCTATCCTAGAGGAGACATGCGACTTCTCAAAGATGTACTTTATTGGGTCAATCCTGGCAATCAGTTGTACAAGAAACGCTTCCATGTACGGCTTTAGTCTATCAGCTACCCATAACAGTGCAGCACACAACTTTTCTAATGCAGAGTAATTCAATTCAGCCCCTTGGAAGCGACGGCTGACAAAGTACATGGCGTTCTCTTTCTTCGAATCGGGTTGCTCTTGTGCTAGCATAGCCCCTAATGCAGTGTCATTGACTGTGAGGTACAAGGTCAACGATTTCTCTTTATGCGGTGGAACCAACACTGGCGGATTCACTAAGTACTCCTTGACCTTTTCGAAGGCTTGTTAGCACTCTTCTGTCCATTCTAAGGATGCATTCTTCTTGAGGAGCTTAAAAATGGCCTCGCACATCATCGTGAGTTGATTAATGAAACGACTAATGTACTGAAGGCGACCCATAAATCCTTTGACTTCTCTTTGCATCTTAGGTGGAGGCATGTCAATGATGGCTTTGATCTTAGCGGGGTCTGCTTCTATGCCACGCTCAGTGACCATGTACCCAATGACCTTTCCTTTCACTACCCCAAATGTGCACTTGGTCGGATTAAGTCTCATCTTGTGGTGTCTCAACCTTTCGAAGAACTTTCTGAGTTCGACAAAGTGTTGTCCATCGGAGCCTTTGGAGTGTATGATCATATCCTCAATGTACACCTCCATTTCTTTATGTATCATGTCATGGAACAATGCAGTTACGGCTCTCTGATAAGTGGCTCCAGCATTCTTGAGTCCGAACGGCATGACCGTATAACAAAACGTCCCCCAAGGTGTGGTGAACGTTGTTTTGTGTTGGTCCTCCTCGGCCATGAGGATCTGATTATAACCGGCGAATCCATCTACGAATGAACGGACTTCGTACTTCGCGGTATTGTCAACGAGCATGTCTATGTTGGGAAGAGGAAAATCATCTTTCGGAGATACTCTGTTGAGATCACGGAAATCAACACAAACGCGGACTTTTCTATTTGCCTTGGAAACCTGCACAGTATTAGCCAACCAAGTTGGATACTCTATCACTTTGATGAACCCAACACTCAGGAGTTTCTCTATCTCTTGTTTGACTTGTACCGACCACTCTGGCTTAATTCTGCGGAGTTTCTGCTTGACTGGCCTTGAATCAGGAAGCAGTGGTATCTTGTGCTCAACAATCGAATTGGATAGCCCCGGCATATCCTTGTAGGACCAAGCGAACACATCTACAAATTCTCGGAGAAGCGCTATGAGGGCTTGTCGGTCTTCCCCCTTGATGAAACTGCCAATCTTGCTCTCTTTCGGATCATCGTCCGTCCCCAGATTAACTGTCTGCATTTCTTCGGAATCAATAGGACCATTTCCGCCACGAAGACCTACTTGCTTATTAATTTCTTTTAAGATTTGTTCTTTTTCTTGATCTATCTCGTCATATGACTCATTATTATCTAATTCGTTAGAGTTATTAGTTAATTCATCATTTAGGACGCTAGCAATCTCGGGATACTCAGAAAGATCTATTTTTTCATTAAGAAAGTAGAGGAATACATGTTCCGCGATGGAATTCAAGTCCTCTTGGGTGATCTCATCGGTAGCGGTATCTGACTCTAAGGTAAGAGTTACAAATTTCCTTTCTCTATGGGGATGGGGAGTACATCCTAATTCTTTGGTTAGGAAGACTTCGCTTGTTATGGGTCCCCCAGTTGTGTACCAATTTTGGATAGGCTCGTCATTCTTCTCGATGAGCTTGGTGTAGTCTTGGTTCGGAGCGTCCCCCTTGTCTATTGCATTAATCTGAGTGTCCTCTAGCTTGCAAAGGTTGAGAAATTGGCGCAGTAAGTCTTCTCCCAACACAAAGTCCCACTCACTGAATGCTTCGGCCTTGGTACCCCCTAATTCTCGAGGTAGCCACGAGACTTGCATCGGTTTTGTTTCAAGTGAGTACGGATCACAGTCACTGAAGATTTCAAAGCCCGGTTGGCGCTTCCCCCTATGGTCGATCCATGGTTCAGGGAACATGAAGTATGGCAAGTTTTCCCCCTTGCGCACGAAGTTGTTATTTTGCATACTAAGTACTTGATTATGAGACAACATGTAACCGAAAGAAATTTCATTATCAAGCTTTGGAGTACTCTCGCCCACATTTGGGACTAGGCGAGTAGTCTCCTCTTCCTCACTAGCTATTTCTATTACATTGATCCCTCCTCCCGCAGCTGGGAGAGGGTTTGTCACTACATTAGGGACCCCTAGATGCTTAGAGTCTATGAGATCTTGAATCACATCTTTGAGGTGGTTGCAAGTATTGGTGTTGTGACCACTGAATTGGAGGAACTTGCAGTAGAGATGATGGGCATGATTCGGGGGGAGCTCCCTTGGAGTAGAAGGAGGCTTCCTTGGAGCGACCTTACCGGCTTCTACGAGTATGTTGAAGAGCTCTGCTTGAGTGATTCCTTCCAATTTGTTATAGACTCTCTCTTTCTTCTTTTCCTTGTTGGGTGGAGGGACGGAGGAATAGTTGCTCCTCCCTTTATTATTGAAAGCGATGGCATTGACAGATGTGTCTTTGCTAGTAAAGCCTTTTCTGGGGTAGCAGTATCCACCATCTCTCTTGGCTTCTTTCCTACTTTTGAAGATGTCATCTAGTCGAAGACCGGCTTTATGAAGTTCAGAGACGATTGGGAAGAAAGTACCGGAGAGGCGGTCCTCATATTCGTTACGGAGTGATTTAAGGAAGATGTGCATTTGGTCGTCTGTAGTTGGCCTATCAACAATCTCGGTGAGCTTGGCTCTCCATCTTTTGACAAAGTAGCCAAATGTCTCATTAGTACCTTTTTGGATTTGTTCGAGGTCTCTTTTAGTGGGACGGTAAGTAGTATTGTCCTCGAAGCGCCTTTGGAAGACCTCACATGCGGTAGCCCAATCGATCCTTGTGGATAAGGGGAGAGACATGTACCAATCCCTTGCTGCCCCCTCTAAAGTTTGGGGAAAGCTTTGGGCCAAGACGGTGTCATCCACTTTCATCGGAAGCATGCCGTTGAACTTGGCTATGTCAGGAGTGCGGAACTTTCGTGGTAGTTTAGTGATTGACTTGCGAAGTGCAATGGGGTCAAATGGGACGATGGATCCCTTTGCTAGACCAAGATGTGCAAACCTCTTTTCAATGAACTTGGCAGTGGCGGAGTTGATGAAGTTGGTGTCATCACTAGCTTTCTTTTTCTTATCGCTTGCCTTAGTATCCTCGTCATTGGAGGAGGAGGAAGAATCGGATGTATTTGAATCAGAGTCGGAATCATCATCCCTTTTATTCTTTTTCTTAGCGCGGGACTCCCCGTCTTTGGAGGGGGTTTTCGACTTCTTACTACTCTTCTTGAGTTCTTGGAGCTCTTGCAAGACGGTGTCTATGTCTTTGGCTTGACGATCACTCTCACGGGCGGCAATTTCGGCTTGCTCTCTGACTTGCTGCTCAAGTCGTGCGATGACGGCTTTTGCGGTCTCTAAGTCAGTGATGGGGGTACTGGCCATTACTGCAACCTTTTCTAGTCTCTTGGTCGCGGGATCACGGATATAAATTACTGAAGCGATTGTGTTGGGAGTATGGAGCTACTTTGCTGATCGGACGGACCTAGAGTGCAGAACATGTGTCAAATCCAGGCTGGGGTCCCAACAAGTCGGCTTTTTATGAAACAGGGTTGACCAACACGGCAGATTCACAGAAAAAGGAAGATGTCTCGTACGAGACAATGGATGTTTCGTACGAGGCATCCAGCCTAACAGTCAGGTTGCAGATTTTTAATCCTATTGGTTGGATGGAATTTAATCCATTTTGAGAGGTTACTACTCTAGTTCATCCTGGAACAGTGGATTCTGTCACCCTAGAATATGAGCCCCTTGTTTTTCACCTGTATTGCACTCTCCCAAATGGACAATTCGGGCAAGGGTCCCATATTCTCATCGGAATCCACCATTCAATTAAGCCAAACCTAAGTGATTTCGTAGTTGTTTTGCACTTTGTTAAACAACGCATTAATGCAATCAAACCTTGTGAATTTTAAGGGACAACCGAAAGGGACATGTTGAACGGTGCAGTCGAAACTAAGCCAAAATGGCGTCCACAATCCCGCACAGAATAGTGAAAGTAGGAAAACACAAGCTCGGATTCCCGTAGAGAGGTTCTCCATTCTTTCAAAATCCTTTGTTCAACATTTAACCGAAGGGACATTCGTCATATTCACAAGGGAGGATTATAGATTGTAAAGATGCGTTATCTTGGGCAAAGGTTAAAACAACCCTAAGAATCGAACCGACCGGTCTCGAGGAGTGTCTTATTAACTAGTATGTATGCATGAGGTTGATGCAAGGATTATGGCTAAGGCTCCCCATGAACACAGTCTAGGAGCATGTCACGGAGTGGGTACACTATCTTTGGAGAGACCGGCGAGGGCCATTCGTTAGAATGGGGGTGCTGACCGACATCCGTCCTCCGATTGGGACCCGGGTTTATAGGGTATGTAGTGCAATTATTCTACATGTGTGCACGTGTGTGAGAGCCAAGATCTAGGTGACAAGGATAAAATAGAAAGTTTTTTTTAAAAGTAAAAGCAAAAACAAGCAATGGCCGGGCCAAATGGCTGCCTACGCTTCCCTCTTGTGGAGGAACTCAGGCCGTCGTAGTTCACACATAAGGCAAACACATGTAAAGCAAGAAATGAAACAATTAGCAAGTACTCCTGTAAAACAAAATTTAGCTTTATAATATATGGGGGGTTTCTTCATCGTTAGGAAGGTCCCAAGACTCAGAAACAGAGGGGAGGCCAGATCTGAGACCCTATGTACGTGTTTGAACCGAACAAAAATTCCTTTTTCAAACCATAGAATCAGATCAGTCGGGCAGAACTGAGATGTCTCGTACGATACAAGGGATACCTCGTACGAGGCATCTCAGCTGAGGAACAGATTACGGTACAAAATGCAGAATTTTGAAACAACGATGATTTTTTTCGACGCAAGTCTAACCCGCATACTGTGGTCTTCCCCAGCAGATTCGCCAATGTTTTCACGTGATTTGTCCTTCGAGGCACGTTTTCGTCCTTCGATTTACCTTTTTATTGATTTTAAAGTCGCCACCATGTTATTGTCGGAACACGGACCGAGATGTTTGGATTTGGGGGTTAAGTTATGAATTGGGAAGGTGAAGGAGCACCCAATTCACCCAATCTAGGATTGGTCTTGCTAAGAAATCATCATCATTGTTTCAAAATCATGCATTCATGTACCAAAAGGAAAAAACAAACAAATAAATAATTGCTTATTTCTTTGGGATATCGGATCATGTGCTTCGAGACCATCTCCATGGATTGGAGAGGCTCTGGGCTGATCCTTTAATGGAATCACACTACTTCAAAGCAAAGAAGGAGATGAGAAGATAGAAAGCAAAGATTTTACCTAAGTGTTTTCTTCAAGAATCATATGGATGGCCTTGACTAAAGGCCTTGATCTTCCAAATTTCGTGGGTATCAGAGAGGGGCTGATTATGAGAGCTTCTTTGATCAGAATTGGAGTTTAGAGTTGACCATTAATTCACCATTAGTCATTCTAACCAAGAACAACTATATTTATAGGGGTTTTGGACCTAGGGTTTTGGCCAAGAAGGTATGTTGAGGTGGGAATCCAAGACTTGATTCCCACAGAGGTATATTTGGAATCTAGGATCGGCTTTGGGATTTTCCCCGGATTGCATGAGTGTTTGCCAAGAAAAGGGGTTAAGATCAACAAGGAAACTGACCAAAACCCGACTATCAAGGGGGGATACCTCGTACGAGACATCAATGTCTCGTACGAGACATCCATGTGCTGGAATCACATTTTTGCCCTCTGCAGCAGTTTTAATGTTCATTTTGGCCCCTAACTAACAGAGTCAGTCAGAAACTTAACGAAACATGTCCAACTTAACGAGTTTCAACCCAAATCAAAGGCGAGACACAGAAGTAGTGTGATTATAAATGAACGTCCAAAATGGGGTGTCTACAGCATGCAACGAACCTTTTGTACCAAGGTCTGATTCATCCTTTCTACAACTCCATTCTGCTGTGGCTTGCCAAGAATATTGAAGTGTCTAACAATGCCCTCTTTTCTACACTCTTCCAAGAATGGATATACTTGCACTCCCCACCATTATCTGATCGCAGCTTCTTAATCTTGCGACCCGTCTGGTTCTCCACCATTTTCTTCCATTCAAGGAAGATACTAAGAACCTCATGCTTGTGCTTCATGGGGTACATCCATACTCTTCTAGAGTAGTCATCAATAAAGGTCACGAACCACCTTTTTCCACCTAATGAAGCATTCTTCGTAGGACCTCATACATCCATGTGAACATAATCCAACATGTCCAAGTCTCAAGTGCCACAACTTTGACATATCCAACTGATTCAAGCTTGCTACGGCCGCCTGTTCAACAACTGTGCTTCCATTAAGGTATTACAAGTTACCTCTCTGAGTCACTTTCATCACTACCAAAACTCCTTGAGTTACTTTTAATTGACCCCCATCCAAAGTGATGCGATAGCCGTTTGCATCCAAGGCTCCAAGAGAAATTAAATTCTTCTTCAAATCAGGGACATACCGAACTTCGGTGAGCTTACGAACAGCTCCATCAAACATTTTTAAATGCACAGAACCAATCCCCTTTGTTTTGCAAGTGTTGTTGTTACCATGTAAACAAATCCACCATCTATCTCTTCAAATGTCTAGAACATTTCTTTGTGATAACACATGTGGTAGGTGTTGGATATTATGCCCTAGGCCCTTGAGAAAGGTCTATTTGTTACATCATGTCTTCATTTGTTATAGAGATAACAAGATAGATTATTATATCTTTTGCATGCTTATTATAATAATCATTGTCCCTAGCACTTATAAAGAGCTAGCATGAGTTTAATGGATAATCATGTGATGATTATGGTGCATAGGATGTGGATTAAACTTGTGGGTACTTGTTGGAGAACAAGGTACTGGATTGACCCGTTTTGGAATTTATGTCATAATTAAATCTCATAATAGTCATACCATTTGAATCCTTAGACCTGAGATTATCATAGGCTTCCACTTGATGAACATAATGTTTGACATAGTCAAACGCTACCCTTAACTGGGTAGTTATAAAGGCTATGATTGGCATAATCGGATTCTTGTAGGGAAGAATGATAAGTCAAGATGGTATTTGTCCCTCTCTCAAGAGAGATATCTGCTTGGCCACTCGATGAGTGAAATTGATGATAGTATATGGCCATACCCAAATGAATTGATGTGTTCAATGTCATTTGCTCATATCAATCTACTCGAGAACGAGAAAGCATTGGACAACATAAGTTGACTTGGACCATGACTTATGTCCAATATGATATCGCGTGACAAAGGGATTGTGATATGTTCTATTAAGGTAACTTTGGACTTTCAAAGTTATACTATTTGGGTAGTCATAATGGCTTTCTAGAGTCCTCTTATGACTTACAGGTTCTGACTTGTTCAGACTCGTTGCCAACTTAGTATAATCCTATTGGGTCACACACAAAGAACGGATTGAAAAAGATGAAAATCTGGGATTCTGAAAAACAGGTTTGGTACGGCTGTCTAGGAGGCGTACTGCTCCTATGGAGCCGTACGGCTGCTAGGCCTGTCTCAGTCCAGATGCTGCAGATTTCTTTTTGGAAAAGAAATCCTGACTCCCAATGGAATTAGGTCAAACCCTCATATAAATATATGGTGCCAGGTTTGAAAACGTCTAATGTTTATTTTAGAAATCATAACACATTTTTTTAGAAACAATAAAATATAGAGAGGTGGGATTATTAATTTTGAGATATATGATAATCAAAATTCAATAATCAAAGAAGCAAAATAATTCCTACGAAGAAATCGTTTCTTCATCAAGCCCTGGATCTAGCAATCAATCAAGAAGGTGTTCTTAAGTCCGTTTGATGTGTGGATACCGATAGACGGTGTTTGCTTTAGCACCTTAAAGTCTGTGTTTATGGATTCGATCTTCAAGGGTTAGTTTCTTTGATCTTGTATTTAATTTAATCAACATGGACGGTTCTGGGCTCGTGTATTTGATTTCATGTTATTATTCCGTTGCGCATGGTGCATCAAAACCCAACAGTAGGATCATCCAGAATCTAAGATCCACTCATCAACATGACTGACTGAAACTGAGAGTGAGACTGTCAAAGCGTCATCCCCGTCGCTATGTTCCCTCCTTGCCACATTCTCTTTTGACTCATTCTTCTTGTTCTTTATTTTCGGGAAAATCTTTCTTCCAATGACCCTTCTTCCGGCAAAAGGCACATTCATCTTTGCCGACTTTCTTTGAGCAACAGATTGTCCTCTTGATCTCGACTGGGAACGACCACGCTCTCCATTGTTTCTACTAGTAGTCCTTTCACGAACAGTAAGAGCATATGAATCTGAGTCTCGAAAGGTTCCTTTATCCTTCCTCCGTACCTCATTATTCATCAAAGCATTGGAAACATCATCAAATCAAATTTCAGATTTTTCATGCAACAAGGTAGTAGTCAAATGTTCATATGACTCAGGAAAAGAATTTAACAATAACAAAGCCTTATCATCATCGGCTACATCAACATCTAAATTTTGCAAATCGATAATAATTTGGTTAAATTCATTAAAATGTTCATTCATTGAATTACATTTCTTGTAATCAAAGCGGAAGAGATTTTTCTTCAAGTAGAGTTTGTTCTCTACACTTTTATGCATATATTTGGCCTCCAATTTGTCCCAAAGCTCCTTTGCCAAAGAAACCTTCATAAAAGGATACTTTTGGTCCGTCCCCAAACAAGAACGAATTGTTCCACAAGCTTGGCGATTTAGCTTCTTCCATTCCGACTCTTCCATTTCTTCGGGCTTCTCCTTGAGGGTGAATTCGAGGTCTTGCATCGCCAAAAGATCCAAAACTTCGCCTTGCCAAACTCCAAAATTGTTTCTCCCATCAAATTTTCAACTTCAAGATTAGTACTAGATCCCCTTGGCCCACGTTTTTGTGACTTAGTACTAACCTCAACTTCTGCCATTGCACAAAATTGCTTCCAAAAATAATTATCCGGATACGAGAGAAAACAAACAGATTATGAAAAAATAAATTTCCAAGACAGAAATAAAAAATGAATTATCTCAATTTGTGATATGTGACGAAGCGCCAAGTAGAAAAACTTCTACAACCAAAGCTCTAGATTCCAATTTTTGAAAGCGAATGCGGAAACAAATCTTGCACTTCCACCCACTCACACGAACAAAATAACAAATGAGAGACAAATATTTACGTGATTCGGAGAAATCCTCCTACGTCCACGGGTGGCAACCAAAATCACTATATCAAAGTGATTACAAAGTATTTACAAAGTGATCTCTCATTACAAATGTGTCTCTCTCTCACTAAGTGTTTTAACACTCCAAATGATTTTTCACACAATGCTACAATTTTACATAATGCATGAAAGTATTCTACCAAAGCCTATTTATAGGCACAAACCATCCAACGATAAGGATGTGTCAAATTCAAGAGAGAGTGGGAACACCAAAGTGTTTCTTGGGAAATACACCAAAAGTCATCATACATTCACCATGTGGATAATGATGAATGTCCAAAAGGATAATGAAACCAAGATTATTCTTGAACTTGAGCCAACTCTAACAAGGCATACTCCGGATCTCTGTTGTGGAAGAGGACTTTGACATCATTAGTCTAGGTAGTTGGATCTTGATGTCCTACTGGTGCATAAACCATTTTGCATTTCATGTTGCATTGTCAAAAACTAAGAAAACTTGAACGACATAAACCGACTTGGGTAAGTGGGACCCATATGCTCTGGGCCCATACACCTAGGAGGCCTATACCGAGAGGCCCATTCACCTGAAGCCTATACTTATAGGCTGACATCGTATAGGCTGAACAGGTAAACCCTGCCTAGGCCGAGTTCCAAGAAGCCCAATCCCTAGGCGGCCTCTATGACGAGCCAAGCTGGATGACGGGCCGACTTGTACCGAAAACCTTCCTTATTCACAGGGAGTCCACTTACAGAGTTTGATTACAACTCTAACAGTAAAGATCCTTATCTAAACAAGGATATCTCTTCTACAAGATAACTGGGATACCACTCATCCTTATTCGGAGTCTATCATCAAGGAATACGAGTCCCACAGTAATACGGGCTCCCTAACTTCTCTAACAAGTTAGGACTCATTCACCCACACCTATATAAACAGGTCCTCACAACAGGAGACGGGTAATGAACTCTTTGGCTCCAAACTAGTCAATTGATTTCTTTATTCACATATACCACCCGTATTCTTACTCTCACGCCGGAGGGCCTTCGCCGGTGAAGCCCCGGCGTAGTTTACGTTTGTTTATTGTGCGCAGATCCAAATGGGGAAGATCTCATTGCTGGATTTATCCGAACCGCTAGACGAAGGGCTGATCAGACACGTTTTTGGCAGCATCAGTTTGGTTCCATTGCCGAGAAACGTCGATCGGAGAATCTTTCTGTTCGGAAAACCACAAATTCCTCATGTCTGGAGTTCGTGCCGACAGTCGGGAAGCTAGCGTTACACAAGATGCCAATCTCAACCCGCCACTACCTAACGTGGCAAATAACAACGCTCTGAATTAAGGCCTCCCTACTTCGCCTCAAGGGGGCGGGATGTACACCCGTTCCAGAGGGCCGGCGCCTGAAATTACTCACCAGCATGGACGGAAGAGACGAACGACTTCACGTTAGCTTACCGAGGCTGGACCTTCTAGGCCGGCACCAATTGATCGGAGGGCATTATTACGTCAGAATCTCTCAACCCTTCAGCAACTAGCTGATGCTCAGAGGGATCTTCTAGAATTTGACCCTGACCATTCCTTGGCACCCTTTGCCCAGCCCTCTGGCACGAGAGGAGCTTTAGGAGGCGGAGAAAGAAGTTACCGTAGGGGGAACACATGCACTGAGGACAGACGTCATCAGGAACCACGTGACGCGCCCCCAGGAAATCGAGCTGCTCCACCAAGCCGACTAGAAGGTCGACTTGGCCCAATTAATCCATATGGAAGAGATCTGAGGGATCAAATAAACCGTAGGAGAGAAGAAGAGGCAGAATCTCCAGATGTGAGGTTTCTAGGAGAAAGGCGACGATGGCAAAATCAAGATCAAGTCCCACCCAGACAGGAGCCACCTCATTGTACTTCTCCGAGACAACCTCGTGATGATCCAGACACAAGCCGTGTTGTTGGGAGGGGCCGAGACAGAGAAAGAGACAGGCTGAGAAGCTCCCATCGCAGCTCAGGATTCAGTGAGCAGATCATATTGGATTTGCAGGAGATGATGGACAATATAGAGATGAACCAGGGGCAGAGAAATCCGAAGACCGACTATGATGCAATACGTTCATTTGCTCAGTGGATAAAGGATTCTCCATCCAATCCCCAGTTGAAGCTTCCTCACCTGGACAAATATTCTGGCAGTTCTGACGCCATGGACCACCTCCAGTCTTTCAAAGGTATGATGGCCTTGGTTTCCAACAAAGACGATGTACTTTGCAAGGCCTTTGCTAGTACGTTAGTTGGAGCAGCCAGGTCTTGGTTTATGGACCTAGAAAGAAGAAGCATCAACTCCTTCTCCAAATTAAAATCAAGTTTCCTAGAGTATTTCGCCACTGCCGGGGCTAGAAAGAAAAGATTGTCAGACCTGGAAAACATAGTTCAGGGAAAGAGCGAATCAACTATTGACTTCTACAATAGGTTCAGAGACTTGGCTGACTCAATAGAAGAGAGACTCACCGACAGGGAGATTATAATGTGCTTCTATAACGGACAAAGATCAGACGAGCTCACCTATGAAATGTCGGTAAGAGAACCTCTTACAAAATCTGAGCTATACCAGATGGCCTATGCAACAGCCACTGCTGAAGAAAAAAAGAAGCTGATGTCCGGATACAGAGATCGAGACCGAGGAAAGGAAGTCAGACCACCCACTTCTGACTCGGTCCAGGGTACCAATGGAAGTGGAAACCGAAGGAAGAACAGAACGAGACCGACCGAGGTCTTTACCCCCCCTTAAAAATCCGATTTCCGAGATCATAAACCTGGTGAATCTCCCAAATCCAAAGCCCGTTAAAGATAACCAAATGTTCCCAAGGGACACAAGCAAGTACTGCGCTTACCACCGAGATAACGGGCACGAGACGGACAACTACTTTGCCCTAAAGAAAATACTACAGAGGTGGGCCGATCAGGGGAAACTAAATGAATACTTAGCAAAGAAAGACAACAAACGTCCGAGAGAGGGCGAGGCGATGGAGGACCGCGAAGATAGACCACCTCGGGCAAAGCTGATCGGTGTAATCAGGGAGGAAATTCCCTCCAACACCAAGTTAAAAGAGCAGATCTATGAGCTAAGCAAGGTTTACCATATCCCCCCTTGGATTCACAAAGGGGAGGAGGTGATTAGTTTCTCCCCTAACGAACTAGCCGGGAACAGGGCCATAAAAGAACAGCCGCTGGTCATCACAGGCCGAATTGACAACTGTGAGTCGGAAAGGCTCTTAATAGATTCTGGGGCCGCTAAAAACGTGCTCTATTACAGAACCTTCAAGGAGATGGAGTTGCCGGATACCATGCTGACCCCGTACAACGGAAGACTAGAAGGATTTAGAAATCACAAAGCCGAGGCTAAGGGAACCGTAGACTTGATACTAGAAGTTGCTGAGCACCCCTACAAAACACCAGCTACGATCACTTTCATCGTTATGGATTTGGCAAGTGACTACCATGCCATCCTCGGCTCTCCTAGTAAAGGAAAATTAGGAATGGTTGCTTCCCTCCCTCACCAAAGGGTGAAATTCCCAACCCCAGAAGGAATAGGTTGCGTCCTAGGCAACCCCAAACACTTCTTAGAGCACGTGATGAGGTCCAAAAAGGCAAAAACCAAGATGGAGATTGACACTACAAAAAGGCATATTTCTATATCGAAGTCGACCACGGTCACTACATTAGCACCCCACATTGGCGTGATAACAGTAGACATGCCTGAGGAATTGGTCGTACTGGATGATGATAATGCCATGACAGAGACCAAAATGACATATGGATTGGAAGGATTCGGATGTATCTCCATGAACACATCTTCGGACGAGCCGAGCGGTTCAGACCTCGTCCCCGTCCCAAGCTCGGGGGCCACAATACCCGACCCAATGGATGCTGAGATTGACAGACTACTAGATATGGAGAATTTGAGCCTAGAAGGCAAAGACAAGGAAAAAGTAAAGCAAATCATTGTGGAAACCTTGGAGTTCACGGACGGTTCCGAGCTAAGACCAGTTGACCAGTTAGATGAGGTCGTTATCAACCCTGACTACCCAGAAAAGAAGGTACGAATTGGAAAACAACTTCCCCTGGAAGAGAGAGAGGAGCTTATCAACCTGCTCAAAAATAACCTAGACATGTTTGCATGGAAAGTTGAAGCCATGGTTGGAGTTAAAGAAGCCAACTCTATCCACAAACTAGAGGTGGACAGTTTTTTTCAAACCAGTCAAGCAGGGACGAAGGGTCTTCTCTATAGATAAGGAAAAGGCAATCGAGATCGAGGTGGATAAATTGATGAAGGCCGGGATCATCTGAGAAGCGACATATCCCGAGTGGCTGGCTAATGTCGTAATGGTGAAGAAACAAAACAGCAAGTGGAGAATGTGTGTCGACTTCACAGATCTCAACAAAGCATGCCCAAAGGATAGCTACCCCCTACCCAGGATAGACAAATTGGTCGACTCCATTGCTGGACATCAAACCTTGAGCTTCCTAGACGTTTATTCTGGTTACCACCAAGTCAAGATGGCCGAAGACGACATCGAAAAGACCGCCTTCCAAGCAGCAGGAGGGATATATTGTTATGTGATGATGCCTTTTAGCCTCAAGAATGCTGGTGCAACTTATTAGAGGATGGTGAACAAGGTGTTCAAATCCCAGATCGGCAGGAACATGGAAGCCTATATTGACGACATGGTAATAAAAACCAAGTCAGGAAGCCACGTCCCGGACCTGACGGAGACTATAAAAAACCTGAAAGAAAACGACATGAAGCTCAACCCAAGTAAATGTGTTTTTGGGGTCACGGCGGGAAAGTTCCTCAGTTTTATGGTCTCCCAACGAGGCATCGAGGCAAATCCGGAGAAGATCCAGGCCCTAGTCGATATGAAAGAGCCGACATCTATAAAAGAAGTTCAAAGGTTGAATGGAAGTGTGGCCGCCCTGGGAAGGTTTATCGCCAAGTCAGCAGAAAAGTCGTTACCATTCTTCAAGGCTCTGAAAGGAACTAAGGACTTCGACTGGACCCCAGAATGCTCAGCAGCATTCCTGCATATAAAAGAATACCTGGGTTCATCTCCACTACTTCGCAGTCCGATTATGGGAGAGACACTCTCCGTATTCCTTGCAGCGACAGACAGAGCCGTGGCGACCGTATTAATACGAGAAGATAATGGAATTCAGAAGCCGGTGTACTATGTAATCAAAGCGTTGTCAAACACCGAGAGCAGATACTATAACGTCGAAAAGATAGCATACGCCTTAGTCATTGCCGCCAGAAAACTGCGTGCGTACTTCTCTGCTCATCCCATCACGGTTTACACCGACGCTCCACTCAGGAAGATACTACACAAGATGGACAGCTCAGGAAGACTATTGAACTGGTCCATCGAATTGACCGAGTTTGACATAACCTACTAGCTGAGGAAGACCTTGATGGAACAACCCTTGGTTGACTTCCTAGTCGAGACCGCGTTCTCAAGTGAATATACGCCGACCAACAGGAAGAGGAAGACTCCCATAGATAGGGAACCACCGGAGGAACTGCCAAATGATTGTTGGATCTTATACACAGATGGATCAACAACAAAAGGAAAAAGTGGAGCCGGCGTGTACCTACTAAGCCCGGGAGGTGAACACATAGCCTGTGACTTCATCAGATTCAAATTCCCAGCCTCAAACAACCAGGCGGAATACAAGGCCTTGATTTTGGGAATTGAAAGGGCCAAGTTCTTTGGTGCAAATAAACTAGTGGCCTACAGTGATTCCCAACTCGTGGTAAACCAAGTAAAAGGGAAATACAATACCGAGAACCACATGCTGACCAAGTACAGGGATCTCGTCTTGACTTTGACCAAAAACTTGGAATTTTGGGAAATAAGGCAAGTAGGACGAGAACATAACCAGGAGGCCGACTTGTTATCCAAAATGGACACATCGGAAGAAACCAATCCTCTGGTCATCTTTGCCGACCAACCTGCCTACGAGAGATTGGAGATCTTGATTCTGGATGATGAAGAAAGAACCTGGATTGAAGACTACAAGGACTACATCGAGAAAGGAAAACTACCAGATGACGATTTGGCGGCCAAGATGATAAAGAAGAAGACGGTCAGGTACATAGTATGGAACGATATCTTGTACCGAAGATCATTTTCCAGGCCCCTCCTAAGTTGTGTCTCCCCTAAGGATACCGAGAAGATTCTGGCCAAGGTACATGAAGGAGTTTGTAGAGGACACCCGGGGGCCAGAACTCTTGCCGATAAAATAATCACACTCGGTAACTACTGGCCAAACTTAAGAGAGGATGACCAAGCCTATGTAAAGAAGTGTGACAAATGCCAACGCTTCTCAGACCTACCTAGAGTACCACCTGTAGAGCAAAGTCTCGTCATACCGATATGGCCCTTTGACATGTGGGGTGTCGCCATCATTGGGCCATTTCCCCTGGCAAAAGGAAGCAACAAGTTCGTAATTGTAGCAGTTGACTACTTCACAAAGTGGGTGGAAGCTAAGCCCTTGGCAAAGATCACAGAGGAGAACGCCATCAACTTCATCCATGACTACATATGGTGTCGGTTCGGCGTCCCACATTCTATTGTGACCGACAATGGGCTCCAGTTCTCTGACGCTGTGAGAGCCCGCGCCCGTACCCGCGTAGGGATCCGTGCGAAACGCGGCTGGAATCCGCTCGGTTTCTCATAATGGTTTCCCTACTTTGGTTTTGGAAAAGAAGAGTCGCCACCTCATTTTATTTAAGGAAAATAGAGATAAAACCTTTTGTTTTGAAAAGAAGTGGGTTCGGGGGCTATGTTACGAGAGGAGAAGGTGTTAGGCACTCCGCTCGCCCTTTCGGTCTCTAGCATGCTTCCGCCTACGCTTGATTTTAGTTTGCCTTTTGAAAAATGTGTTTTATGCCCAAACATTGGAAAAATGTGTGCTTTATGTACAAGGAGTCTTCCTAGTCTAGGTCGATTCATTTGATCACAACCGGGAACCGGTTTGGGTGGATTCCCGATTGGTTTTCGAAAAGGATTTGAATAAAATAGACAAGTAAGATAATTAAAGGGGAAAGGGGAAAATTGTACAAATAATACATATATACAAAAAATGGGATAAATCCCCTGAAAAGAATATCCGAGTGCAAGATTGATCCTCCAGATTCACGGGGCTTCTGTGGGTCGCCATGGATTATACCTGTGAAATACCTATCCAAAAATAGATCTAAAGATTGTGATTCACTCCTAAGATGTTAGATAACATGTATGAATTTTGGTTGGATTTATGGATAAATATTTCATGCTTAACTCATGCCAAAAACATTAACATAAAATCAGCCCAGCACAGCAAAGCATTGCATATCAGATTTTGATGGACAATTTACACTATCATAACCTATGAATCTGAGAAAACTCAAAACATGAAACTTGAATATCACATATTTAATATGATGTACCAAAAACAGTTCGTGAATAAAACGAGTTTAAGTGTATCAAAAGACCTCTGACATTTTCATGTCAGAATCTGGAAATGTTAGTCTGAGAGAAGACACTTGATTTATAAAATGGAAAGGGGCCTTTCCTTAGGTCATAAAATTATTTCAAGAACATGAACATCTTTATTAGTCTTTTAAGAACAAATTTCATGTTTTCACTTAGACTTGAAAATCGAGTTTTGGGAGGTTTTTGGACTTAAGAACTCAGACTAATCCAGAGTGCAGCAAGCAAGGCAGCAGTTCTGTACTACGAAAATTCCTACCAAAACATGACCTAGACATGTATTTAAACCACAAAACTTTTCAATAATCATATTCAATATTCAAGGAACAACTTTTATGTTTTGAGTTAGATCTATAAACGAAGGTAAGATAGAGTAAAAAGCACATCAAAAGGCTTGATGCAAACAGCACATACTGGACAGATTAGACATGGCATGAAGATAGGTATCAAAACATGGCATAAACTTGGAATAAACCCATGAAAATTGGTTAACTCGTTTATTTATGTGTTATTAACATTATCATGCATCTATTTATGAACAAACAAGATCAAAAATGAGAATAATCATGAAAGAGGAGCAAGGGGGCAGATTATGCACAAGCTAGGTAAGAGAGCCATATCTTGCATGGATTTAAGATTTGAGCCATGAAATCAACACCAAAATAAACTTAAAACATATATGTACATATTAGGACAGAGATATGAACATTTATCATACATTAAACATGTTTATTTACAAAGTTAAAACATAGATTACATATGTAGCAAGGGAGACCTAGTCATTAATTGACTAGGTCCCAAACTAGTTACATTACCATTTACATTGCTAAGGTTCAAGCTTACCTAGAGACTTACCTAGCTTAAGGGGTGAGGTTGTGCTTCCTTTGTCTACCAAGGGAAGACTTCTTTTTGTTTGTTTTGATTGAAGTTGAAGTTGTTGTTCTTGTTCTTGTTGTTGTTCTTGTTGTTGTTGCTTGTTGTTTGCTTGTTTGTTTGAGGGTGTTTTTGTGGTGGAGTAGTGGTGATGGAGTGGTGGTTTAGTGGTTGAGAAGTGGTGATGGGATGGTGGTTGAGTGGTGGTGGTAAGAACAAGGGTGCAAGTTGGAGAGAATGGTGTAGGGAATGTGTGTAGTGAATGAGTCCCCTTTTTTTTGTTGCATGAATCCCCCTCTTCTTGGATCAACCAAAGGAGTATATGGAGGAGGGAGGTGATATTTTAAGACCAAAATGCCCCTAGAGTAGGGGTAGTATGGGGGGTGAGTCCTCTTACCCGAAATCATGCAAAAGTGGTGGAAAAACTTGCCAAAAAAATGATGGTGTTGTCTTTGTGTGCAATATTGATAAGTCATCCCCTCATTTGTTGCCACTTGTCCATTTCGTGGTTGATTTTTGGCCATGTGACCCCCCCCCCCCCATTGCAGCCCTGTGTCCAGGAAATGTGGAAGTAAACATGCATGATTTTCTGGCTCCGTGTTCCCGCTCCGCAACAGCTTGCAACTGCTCCGTCGTGCGCGTTCCGGTGTCCCGGTTGTCCGCGGGCCCAACTCAAAACTTGCTCCTCGTATTATTCTGGTCATCATGGCATATCTATAATATGTTAATAAGTAAGGAAATAACATAATATAATTTTAAGCCCAAAGGATGACCGGTAATAGGCGTTCTAGGGGTGCGGAGCCCGCCGTAAGGTCCCGACGCCCGATTTTCGAAGAATACGCCTGTTTACTCGGTTTTGAGCCCTGATCATAAATTCAGGCTCCGTTTTTCCATCCGATGCACCGATAAGGCGTTCGATAGTCCCGAATGGCCAAATCTGGGATTTTAGGTCGATTATCGCGCTTAGACCGAATCAAATGGTTGGTTTTAGGGGTGCGAGGTCGGGGTGTCTACAGAGCCCCTCGTCGAATTCACTTGTGATGTAAAGTGGATTCGACGATCCAATATAGACAACTGATCTCGTCTAGGGTTCGACGGCTGAGCCCAAAGTAGGGCTTCCTACGTATCCCTTGCGGGAATCAAGCCTCCGTAGTTCTACTTAAGCAAGCAAGCAAACACAATCAAATGGTCGAACTATGGAACCCGAGATTCCTACGTATCTCTTTCGAGAATCAGACCAATCGTAGTTTGGATGGATTCTGGGGATGCATTGAGAAACCGAATTCTCTTTGCTGGGGATTGGAATGGGTGAACGGCTTATGGGTTGGAGAGATCACATACATCTCTGAGCCGGGGTTGAGGTAACATCAATTCGATAGAACGTCCGACTGAAACTCTTGTTATCGAGCTGCCTACGTATCCCTTTCGGGAATCAAGTCGGGGCGTAGTTCTGAGGGAGGTCCAACCCGAGAGCTCGAGTGGACCAGAGAGTAACCAAACATTCGAGGGGGTCAGATTCAGATAAATCCAAAAGGACCAGGGTAACCAAGCATTTCGAAAAGAAGGGGTGGTTGTGCCTGAGGTGACAGGCTGCCTACGTATCCCGCATGGGAATCAGACCAGTCACGTAGTTCAACGGGGAGATTCAACTCGAGCCTTCGAGCGAACCAAGAGGTAACCAAACATCATTCGAGGAGGTCGAATTCGGGGGTGACCGAATAGACTTGGGCAAACAAATCATTGAAATGGAGGGTGATGACTTCTAGGGGGTTGGTCGGCCTATCAGTCAATGATATTGATGGGACTCCAGGGGGTTCGTCGGCCTATTGGTCAAAGATATTGAAGGTACTTCTAGGGGGTTCGTCGGCCTATCAGTCGAAGAGATGTCATTAGAGGGGTCTAATTCGGGGGTGCCAAACAGACCAAAGTAACTGAATGTTTTGAAAAGGTCAATTTCGGGTGTAACCGAATAAACCGGAGGTAACCAAATGCTTTGAAAAGGTCAAATTCGGGTGCCCGAATAGACCGGAAGTAACCAAATGTTTTGAAAAGGTCAAATTCAGGTGCCCGAATAGACCGGAAGTAACCAAATTTTTTGAAAAAGTCAAATTCGGGTGTAACCGAATAGACCGGAAGTAACCAAATGTTTTGAAAATGTCAAATTCGGGTGTAACCGAATAGACCGGAAGTAACCAAATGTTTTGAAAATGTCAAATTCGGGTGTAACCGAATATACCGGAAGTAACCAAATTTTTTGAAAAGGTCAAATTCGGGTGCCCGAATAGACCGGAAGTAACCAAATTTTTTGAAATTCAAGACATTTCAACAATCAAGAGAAACGTCATGAAAGAAAATTCAAGGATACGCTGCACGTTGTGATTTTTCTCCGATCCTTTAGCTTTGAGATTGATGCGTGATGAGTTTTTGAGCTTCGCCTTACAATGAACCACTGTCGGGCAAGAACGGAGTTGATAAGTTTGGGGAGCGCACCTGTTCAAGCATAAACATTTGCAAGCCACAAAAGTACTTATGCTAGTGCCAATTGCACTTGATTTTTGATTGTGATATAGGTGCACAAGTTTCTTTTCTTTTTGTAAATTCACGTTTTTACCAAATATTATGATTAGATTTGACGTGATGGTGGCTGCGATTACGATGTTAGCATGGTAAGTGTATGGATGTGAAAATGACATGCTTGGGATGGGGGTGCAACATCGTATATGACATGATATGATAATGGAATGATAGGAACAAGATAATCTAAAATTCCACACACACATTCAAATTTGATAGATCAAGGATACGCTGCAAGCTGCTGCCATGTGCGGATCCTCTGGCTTTGTAGTTGCTGTGTGATGAGATTTTTGATTCTTGGCTTGAGGAGAACAATCCAATTACCATGCTTTCATGTTGGGACCCTTTTGGATTTGACGGGAGGCCATCTCGAGTTTCTGCAAGATGTGGAGAAGCTGCTCTTGGAATATTTGGATGTGTTTAGTTGGGCTTCACGTGACAAGCTCCCCCCATTTCAACATTTCGATGCGTTTGTGGTCGGACCTGAGGTGACAGGCTGCCTACGTATCCCTTTCGGGAATCAGACCTACGTAGTTCGAGTTTGTGAAAAACTCGAAAAACACAATTTGATTGGAACAGATGTGGTGTGATATTGAAGAAGACCTTTCTTGAGGGGTTTGGACGTGACCTGGCCTCGGAGATTGGATTTGAGTACCTGCATAAGACCTTTCACAAGCATACATACATATATCGTGACATTCATGTGCAGAGAGTGTGTCATACACGCAACCAAATCATCATGGTTAAAAGATCGAGAGATAAAGAACATATCACGTTGAGAACTGCTCGCTTTCCATCATTTCGATGTGTTTGTGGTCGGACCCGCCGAAGCAAGCTGCCTACGTATCCCTTTCGGGAATCAGAACTTACGTAGTTCGAGTTTGTGAAAAACTCGAAAAACACATTTTGATTGACAGACGATTTATTGGAGATGACCCTTCTTGCGATGGGGTACCTGCATGGGATTAGATTTGGACACCTGCAAAAGATTTTCACAAGTATGCAATATCATAGCGCGCATTTTTCTTTCAAAAACTTCTCATTTTCATTGATGATTGAAGGACTTCAAACGAGGATTTCCTTTGCAAATGATTTTGAAATTTAAATCTTGCCATCTTTCTTTCAGAATTGAAAACACTCTTTTTTTTTTTTTTTTTTTTTGATTTGACACGTGTGCATTGCTTGCATTTCAGCCTTTGCTTTTTATAAAATGAACAAAATGTTTATGTGCAAAGAGGGAAAATTGGGAAAGGAATGAAATGTTCATTTTTCTTTGAAAACTTTGCGAGGAACGAGAGTCATGGTGAGATATATGGTGAAGCGAGGTTGGAGGCCTAGCGCGAGTACTCGAAAGGTCAATTCTCTACACCCATTTGATCAAGTTTACTCGACGGTATCTCTCCTGGTGGATTACTTTGCCTTGCCCCCCAGATGTCGGTTGCGGAAGCCCAGTGCCTTTTCAGAATCAGCCCCCAGATCTTCAATCATGAAAGCCCCACTTTGTCAAGGATCAGCCCCACATTTGACGACTCATTTTCTGAGGACCTCACTGTTTGTAAAAGCGGTCATAAGTTCTGAAGCCCCTACTGCTATCCCAAGGTGATTCTTGTACTGTTCATCGGTTCGAGGTAGCTCCTGTAGACACCCGCCTTGGACCGCTCACCCCGATTGCACATTTGATTTTGTGTTTCTCCCCATTCTAAGTGTTTCTCGTTAGTTTCTGTCACTTCCGTTAAGTTCCTGACTGACTTCGTTAAGTCCAGGGACTAAACTGAATGACAGGGCTGACTTTCTAGTCCATTCTGTCAAAATTGCCTTCTCTGAGTCGCGCGCCTCCGACACTAGGATCCAGGCGCGCGCGCCTCCCGCCCCCAAAGCAGGAAGCGCGCGCCTCTGGGCGTCAGTTACAGATTTC
Source organism: Campanula takesimana (assembly GCA_026119855.1). Lineage (NCBI taxonomy): Eukaryota > Viridiplantae > Streptophyta > Magnoliopsida > Asterales > Campanulaceae > Campanula > Campanula takesimana. The sequence goes on along the minus strand of JAOWBW010000318.1, from coordinate 609,125 downwards.
TGGCCAGGATTCCCTCCCTTGCTCAATTTACAGGATTTTGCCCGGGAAGGATTTCTTGGTGACTGAGTTTTGGCACCAAAAAACACCCCTCTTTCACCTATAAAAACCTCTCTTTACCTCCATTTTCAAGGATCGAAAAATTGATCAAAAAATCATTGGAAAAAGCATCAAAAAACTAGACAAAGAGAGTCACTTTCTAAAGGTTCTCCAAGAATCAAATCAAGCAACATTTGAAGTTCTTCAAATTGTAGGTAAAAGTCCATCTTTTCCTTTCTTTTCTACCTCATCTCCTCTCTCTTTTACTTTAATCAAATGTGCAATCACCCAAATCATTTTGGGACATGACTCTAATGATCACCTCATCTCATTGAGGTTGGTTAAGGAGTTATCTCCTACATTCCAAATCATATTTTAAACCCCCTTTTTATGACTTAAAGAAGAAGAAGAAGAAGAAGAAGAAGAACATTTTCATTTATGTAGATTTTGATCAAGCAAGACAACTTAAGTTGGGCGAGATGGGTGTTTCGGTACTTCCCATCTCGTAATCTAACCCCCGGACCTCAAAACAAAGAATCTCTGTTTTCGTAACCAAAACTTAGGCTACAATCAATAGGTTTTTCTTATGTTCCTCAAAACATAGGTGGCGACTCTGAAACAATCTAAAATCAAGTTAGACATCCTAGGATAATATCACGCGCTCGAGCCTAAAGCCGTGGTGTTCCCACCCGGGGTATCTACAGTGGCGACTCCTCTGGGGACATTTGAGGGTTAAACTTGCGTTCTGATCGAAATCTACATCTTTCTGGGCATTCTGTTTCCTGATGGGGGAGGCGCGCGCGTCTGGCCTTTTAAGCCTAAGGCGCGCGCATCCCACATCAAGAACCAGAATCGCCCACTTCTTCATATTCTTCATCTTCTTCTTCTGTTATTCTGCACTAATCACTTCTGCAGGGGTTACAATATGAACATAGGACCAGGGCAATCCCCTGAGTCCAAAGTCTGACATTCTGACAGGTGTGTCCCAGAAGCGCGCGCCTCCCATAATGATTGCGCCATGCGCGCGCGTCCCACATCAGAACTCAGAGGCGCACGCTTCTGGGTTGGTTCCAGAACAGAGACAGGTTTCAGTGACTGAGCAGTACAGTGGGGTGTGGGCACAGTTGCCTGCATTAGAACAGAATTGAACCCTCGGACTGTTTAATTTTGTGTTTTATTTACCGGTCACACGGGTGATTCGGGAGTTGTAATTTTATGTGCTTATGTGTTTTGTGTGTTTTTCTTTCTTTTCAAAAAAAAAAAAAAAAAAAAAATTGTCACTTGTTAGACCTCACACTACATGCACATATTCCTATGAACTGCTCACTATCGAGTCGCACAAGTCCAACCCCAAACCCGTCGAGGCCCGTCCTAGAAAGTTTCAAGCTCCACCAGACCTTGGCTCTTTCGAAGCGGTAAACCTCAGCCCGTGGCGTAGTTCAAGACTACATGCCGGGGTGACCTTTGAGCCTCATATTCAAGCCGAGCACAAACCACACAATTCTAGTTAGGGTCTAACACTCCGTGACTCAAGTCGGTTTCCATGTACCGAGATTTCCCTAAACTAATGTCTTCAAATCATACATGCCAACTTGTTGAAAGGGACGCAATAAAAATCCGTCCCCAAAAGTGGTTATTTTGGACGAAAATAAAAATCCGTCCCCGCATGTATGCTTTACTACATTAATTTAGTCTAATCCCGATACATGTAGGATTCACAAACGTGGTGGAATCCGATGAGTATATGGGACCGCGAGATGGTCTATATACTAGTGTGACGATTCCATTATTTTCTTAGAAACCCCAAAAGGGATTCATTCCCTCCGACTCATTATAAAAAAAAAAAAAAGAGTCTTTTTCTTATGTGGTTCGAGTCGTGTGCCCAACTGTGTGTTCTAAGCCTCTTCATGGACCGCAAGTGCTACTCAAGACTGACAAGGGCCTCTTCTGCAATATAGGTTCAATTGGTACTTACAAAGTCTACCGGGATTCAGCAAATCGGTTAGTCCGTGAAGAGATCACTCCAACAGCTCCAACATCAACCATGACCGGCAGTAGCAACACCATGTCTCTCGAACAGCTCTCAACTATGGTCCAACTCCTCCAAGAGCAAGTCTCCACCCTTAACAAGGAGGCACAAAGCAAAGATGACATTTGGAAATCCCACCTCGACAGCCAAAGGGAGGCCCACGAGGCCGAAATGGAGCTAATGAAAGAAAAGCTCACCAACCTTGCCAAGGGAAAGAACAAGAACAATGATGATGAATCCGAATGGACCGAGGGTTTGTTCAAGAGTCCTTATGTCAACACCCGCACCAAGAAAATGGGGGAACCAAGTTCCGAGAACAACGAGCCCAAAATGGTGGATTCTATCATGGCCTACATCGACCAAAAATTCAATGGGCTCAACATGGGGAAAGGCTCCGACACAAGCCTTTATCAATCATCCATCCTCATGAGTACTATGGTCGCCCTTCCCGATAAGTTCAAGATGCCCGACATAAGCAAATTCAAGGGCAACTCTTGCCCTATGGCTCACATTGAGACTTATATTTGGGCAATGGTTCCAAAGAAGGTCTCCACCAAGGTGATGGCTCAATGCTTTCCTCTCACTCTCGAGGGGGCGGCAAAAGATTGGTATGCTACTCTCCCGCTCACTGTCCGTCTTGATTGGGACTCCGCCATGCTTGCCTTCAAGAACGAATACCAAGGCAACACCACTCACCGGCCCACAAGGAAAGAGCTAGAGAACACTACTCAACGAGACAATGAGTCCTTCATCGACTTCACAAGGAGATGGAATGACAAACTCTCTGAAATTGTTGAGAGGCCGAACACAAAAGAGCAAATGGACATATTTCTCAAGTGTCTCAAGATTGATCTCCGCACTCACCTCAGTGGAGCTTGCTACTCCGACTTCTCCCAAATGTATGAGGCGGGTGTACGCATGGATGAATTTCTCAAGGAGATTAAGAAGACCACTCCTACTTACCGCTACAAGGCCGCTTCCAACTCCACAAAAGAGGCCTCGGTCAACGCCGTCACTATTGACAAGGGGAATTACAAAAAGGTTCCTCCACCTCAAGGGAAAAGGCCCCGAAGTGACCGTGTCTACACGCCTCTCCAAGGCATGACTCAAACCGAAGTGTTCGAGGTACTCAAGGCAAAGGGTCAAGTCACACCCGTGCAAGGGTACCAACCCAAGACGATCCACGACAATCATGCTCACCACAAATATTGTGGCTACCACCAATATAGTGGCCACACCACCGAGGAATGCTTCGTTCTCCACAATGTCATTCAAGATATCATAGATAAGAAAGAATTTGTAGTGACTAATGACGAGCATGTCAATGTAATAGAGATAGGAGAACTTAAGGGGACCACCCGTTCAATCCCAATTGTGAATGGGGGCCCCAATGTTATGAATAAAATCGACAATTCTTGTTATGTAGTGACTTATGATGAGGTAATGAGGGAAGTACTAGAGAATAGGAAAAAGAAGCAAGATGGGAACGTCAATATGCTAACTCGATCCGGTCGAGTCATAGCAAGCAACCCTTCCACTTCCGCACCGAGCTCCTCTTCTCAAAGGCCGCAAGCTCACAACACTCCCGAAGATCCTCTACTTGTCCAACTCAAGAAAACTCAAGCCAACATCTCTATTTGGGACCTCATTGCATCCTCGAAGAAACACCGAGATCTCGTCATCCGCAATCTCGATGATACATCAGTTTCTCCCGATACTACTCCCGAGGACCTCACGGCAATGATTGGTCACATTCATTTTAGCAATGTCATTACCTTTGCCGATATGGACCTTCCACCGTTTGGTTCCGACCACAACGAAGCTATTTACCTCAAGGTACGAGCAAGGGGGAGGCCCGTCTCAAGAGTCTTAGTGGACGGTGGTTCCGCACTCAATCTCATGCCTGGTAGGATCATGGGCATACTGGGGCTTAAAGATTCTGATTTGAGGCCTTCTACTCAAGTAATCCGAGGTTATGACAGCACCGCCCGTACAGTCATGGGTATGATCGAAATTGACATTGAGTTTGGGAGCATGGTCATGTCCGTTCCATTCCAAGTGCTTGATATCCCTGCCTCGTTCAACTTACTGTTAGGTCGACCATGGATTCATAGTGCTAATGCCGTACCGTCAACTCTCCACCAATGTGTCAAGATCCGAAACGGTGATGAAATAGTGACCGTAATGGCTGAAAACATTACTATCCACAGAAAAGGTGAGCCCGTCCACCAAGTTCAGCACGGTCTACCAGACTCCACTCTCTCCGGCGTCTCAATCAACGCCATTGACAAAGAAGGGGGAAATGGATCATGGACCCCCAGCAATCACAAAGTACTCCGCATGATGAGGGATATGGACTACTTCCCTGGTTTAGGCTTAGGGAAATATCAGCAAGGAATCCTACATCCGTGCAAGTCCCATTTGTCAAGAACACATTCGGTTTCGGGTACGAGCCTTCCAAAGAAGACTTGAAGCAAGAACAAGCAATCAAGAGCGAAAAGGCCTGAGCTCGTAAAGAAGGCCGTCGTTATGAGGTCCCTAATCTAAGGCCTTACGCAAGACGTTGAATGGTTATTTTGTCCGCCAAGGGGAAGACGTTCCATACATGATCTTTCCCGAACCATGGGTTAACAACAAGGGTGCCAAAAAGCCCGGCCTCGAAATCTTCTCCGATTGTGAGATCCAGAAATCCGAAAGGGAACCACTCCCATGTCGCCCCGTGAATGGTGGGGAAGGAAGGTGACTATAGAGCCCGAGACAGAAATCACCGAGGGGAAGAACTGACAGATTTAGCCTCCATGTTCGAAGAGCTTGCCGTAATGAATGAATGCCAAGTCAACGCCATCCATGACACCGTCATCATGAACGAGACTATCAGTGAGATCCCGCCAAGCTCCGAGCCGATCAACAATTGCTATTCAACAAAAGGGCCCGTGGTATCCGAGGAATTCTTAGTCCAAGAAATGGGTTGCATACCCCGCACAGCAACAAAGGAAGAGCAGCTTACACTTACTTTCGAGTCCGAGAGTGTCTCTAATACCCTCACCCAAGAGGATTTGGAGGCCATAGCCGAGCATGTGTTTCCTTTCTTTGCTAATGAAAAATTTGATATTTCTGAGTACCCTGAGATTGCAAACATCATAAATGATGAATTAACTAATAATGAACTTAACGAACAAGTTAATAACGATTCAAATTATGATGAAATAGACCACGAAAACACAACATACTTAAATGAACTTGCTCAACAAGTCCGTAGTCGTGGCGAGAATGGTCCAAAGGCTGACGAAGAATTGCAGGTTGTTAATCTGGGTACCGAAGAAGAGCCAAAAGAAACCAAGATTGGAAGCTTCTTCAAGGGAGACGACAGAGACAGATTGACTGCATTACTACGAGAGTTCGTGGATGTGTTCGCATGGTCATACAAAGACATGCCGGGTTTAGACAGAAAGGTAGCGGAGCACAGGATTCCGATCAGAGAAGATGCCAGGCCAGTAAAGCAGAAGCTCAGGAAGATCAAGCCAGAATGGTCTCTGCAGGTCAAAGAAGAGATTGAGAAGCTCCTCAGCGTGGGTTTCATCAAGGTTATCGAGTATCCGACATGGTTAGCCAACATTGTGACAGTCAGGAAGGCGAACGGCAAGGTCCGAGTTTGTGTAGACTTCCGGGATTTAAACAAAGCTTCCCCAAAGGATGATTTTCCACTCCCTAATATCGATATGCTAGTCGACTCCACTGCTGCCTACGAGGTTCGCTCATTTGTGGATGGGTTCGCTGGGTACAATCAGATTCTCATGGCCGAGGAAGATCAACATAAGACAGCCTTCGCAACACTGTGGAGTACCTTCTGCTACACAGTCATGCCGTTTGGGTTAAGAAACGCTGGGGCTTCCTACCAAAGAGCCGTGACAGACTTGTTCCACGATATGATTCACAAAGAATCGAGGTCTATGTGGACGACATGATCATTCACTCCAAAGGGACCGATGGTCACATTTGATCGATCTCCGCAAGTTCTTTGAAAGGCTTCGTCAACACAAGATGAGGCTCAACCCTGCAAAGTGCACATTCGGGGTTATCCGAGGCAAAGTTCTTGGTTATATGGTCATTGAAAGGGGAATCGAAGTAGACCCCTCCAAAATCAAGGCAATCATGACATGCCTCCTCCAAAGACACAGAAAGAGATTAAAGGTTTCATGGGCAGACTACAATACATCAGTCGATTTGTGCACCAACTCACTTCCATGTGCGAGCCAATCTTCAAGTTACTCAAGAAGAATGTGGCTCTAGAATGGACCGACGCGTGCCAAGAAGCCTTCGATCAAGTGAAGCATTACTTAACGTGCCCTCCTGTTCTAGTTCCGCCGCACAAGGAGAAACCTCTGTTGCTTTATCTCACTGTCAATGATGAGCCCTAGGGGCTATGTTAGCACAAGAGCAACAAGAGTCCACAAAGGAGAACGCCATTTATTTTGTCAGTCGCCGATTCCAAGGAGGCGAAAAGAACTACTCTGTCTTAGAGAAGTCATGTGCAGCATTGGTTTGGGTCACTCAAAAGCTCAAACACTATATGGAAGCTTTTCCGATCAAGCTAGTAGCAAAGGTAGACCCACTCCGCTACATCTTCGAGAATCCTTTCATGTCAACAAGAATAGCCAAATGGTACTTCATGCTCGCCGGCTACGATATCACTTACGTCACACTAAAATCCGTCAGGGGGAAAGTGTTCAGTGACCAGCTTGCCGAATTCCCGTGTGACGAAGTGAAGGGGAAGATGTACAGTTCCCCGACGAGCATTTAATTTGTACTGCAACCGAGGAAGACAAGTGGCAACTTTTTTTCGATGGCGCCGCCAATAAACACGGTTTTGGTATAGGGGTATTGCTTGTCGATCCAAAAGACATCTACACTCCATTGCCATACGCCTGGAATTCGAAGCTACCAACAACATTGCCGAGTACGAAGCATGCATAGCAGGGCTCGAAGCAGCTCTCGAAAGAAACGTCACGGAACTAGAAGTGTTCGGCGACTCTTTGCTCCTTATCAATCAGCAATCGGGTAAATGGCGAACCCAAGACCCGACTCTCCAACAGTATGGTCAGCACCTTGAAGAACTGGTTGAACAATTCCAAGAATCACTTTCAACTACCTGCCAAGGGATAAGAATCGCTTCGCCGATGCACTGGCCACTATAGCTTCATTAGTTGAAATGCCCAAAGGAAAAACGTGAAGCCTTTCAAAATTGCTCGAAGGAACAGTCCGGCATATTGCATGAGCATCGAGATCAACGAGGTTCAAACAAACTCTCCGTGGTATTCAGATATCATGAACTTCCTCAAAGACGGCACTTATCCCGAGAACATCAATAAGAAGTCTCAAGCAGCTCTGCAAAGGTTAGCCTCTCGGTACGTACTGATTGGGGACCGAGTCTATAAAAGGCACCACGACGGGATCAATCTCTTATGCGCCAATGAGACCGAAGCTCAAGGGATAATGTGTGAAGTGCACGAAGGAGAATGTGGACCCCACATGAATGGGTTTATGCTAGTCAAGAAGATACTTCGCATTGGTTACTATTGGAGCACTATGGAACGAGACTGTATCGAGAAAGTCAAAAGGTGTGCCAAGTGCCAATTCCACGCTAATCTGCAACATGCTCCACCCTCACAACTTTACAACATGGTCACACCTTGGCCTTTCTCTTGTTGGGGATAGACATCATCGGTAAAGTTCATCCTGCCTGGGAGCAATGGGCAGTCATTCGTCCTAGTAGCAGTCGACTACTTCACAAAGTGGGTCGAAGCACAAGCCTATCGAACCCTCAACGCCAAGAAAGTGGCCGAATTTGTAAAGATTAATATCATGTGCCGATACGGCGTGCCTCATGAAATCATTTCCGACAACGGCTCTCACTTTGAGAAAGAAATGGATGCACTTTTGGTAGAATACAAGATCACCAAGCACAAGTCATCTCCTTACCGGCCCCAAGCAGATGGCGCAGTCGAAGCAGCAAATAAGACCATCGAGACCATCGTCAAGAAAATGGCCTCAACAGGAAGGGATTGGCCCGAAAAGCTACCATTAGCATTGTGGGGCTACCGCACATCGATACGATCCGCAACAGGAGAAACTCCTTATGCATTGGTCTATGGTTCTGAAGCCGTACTCCCTATCGAACTTGAAGTCCCATCTCTACGGGTCCTCCTCGAGAATCAAGTCAACGAGGTCAACTGGATGCAGAGTCGATACGAACAGCTAGCCTTACTCGACGAGAAAAGGTTAAGGGCACTCGAACGCACGAGGGCATATCAGCAAAGGATGGCAAGAGCTTTCAACAAAAAAGTGAAGCCTCGAAACATCAATGTGGGAGATTTGGTCTTAAGACAACATCCTCCTAATGCCATGAATCCCCTGGGGAAATGGGGACCCCGATGGATCGGTCCGTACGTGGTCAAAAAGATACTAAGCGGTGGTGCAGTCCGGCTCGTGGATTTAGATGGTGACCAGCTGCCAAAGGAGGTCAACCTCGACAAGCTCAAGAGGTTCTACGCTTAATAAACAAAGACCATTAAAAAAAAAAAAAAAAAAAAAAAATCGCTCGCTAGGTTGAAAACCCGCAAGGGCGGCCTAGGCAAAAATTAGAGCACGTGCAAAAAAGAAGCCCGCTAGATTGAAAACCCGCAAGGGCGGTCTAGGCAAAAAACAGGGTGCAAAAAAAAAAAAAAATGGTCTTTGTTTGTTTGAACTACGAAGACCTGAGCCTCCCAACTGGAGGAACGTAGGCAACCTTCGGGTGCGGTCTAAAACATATCAAAAATACCCAATTCACTCCAAATAACAAAATGCAATTTTTATTCATTCAATGAATTATTCAAACCATTACAACGGATTTATTGAGCAACAAAAGACATCAAAATATTAAATCCTAAAACAAAGTGGTCTAAATTGAAGGACCGCCCGATCGTCTCTCAATCCTTTTCTTCTTGGGTAACGAAGGAGCACTAATACGCACCGAAACCTTCTGTGCTGCAGCACGTCTCCTAGAATAAAAGTCATCCAAAGGAGTACCGAAAGGGTCAGCAAGAATGTTACTCGAATCAACAGCAGCCTCTCTATATCTCAAAGTGTTGCTAGGCTCAAAACCCTGTCCCAACAACTCGGCACGAAGCACATCAACCCAAGTGATGCCACGGTAAAGGGTGCCAAATAAATAATCCAAGTAGCTCTCGGGAAGGAAGACACTCCCCCGATGCAGAGGAGCGAAAGCCCAACGATTGCGGTCATCTCCCCAAGCCGACTGAAGCTCACTCGAGAAGTCAGGACCCATATAAGCAACTGGACGAAGCATTCCATCCCTCGGAAAAGGAATTTTCTGTTGGCGACCAAACTGTCGCAGAACCCGCTCTGGCTGGTAAAAGGAAGAATCTCTCAAACCGGGCACAACCACGTGCTGAAAACCAAGAGTCCATTCCACAAAAGGACGAAGACCCCAAGAAGGAGGACACCACTCAATATCGACGGTCACCCGAGAGGCAAAGAATTTCTTCCAATCCTCTTCAGATAAATCCCGGATCAACAACTTCCTCCTATGAACAGCAAAAGGAGACAAATCACCATCCGGAGAATAAATTCTGAAATGTTCTCGGAGCCATATGGTCAAGAGCAAAGGGCTTCCCCGACACATCTTGCCCGTCCTGTGTAACTCATCAAGACCATGCAATGTCTCCCCTACAATAAGAGGAATTACACTAAATCGCTGGTCCTTAGCTTGCAAAATAATCTCAGCCAACTGCGCGTCCGCAGTCCCGAAAGGTGTAACAAACAGTACTTCGCTGAAGAGACAAACAGCCATGGCATTTCTTTTGAAAGATTGAACCACCGGGTCCTCCGAGTGCAAACTGAAGAACATCGGCAACTCAGTTATGTCAATCCCGGTACCGTGCAACATCTTCCTCACATCCTCAACAGGGAGATTCAGTAACTCAACCCAAGAGTCGACGGCACCACGGTGATATTTGGGGACGGCAATCCGACCGGCCAAAGGCACGCCAAGGATGGCCCCGAAATCGTCAACAGTCGGCACCATTTCATTAGCTGAAAGGTTGAAAGTATGGCTGTCGCAATCCCAGAAAGCCGCGGCAGCTCTCAACAAATCCCAATCCGGTTTCAACGTCCGCAAAGTAAAAAGAATTCGGAACCCGAAGTCTTTAATGAATGCCTTCTTGTGGTGGGTCTTGAAAGAATACACAAAAGTGCCCAAGTCCTTTTCATACACACTAACGACCTTGGCGTCAAGGGCAAAAGAATTGGAAGCCATGGAAAATGTTGATCACAAGCGAAGTTAATCAAGAATATGATGTTCAAAAATGGCAGAAAGGAGCTGTGAGAATCAAGTGGTCGAACAGAAGATGATATTATAGCTGTTGGAGGCTCTTTTGGTCAGCAAATGTCAAGCCCGGAATTCCACCTCCCAGACGCGCGCGCCATCCGCCAGCAGTATGAAGCGCGCGCGCGTCCCAAGCCTACATGGGAAGGCGCGCGCCTCCCAGGTCTAAATCGCTTGAAAAAAAGGGCCTTGTCAGAGATCTCCAGCCTAAATCAAGACACTGTCCCGATCCTCGGACACCCAGTTGGGCACACCTTTTCTGCTCCGCCCTTAAGGCATGTCAAAAATCGAAAGCAGGATAGAAACTCCCACTCATAAGTAGGTTGTCCTCTTCAAAAATCCGAACTCCTTAAGTTCTGTCACGGGTGCCACGCCCCCCTCAAGACTCAATCTCAACATTTCATCCCCAGCAGGAACATTTTTCTGGTCGCAGTCAACTGTTCCCGCACCCCACAATTCAAAAGTCAAGTGTGACTCCAAATGTCACGAGACTTCAAAGCAATATTTCATCAAACGGATTCACCAACGGATTCGTCAACAAGGGTTCACCAACGGACTCATCCAAGGGATTCACTAACGGATTCATCAAACGGATTCACCAACGGATTCGTCAACAAGGGTTCACCAACGGACTCATCCAAAGGGTTCACCAACGGACTCATCCAAGGGATTCACTAACGGATTCATCAAACGGATTCACCAACGGATTCGTCAACAAGGGTTCACCAACGGACTCATCCAAAGGATTCACTAACGGATTCATCAAACGGATTCACCAACGGATTCGTCAACAAAGGTTCACCAACGGACTCATCCAAGGGATTCACTAACGGATTCATCAAACGGATTCACCAACGGATTCGTCAACAAGGGTTCACCAACGGACTCATCCAAGGGATTCACTAAAGGATTCATCAAACGGATTCACCAACGGATTCGTCAACAAGGGTTCACCAACGGACTCATCCAAGGGATTCACTAACGGATTCATCAAACGGATTCACCAACGGATTCGTCAACAAGGGTTCACCAACGGACTCATCCCAAGGGTTCACCAACGGACTCATCCAAGGGATTCACTAACGGATTCGTCAACAAGGGTTCACCAACGGACTCATCCAAGGGATTCACTAACGGATTCATCAAACGGATTCACCAACGGATTCGTCAACAAGGGTTCACCAACGGACTCATCCAAAGGGTTCACCAACGGACTCATCCAAGGGATTCACCAACGGATTCGTCAACAAGGGTTCACCAACGAACTCATCCAAGGGATTCACTAACAGATTCATCAAAAGGTTCACTAACGGCCTCATTCAAAACATTCAGCCGGCAGGTTCACCTAACGGATCATGCCACCCCCTCTATCAACAAAAGCCGCTCACACAGGGAGCGCACCACTATCTCTCGCAATTTCAAATTCCTGCTTTCATCGAGTCTTTGCCTTTTTTGGTGATGTCCTCGGCGGGTGTTTTTAACTTTCGTCGACGCGTTTTGCTTTCCAATCCACGTCGCCGAGGGGCTCTGTAGACACCCCGCCTTGGACCGCTCACCCCGATTACACATTTGATTTTGTGTTTCTCCCCATTCTAAGTGTTTCTCGTTAGTTTCTGTCACTTCCGTTAAGTTCCTGACTGACTTCGTTAAGTCCAGGGACTAAACTGAATGACAGGGCTGACTTTCTAGTCCATTCTGTCAAAATTGCCTTCTCTGAGTCGCGCGCCTCCGACACTAGGATCCAGGCGCGCGCGCCTCCCGCCCCCAAAGTAGGAAGCGCGCGCCTCTGGGCGTCAGTTACAGATTTCTGGCCAGGATTCCCTCCCTTGCTCAATTTACAGGATTTTGCCCGGGAATGATTTCTTGGTGACTGAGTTTTGGCACCAAAAACACCCCTCTTTCACCTATAAAAACCTCTCTTTACCTCCATTTTCAATGATGGAAAATTGATCAAAAAATCATTGGGGAAAAAGCATCAAAAAACTAGACAAAGAGAGTCACTTTCTAAAGGTTCTCCAAGAATCAAATCAAGCAACATTTGAAGTTCTTCAAATTGTAGGTAAAAGTCCATCTTTTCCTTTCTTTTCTACCTCATCTCCTCTCTCTTTTACTTTAATCAAATTTGCAATCACCCAAATCATTTTGGGACATGACTCTAAAGATCACCTCATCTCATTGAGGTTGGTTAAGGAGTTATCTCCTACATTCCAAATCATATTTTAAACCCCCCTTTTTATGACTTAAAGAAGAAGAAGAAGAAGAACATTTTCATTTATGTAGATTTTGATCAAGCAAGACCAACTTAAGTTGGGCGAGATGGGTGTTTCGGTACTTCCCATCTCGTAATCTAACCCCCGGACCTCAAAACAAAGAATCTCTGTTTTCGTAACCAAAACTTAGGCTACAATCAATAGGTTTTTCTTATGTTCCTCAAAACATAGGTGGCGACTCTAAAACAATCTAAAATCAAGTTAGACATCCTAGGATAATATCACGCGCTCGAGCCTAAAGCCGTGGTGTTCCCACCCGGGGTATCTACACCACTAGAGAGATAAAATGATCCTTGAATTTCCTCACGAACCACTCCCAAGGATATGGTACAAGAGTCGCATCCCAACTGGTCTTCAGTGCCTTCCACCAATGTTCCGCAGCCCCCACGAGCTTATAAGCTGCAAACAGAACCCTATCCTCATCAGTGCAACCAAAGACATCGTAGATTTTCTCCATCGATTCTATCCATAGCTCGGCTTTCTTCACATCCGGCTCACCGTCGTACTCACTTGGTTTCAACTTTAAGAACTGCTCCAACCCATATCGCGGAGGTGCTACATGTTCCTCTCTCGGCCCTTGGTCACGAATTGATTTCACGGCCGCTTCAAACCTGCCCTGAAACACTGCACGGTTTTCTTCCCTTAGACCATTAAGATTCTGAGTCCCACTGATGTCTTCACCAGCTCTTCTTCTAGCCATTGAGAACAATTACATATATAAAACATCAACCGTTACTCACTCCGAACACAACTACCCTCCTAGGTCGTTCTAGCCACCTATACCGATACTTAGAGCTAAACCATAGCTCTGATACCAACTGTCGCGACCCCGAACCCCGCGGGCCCGAGACCGCGAGCTGGACGTCGACTTAAAACCAAAACTATGAAATACCGAAGTTAAAAATTCCATTTTGAACCAAAAGATGATAACACAAGGTTTTACAAATCCAAGATTAAATCAACAATATACATCCAACATAAGCTCCACAGCTTATACCCAAAAGAATAAAATATACAATTCTTAATGACGTCAATAATGGTAAAACTATCCCCAAAAGGTTATACATTTAAATAATGTAAACCGATCCATAACAACCTGCCCCAAAATCTCAATCCTCTCGACGTCCTCCTTGAACCGCGAATCCTAATCCTTTTCCTCCTGGGGGGGGGGGGGGTTAAGGAAAAACAAAGATGGAAATAAACGGGGTGAGATAAAATCTCAGTAAGTTACTAATGCAACTACATGACATGCTAATATGCAACGACCAATAGCAATTAACATAAGACAGATAGCAGCGGAATAATAAGTGACATGCTGACGAACGGTAACATCCAATAATCAATCATATAAATAAACATATAACAACAAATGAGAGGCTCCCTATCGCCAACCGTCCCATACCGGTTGGAAATAACGACCAGCTCATCATGCAACACATAAAGCTGAAATAAACACTCATAAGTGGATACATAGCCAAGGTTTCACCCAACTGAAGAACCAAATAAAGGTCGCTGCGCACCTTCAATAATCAACAAATCATCATCTTCATAATAGCATGAAAGCTGAAGAGAAATCCCCGGTCAGAAGCGACCGATCAACCCATCGATCAACAAACCATCTTCATAGTAGCATAAAAGCTGAAGAGAAACCCGGTACCGGAACCAATAACCAAATGAAGTGTCACAAGGGACGGGAGACATGCCACAAAGTCATGCTCCAAGTAAAGCTAAAATGCACACAAAGGAGCTAGCTCTTCTCACATCCAAGGCCAATCTGGAGGAGGGTAATAATGGGGCAAAACAATGGTCAACATCACAATGGACTTGGCTGTGCCATCATAATGTTTCGCATCGCCCAAACACACACAAAATACCAGCTGGACTTTCAAGTAAAGGCTAATTAATAAAATACTAGCACAATAAACAACCATTGATTCCAAAGTAGGGAATCATACCAATTAATCACCAAAAAAGATGCAAACGATTACTCAAGAAGAGTTCAACAACAATAGCACAAGGAGTTTCTCATAAAAGAGTCCAACAACATTGACCATTAAAACATAATGATTCCAAGATAAGGCACGTACCAAATACATCCTAAATATGATACCCACAAGTTAATCATAAAGAGCACAACCCAAATGGTCGCTCACCAATGGCACAATGACTATTACCAAAATGATTATAAACATTTACTCAAAAGATATACTAGGACTATGAACTCAACCATCTCATCACACCTGGAATTCCAAATAAGAAATCCGAATGAATACATCTTAAGGTTAATCAAACCGTAGGTACCCAATTGCCAATTCACGCTTTATCTCCGTTCATAACGAACCCATTCTAAACACCCTAAACGAATCCAAAAGGTTACACTTATTAGAACATGATCACGACTGGACTAAACCCTACACTTTGGTGTTCAGTAACCACCCTCTAGGTACTATAGGACATCGCCTAAAACCTAGACCAAGACTCACTCGAAAATCAATTCGATTGGAACAATCACGAACACATCATAAGATGCCCAAACATATACCAAATGATCATCACAAAGATAAGTCAAACCAACAATACCTCAATAAGATGTTCCAAATCCCAATTAACACTTAATTAATTTCAAACACAAACTTGATCACAAAGGACCCAATTCTATCACTAGAGTGTACTACAATGATCACTAAGGTCGACTAGAAGGACACCCAAGACTTAGACCAAAACGCATTCTTCAATCACATAAATTAACAAATGAAAACTTTCAGAGGTTCTGTGCGGCCGCCCAAACCCAACTGTACGGTCGCCCAAAAAGCCATCAAATAAGAACAAAAACCTTTCAGATAGATGTGCGGTCGCCCAGACATTTTTGGGCGGTCGCCCAACCTTCTGGTCTGCCGGAAATCGGGAGGGATGAACTGGGTTCTCCCATTTTTAACCCAAACCAAAACTAAACCAAAATCCAACACTCTTAACTAGCCTATTAATGAACTAAAACAACTTATAGGTCAAAAGAACTCATATAACAACATTTAACTGTTGGGTTTCGTAGTTACATGCGTAGCGGAATTAAGCATTTAAAATTTATGAAACCCAAAGCCCATAGATCCATTCATATGATTAAGTCAAATACAACATAATGAATACTAGAATACTAACCCTTGATGCCTTTGATTTTGCAACCTTGAATTCGATGGAGGCTTGAAATCTTGATCACGAACAAAGCAAGAATCACGAACTATGAAGATGATAAGTTTCACCCTCTAGCGGTATCCACACCACGAACGAATATCAAGAACACTTAATCTTGGTTGCTAGACCAAATTATGAAACACGCTTTCACAATTGTAAGAACTATATGGAATTATGAATATTCTTGTTCTTCACTTTTTGGGATCTTAGAACAAGAAAATAACCTCTCAAAACCTTATGGAGGCACTCACAACAACATGTCTAATGGCTGTAAAAAAGATCCTTAAATAGGTCCTAATCCTTAACCCTTAAGGACTTAGGAAACCTAAATCCCGTCACCAAATTAGGCAACAAGGAATTCTGGCCGACTTGACTGGCACGGTCGTGCCCTACAATTTGGCACGGTCGTGCCATCTAGTCCGCGCGCATTCCCCAGCCGCCCATTTTCGGCACGGTCGTGCTTGGTAATTTGGCACGGTCGTGCCAATCATGTCGACAGGTTTGCCTTGGTTTGGATTTATGGCACGACCGTGCCATTTTAAGGCGCACGACCGTGCTAGAGCCAAACACTGATATTTTTCCATAATTCCCATTTAGTCCTTTACGATTCGTTCTATTTGTGTGTGACCCTCTAGGATTACACTAAGTTGGCAATGAGCCCAAACATGAACCCATAAGATATGATTAGGTTCTAGCAAACCGTCATACCTACCCAAATAGTGTAACTAGATACAAGTTCGCATTCCTTTTAGAACATGTCATAATCCCTTTGTCCACGATGTCTTTGAACACAAGTCATGGTCAACAAGTCAACTTGTTTTGTTCAAAACTTTTCTCGATCCCGAATATGTTGATAATCCAAATGACATTGATCCAATCAATCCATTTGAGTTTGGCCAAACATTTCACCAACATCATTCCTTCGAGGGGCCCAAGCTTGACATCTCTCCGAAGAGGGACAAATCCATTTGGCTTATTATTCTTCCCTACGTGAATCCAATCATGCCAATCATACCCTTTATAACTACCGTGTTAAGGCAGCGTTTGAATATGTCAAACATAATGTTCATCAAGTGGAAGACTATAACAACTTCATGTCTAAGGATTCAAATGACATAACTAATATGAGATTTATATATGACATCGACCATGACATAAATCTCATACCGCGGGTCATGTCCAGTACCTTGTTCCAAACAAGTACCCATAAATCTAACATGATCATCCCATGATCATTTAGCATTTATACTAGTGCTTAACAAGCTCTAGGGACGGAGATTATTATAAGCAAACACGAGCCATAATAATAATCTTATTATCTCTTTATTATTATGAATAAAATGATAACTTATACAACGTTTAACAAACGTGCCTAGGGCACCAAAACCAACAATCTCCCACTTGCCCTAGGCCCAATTCCCTAGGTATCCAATACCCATGGACCCAACATGACCATCATGTTGGCTTGTGGAAGTTCCTTTGTTAGCGTGTCCGCAACATTATCATTACTTGGTACTTTGCATATATTTACGTCTCCCTTATCAACGATTTCTCGAACGATAAGAAAATGCCTAAGTATGTGTTTGGATTTAGGATGTGCCCTTGGTTCCTTTTGCTTGATCAATAGCACGACTATTATTGCTAATAAAGTCTATTTGATTAGCAATGCTAGGAACCATCTTAAGTTCACCCATGAACTTCTTAATCCAAACAATTTCCTTTGCAGCATCCTATGCAGCGATATACTTAGTTTTAGTCATAGAATTAGTGACTGTACTCTGATTGGAACCATTCCAACTTACAGCTTCACCATTAGTTATAAAACTCGATTGCGATTTTTTTATTATCTTTGTCAGTTTGGAAGTATGCATCCGTGTACTCATATACGACGAGATCATCTTCCATCCCTCCATAGATCATAACAATTCTTTAGTCCTTCTAAAGTACATTTAAGAATTGTTTCACAGCCTTCCAGTGATTCTCACCGGTTGTCGGATTGATATCTACTCGTCATGCTCCAAGCATTTAGATATATCCGGCTTAGTACTTATTATGGAATGATGGATCCAATTGCCGAAGCAAAATGGCATCCCATTCAGTCTTCTCATGCTCATCATTTGTCTTAGGACATTTGAGTCTTTGCATAGAAAACTCCATGTAACATTGGCAATGGTCCTCTCTTAGAATTTTCCATGCGAAATCTTCTAATGACTTTGTCAATGTATGTACTTTGGCTTAAACCAATTAGCCTCCTTGATCTATCTCTATAGATCTTAATGCCAAGAACATATGTAGCTTCATCCATATTCTTCATTGCGAAACACTTTCTTAACAAAGTCTTTACAGATTAACGTGTAGGAATGTCGTTTCCAATGAGCAATATGTCATCCACATATATTAAATAAGGAATAGCACTATGCTCCCACTAATCTTCTTATATATACAAGGTTCATCTTCGTTCTTGATCAAATCAAACTTTTGACTTATCGAAACGGAGATTCCAACTCCCAAAATCTTGCTTTAATCCATCCAATGGATTTCTGCAACTTACATAATTTATTAGAATTTTCCTTGACTGCCAAATCCTTTAGGTTGTGTCCAATACATCCTTAAGCGAGTTCCCATTGAGGAATGCTTGTTTTGACATCATTTTATCAAATTTCATATTCCAAATATGAACATGTGACTATGAAAATTTTAATAAGTTTCTTGCTATCCATGCAAGTCTTTCTCTAAGAAAAGTCATTCATATCCTTTGGTTTTTACACCTTAGGTTAGAATGATCAAGTTCCAAACTTGATTATTATACATGAATTGCCTTTTAGATTTTATGACTCCAAGCCATTAATCTAAAAGTGGAGTTGATATTGCATCTTTGATAGGTGGTAAATATTTCATTCTAAATGAACTTTACCTCAATACTTTCTATTTCGAAATATCCAATATTTCTTCTAATAGATTGTATTTTATCATGTGTGCAAGTAATTGTATATCTTGAACGGATTTTCACAGCCCCTTGTGAAGACTTGTTCAACTTCCATCTTAGGTTAAAATATATTTTCTAGGTCTCGAACCATTCGAGATACATTTTACTCCCACTGATTCTTTTAGAGATAAACCATTTATCTAGAAAAGTATCATCATAATTAACAAACCATTTGTTTCTTATGAGTAAAATTATTATCCTCAAGTTTCCTTAGGATATCCCATGAAAATATATTTATTAGATTTAAATGTGAGTGTGTCCCAGACAGCTCCTTTCCAAAAGGTCTCACCATCTTAAATCTTTACGAAAGACAAACCGAGTTTTCTTTCATCATTTAACCTTTTTGATGGAACTCAAATTAGTGTAGTTATAGCAGTTTATAATACATAACCCCAAAACAAATAATGGAAAATCAATTTTTGATTTTATCATCTTATGAACCATATCCAATAAGGTTCTTATACTTTCACGCAGACATATCATTTAGAATGATATTCTTAGTGAAGTTAATTTGTGAAACCATTCCACAACTTTAATGATGACTGTCAAATTTTCGGTTTAATTATTCATCATCATGATCCAATCATAATTTCTGAATAGTTTTACCAAGTATAACCAAAATTCTCTTTTAGCATTTCTTCTTAATGCACCATACATATCAAAATGTATTAGGTCAATTAAGACATTATCCTTTTTACCAATCATAGTAAAAGATGTCTTGATCCAAGTAAATAAGATTTGCATAAATCATGTGATTCCAAATCATATAACTTAAAACTCTGTCCCATAGAATTTTAGATATGCATTTCTCATTTATTTGATCAAAACAATAATGCATAAAGAATTTTAATTATTTATGTTATAGTCTTTATTATTTTGTTCTTCAAGATTTAGGATATAAGATTTATTTATATGATAACACAATGAAGTAAATCATAATAAATAAAGCACTTTTCTTATTCCAAATAAAAAATTAATATCCTTCATTATCTTATAACAAAATAATGTTTTCTACTTCATCAGTCACTTTACAAGTGTTCTACGAACAATGTTGCAACCATTGCATCATTACTGTTTGTAGATAAAACTTTACTATAAGTAGTCTTTCATCTTACTAATTATTCTGGTATCCAATACCCAATAATTAAATTTAGAAAGAATAATTTATAACATAAATATTCCGAGTGGTAGTCCCACTACCATTCTTTTATTGATCACCCAGAATTTTGACTACAATTCTAAATGGTCAATCCAATTGCCATTTTACCAAATTGCATCTATTAGAGTTATTATTATAACCAAAATTATTTCCTTTAGGTTTGACAACTCTTGTCTTACTTTTCTTTTGGCATTTGGCCTCTTTCCATCATGAACTATGAGCATTGGAGAACCATTCTCCAATATCTTCATCTTCGCAGTTTTTCAGCATGTTAATGCAATTCGAAGAAATTCTTATTCATTTTAAGCATGTTATATTCCATCACTAAGGGATCATAACATTTAAACAACGAATCAAGAATGAGATCCATGGCTTGTTCCAATCCAATTGGACAACCAAGTTTCTCAAGATGCTCTACGTAGCCTTTATCTTAAGCATGTGAGGTTCCACTTATTGCCCTTTACTCCTTTTGCAAGAAGTGAATGTAATAATGGTTTTATACCTCTCTTGCCTAGATTTCTCTTTGAAACATGTAACTCAACTCCACGCCTATCTAATAGGCTTCTACAAGTTCCAAACTTTGTTGGAGTTTTGAGCACATAATCGCGAGCATAAGACAACTCACATTCCTAGAATCATACTCATGATACTTGTGATTGTCTATTCCGGCTTTGGGTTCTTTAGGAATAGGCCCATCAAGAATGTACAACCCATCTTCTTGCCTTAGAACCATTCTTAGGCTCAGGATCCAATCCATGAAGTTTGTACCATTCTTTTGAAGCTTTATCCTTAACAAGGATTGATCGCAACGAAGTTAGTTGTCATTATCTACAACTCATGCAAAATTTCCAAAATTTTACAAGTACCAATCTCATTAAAGAGATAAATAATGTATTTTCCAAAAATACTCCCACTAAATTATATAACCTTCTTATACATCCAATGTATAATATAATTTAAATGGGCTAAGATCCAACTTTAATTTAATTTTGAGTCCACGGAGGCGGACCGCTCAAAACTAAATTAATTAGGTAGACAACCCTGTCAATCATATCTCATATGACTCTTAGATCCTTTCATGAGACTCTTTTGATATTGGGCTAAGATCCAATTTTAATTTAACTTTGAGTCCACGGAGGCGGACCGCTCAAAATCAAATTAATTAGGTAGACAATTTCTTGTCAATCATATCTCATATGATTCTTAGGGATCCAATTTCAAAAGCATGTTTAATCTCATCTTTGCCTAAGGCCCAAAACTGTTTTGACGCCTAATTAAGTCCAACCATTTTAAACGCATAGGAAACTCTTATTCACTCATCTTGCTCATACAAAGATAAAATCAATGCACCTCGCTTTGGCGAGCCCACATGAAAATACCCGTGTACTTACAAGTGTTTTAATCATGGCATGGCAAAAAGGACTTAAAACTTTCTTGAAGGTTCATCACATATAGCATACAACACATTTATGAGCACATAAGATAAACATGTTACGCATCAAGTTTAGCCACTAAATTAATCTCCATTAATTTAAGCACAATATTTATGTGTCATTAGTTTCTCTATAATTATGAGGATGAGACCTTTTCAACTTTGGTCGTTATTTCCAAATCAAGACAACAAGAAGTGCGGTCGAACTAAGCCGTTAGGCAACCAAAATCCCGCACCAATTCAAGAAACCAAGAAAGTAGTCCATGTGGGCCGAAACTAAGCAATAGATGGTCTCGATGAACGTAGGCCAATTGCATTCACAATTCTACATGGATCTCCAATCATTGAATCAAGAACTTTGTTTCTCAATTTTAGCAATTATGAACTCTTCATAATTCTAATTTCGTTTTATCTTTGAAACCTTGATTGCGATCAAGTTTGGAAAACACAATCTCGATGAACGTAGATTAGCCATCCAAACCTTGAACTAATCTTAGAATCACAAGACTAAAACAAATAGGAGATTTAAACCCAAGATCCACGCCCAAAACCCAAACCCTACCCCGCGCCAAACCCTAGGTCCGGCTGGGTCAAGGCTTGGGTCCGGTCGGACCCCTTGCGAAAAATCCAAATTTTTAAAGTTCCAAAATTTATCTCAAAATTGTTTTCCTGATTCAATTTGGATTTGGTGTTCTTGGTGATCCAATCGCCATGATCATCAAAACCTTGAATAAACCATTTATTCTTGAATCCCCAGAATATCAAAACTTTGATCCAATAAAAAATTGATAATCCAAACAATTTTAAATCCACCATAATTTTAATTGCGATTGAATAGTGCGATTAAAGTTTATAAAACAATAAACCACATAAAACGTATAGACCACATAAACATCATAATACCAATATTCAAATCATGCTAGGCACATAATTTATATACACACAACATGATTATGTATTGAAATAATCAACATGAACGGGGCTCTGATACCACTGTTGGGTTTCGTAGTTACATGCGCAGCGGAATTAAGTATTTAAAATTTATGAAACCCAAAGCCCATAGATCCATTCATATGATTAAGTCAAATACAACATAATGAATACTAGAATACTAACCCTTGATGCCTTTGATTTTGCAACCTTGAATTCGATGGAGGCTTGAAATCTTGATCACGAACAAAGCAAGAATCACGAACTATGAAGATGATAAGTTTCACCCTCTAGCGGTATCCACACCACGAACGAATATCAAGAACACTTGATCTTGGTTGCTATACCAAATTATGAAACACGCTTTCACAATTGTAAGAACTATATGGAATTGTGAATATTCTTGTTCTTCACTTTTTAGGATCTTAGAACAAGAAAATAACCTCTCAAAACCTTATGGAGGCACTCACAACAACATGTCTAATGGCTGTAAAAAGGATCCTTAAATAGGTCCTAATCCTTAACCCTTAAGGACTTAGGAAACCTAAATCCCGTCACCAAATTAGGCAACAAGGAATTCTGGCCGACTTGACTGGCACGGTCGTGCCATCTAGTCCGCGCGCATACCCCAGCCGCCCATTTTCGGCACGGTCGTGCTTGGTAATTTGGCACGGTCGTGCCAATCATGTCGACAGGTTTGCCTTGGTTTGGATTTATGGCACGACCGTGCCATTTTAAGGCGCACGACCGTGCTAGAGCCAAACACTGATATTTTTCCATAATTCTCATTTAGTCCTTTACGATTCGTTCTATTTGTGTGTGACCCTCTAGGATTACACTAAGTTGGCAATGAGCCCAAACATGAACCCATAAGATATGATTAGGTTCTAGCAAACCGTCATACCTACCCAAATAGTGTAACTAGATACAAGTTCGCATTCCTTTTAGAACATGTCATAATCCCTTTGTCCACGATGTCTTTGAACACAAGTCATGGTCAACAAGTCAACTTGTTTTGTTCAAAACTTTTCTCGATCCCGAATATGTTGATAATCCAAATGACATTGATCCAATCAATCCATTTGAGTTTGGCCAAACATTTCACCAACATCATTCCTTCGAGGGGCCCAAGCTTGACATCTCTCCGAAGAGGGACAAATCCATTTGGCTTATTATTCTTCCCTACGTGAATCCAATCATGCCAATCATACCCTTTATAACTACCGTGTTAAGGCAGCGTTTGAATATGTCAAACATAATGTTCATCAAGTGGAAGACTATAATAACTTCATGTCTAAGGATTCAAATGACATAACTAATATGAGATTTATATATGACATCGACCATGACATAAATCTCATACCGCGGGTCATGTCCAGTACCTTGTTCCAAACAAGTACCCATAAATCTAACATGATCATCCCATGATCATTTAGCATTTATACTAGTGCTTAACAATCTCTAGGGACGGAGATTATTATAAGCAAACACGAGCCATAATAATAATCTTATTATCTCTTTATTATTATGAATAAAATGATAACTTATACAACGTTTAACAAACGTGCCTAGGGCACCAAAACCAACATTAACAACCAAAATCAAGATTCAAACCCAACATTCATAAAATCACCATTTTTGACCAAAACTCAAATAAATTCCAAATAAATTTGAAACTCAACCAAACTTCAAATATAACAACTCAAGCATTATATAAACATGATATGAACATTTTAGCATAAAAATGGGGGAAAAGCAACTTACTTGAAAATAATGAAAGTTGACGGAATTCGAATATTCTTGATTCTACGATCCTATCGACGAACTAAACACATTTCGTATATAGAGAAATGAGAGAAGATGAGAGGAAGATAGCTAAAATGAAGAGAGAAATGTTTACCTTTTACAATAGAGAGAGAGAGAGATGGCTGGGAATGGGAGTGAGGTGAGGGAGAAAGAGAGGGAGGTGAGGGGAAAAGAGGGAGTAAGTAGAATAATTAGAGAATTTACACAAAGACCCCTTCCCCTACACACTAACACAAATGACCCAAATAATACTGCGCTAACACAAATGACCCAAATAAAATGCTAGGCATAAATATTATAACACATAAAATGCACACATAAATATTTAAATAAATAATAATTTAAATAAATAAATAAGCAAATAAATAAATAATAATAATTTATTACTAGTAAAATAGAGCCTAGTTTTCGGATCGTGACATGTGTTCGCATGGTCATACAAAGACATGCCGGGTTTGGACAGAAAGGTAGCGGAGCACAGAATTCCATTCAGAGAAGATGCTAAGCCGGTAAAACAGAAGCTCAGAAAAATCAAGCCAGAATGTTCTCTGCAAGTCAAAGAAGAGATCGAGAAGCTCCTCAGTGTGGGTTTCATCAAGTTTATCGAGTATCCGACATGGTTAGCCAACATCGTGACAGTCAGAAAGGCAAACGGCAAGGTTCGAGTTTGTGTGGACTTTCGGGATTTGAACAAAGCTTCCCCAAAGGATGATTTTCCACTCCCTAACATCGACATGCTGGTCGACTCCACTGCTGCCTACGAGGTTCGCCCATTCGTGGATGGGTTCGCTGGGTACAATCAGATTCTCATGGCCGAGGAAGATCAACATAAGACAACCTTCACAACACCGTGGGGTACCTTTTGCTACACAGTCATGCCATTCGGGTTAAGAAACGCTGGGGCTTCCTACCAAAGAGCCGTGACAGACTTGTTCCACGATATGATTCACAAAGAAATCGAGGTCTATGTGGACGACATGATCATTCACTCCAAAGGGACCGATGGTCAACATTTAATCGACCTCCGCAAGTTCTTCGAAAGGCTTGGTCAACACAAAATGAGGCTCAACCCTGCAAAGTGCACGTTTGGGGTTATCCGAGGTAAAGTCCTTGGTTATATGGTCACTGAAAGGGGAATTGAAGTAGACCCCTCCAAAATCAAGGCAATCATTGACATGCCTCCTCTAAAGACGCAGAAAGAGATCAAAGGTTTCATGGGCAGACTGCAATACATCAGTCGGTTTGTGAACCAACTCACTTCCATGTGCGAGCCAATCTTCAAGCTACTCAAGAAGAATGTGGCTCTAGAATGGACCGACGCATGCCAAGAAGCCTTCGACCAAGTGAAGCATTACTTGACGTGCCCTCCTGTTCTAGTTCCGCCGTACAAGGAGAAGCCTCTTTTGCTCTATCTCACTGTCAATGATGAAGCCCTAGGGGCTATGTTAGCACAAGAGCAACGAGAGTCCACAAAGGAGAATGTCATTTATTTTGTCAGTCGCCGATTCCAAGGAGGCGAAAAGAACTACTCTGTCTTAAAGAAATCATGTGCAGCATTGGTTTGGGTCACTCAAAAGCTCAAACACTATATGGAAGCTTTTCCGATCAAGCTAGTAGCAAAGGTGGACCGCTCCGCTACATCTTCGAGAAGCCTTTCATGTCAACAAGAATAGCCAAATGGTACTTCATGCTCGTCGGCTATGATATCACTTACATCACACTAAAATCCGTCAGGGGAAAGTGTTCAGTGACCAGCTTGCCGAATTCCCGTGTGACGAAGTGAAGGGGGAAGACGTACAGTTCCCCGACAAGCATTTAATTTGTACTGCAACTGAGGAAAATAAGTGGCAACTTTTTTTCGATGGCGCCGCCAATAAACACGGTTTTGGTATAGGAGTATTGCTTGTCGATCCAAAAGACATCTACACTCCCATTGCCATCCGTCTGGAATTCGAAGCTACCAACAACATTGCCGAGTACGAAGCATGCATAGCAGGGCTCAAAGCAGCTCTCGAAAGAAACGTCACGGAACTAGAAGTATTCGGCGACTCTTTGCTCCTTATCAATCAGCAATCGGGTAAATGGCGAACCCAAGACCCGACTCTCCAACAGTATGCTCAACACCTTGAAGAATTGGTTGAAAAATTCCAAGAGATCACTTTCAACTACCTGCCAAGGGATAAAAATCGCTTCGCCGATGCACTGGCCACTATATCTTCATTAGTCGAAATGCCCAAAGGGAAAATGGTGAAGCCTTTCAAAATTGCCTAAAGGAACAGTTCGGCGTACTGCATGAATATCGAGATCAACGAGGTTCAAACAAAATCTCCGTGGTATTCGGATATCATGAATTCCCTCAATAATGGCACTTATCCCGAGAATATCAATAAGAAGTCTCAAGCAGCTCTGCAAAACGTACTGATTGGGGACCGAGTCTATAAAAGGCACCACGACGGGATCAATCTCTTATGCGCCAATGAGGCCGAAGCTCAAGAGATAATGTGTGAAGTGCACGAAGGGGAGTGTGGACCCCACATGAATGGATTTATGCTAGTCAAGAAGATACTCCGCATTGGTTACTATTGGAGCACTATGGAACGAGACTGTATCGAGAAAGTCAAAAGGTGTGCCAAGTGCCAATTCCATGCTAATCTGCAACACGCTCCACCCTCGCAACTTTACAACATGGTCACACCTTGGCCTTTCTCTTGTTGGGGGGTAGACATCATCGGTAAAGTCCATCCTGGCGGAAGCAATGGGCAGTCATTCGTCCTAGTGGCCGTCGACTACTTCACAAAGTGGGTCGAAGCACAAGCCTATCGGAACCTCAACGCCAAGAAAGTGGACGAATTTGTAAAGATTAATATCATGTGCCGATACGGCGTGCCTCATGAAATCATTTCCGACAACGGCTCTCACTTTGAGAAGGAAATGGACGCACTCTTGGTAGAATACAAGATCATCAAACACAAGTCATCTCCTTACCGTCCCCAAGCAAACGGCACGGTTGAAGCAGCGAATAAGACCATCGAGACCATCGTCAAAAAAATGGCCTCAACATGAAGGGATTGGCCCGAGAAGCTACCATTGGCATTATGGGGCTACCGCACATCAATACGGTCAGCAACGGGAGAAACTCCTTATGCGTTAGTCTATGGTTCTGAAGCCGTACTCCCAATCGAACTTGAAGTCCCATCTCTACGGGTTCTCCTCGAGAATCAAGTCAACGAGGTCGACTGGATGCAAAGAAGATATGAACAGCTAGCCTTACTCGACGAGAAAAGGCTAAGAACACTCGAACGCACAAGGGCGTATCAGCAAAGGATGGCAAGAGCTTTCAACAAAAAGGTAAAGCCTCGAAACATCAATGTGGGAGATTTGGTCTTAAGACAACATCCTCCTAACGCCATGAATCCCCTGGGGAAATGGGGACCCTGATGGATCGGTCCGTACGTGGTCAAAAAGATACTAAGTGGCGGTGCAGTCCGACTCGTGGATTTAGATGGTGACCAGCTGCCAAAGGAGGTCAACCTCGACAAGCTCAAGAAGTTCTATGCTTAATAAACAAAGACCATAAAAAAAAAAAAAAAATCGCTCGCTAGGTTGAAAACCCGCAAGGGCGGCCTAGGCAAAAATTAGAGTACGTGCAAAAAAGAAGCCCGCTAGATTGAAAACCCGAAAGGGCGGTCTAGGCAAAAAACAGGGTGCACAAAAAAAATGGTCTTTGTTTGTTTGAACTACGGAGACCTGAGCCTCCCAACTAGAGGAACGTAGGCAACCTTCGGGTGCGGTCTAAAACATATCAAAAATACCTAATTCACTTCAAATAACAAGATGCAATTTTTATTCATTCAATGAATTATTCAAGCCATTACAACGGATTTATTGAGCAACAAAAGACATCAAAACATTAAATCCTAAAACAAAGTGGTCTAATTGCAATCTCTTAGGGTACTAAGAAAAGTCCAATTTTCTCTTAGCCTTCAAAGGACCACCCTATCGTCTCTCAACCCTTTTCTTCTTGGGTAACGGAGGAGCACTGATACGCACCGAAACCTTCTGTGTTGCAACACGTCTCCTAGCATAAAAGTCATCCAAAGGAGTACCGAAAGGGTCAGCGAGAATGTTACTCGAATCAGTAGCAGCCTCCCTATATCTCAAAGCGCTGCTAGGCTCAAAACCCTTTCCCAATAACTCGGCACGAAGCACATCGACCCAAGTGATGCCACGATAAAGGGTGCCAAATAAATAATCCAAATAGCTCTCTGGAAGGAAGACACTCCCCCGATGCAGAGGAGCAAAGGCCCAACGATTGCGATCATCTCCCCAAGCCGACTGAAGCTCACTCGAGAAGTCCGGACCCATGTAAGCAACTGGACGAAGCATTCCGTCCCTCGGAAAAGGAATTGTCTGTTGGCGACCAAACTGCCGCAAAACCCGCTTTGGCTGGTAAAATGAAGAATCTCTCAAGCCGGGTACAACTACGTGCTGAAAACCAAGAGTCCATTCCACAAAAGGATGAAGACCCCAAGAAGGAGGACACCACTCAATATCAACGGTTACCCGAGAGGCAAGGAATTTCTTCCAACCATCTTCAGATAAATCCCGGATCAACAGCTTCCTCCTATGAACAGCAAAGGGAGACAAATCACCATCCGGGGAATAAATCTTAAAGTGCTCTCGGAGCCATATGGTCAAGAGCAAAGGGCTTCCCCGACACATCTTGCCCGTCCTATGTAACTCATCAAGGCCGTGCAATGTCTCCCCTACAATAAGAGGGATTATACTAAATTGTTGCTCCTTGGCTTGCAAAATAATCTCAGCCAACTGCACATCCGCAGTCCCGAAGGGTGTAACAAACAGTACTTCACTAAAGAGACAAGCGGCCATGGCATTCCTTTTGAAAGATTGAACCACCGGATCCTCCGAGTGTAAACTAAAGAACATCGGCAACGCAGTTATGTCAATCACAGTACCGTGCAACATCTTCCTCACGTCCTCAACAGGGAGATTCAGTGACTCAACCCAAGAGTCAATGGCACCACGGTGATATTTAGGGACGGCAATCCGACCGGCCAAAGGCATGCCAAGGATGGCCCCGAAATCATCAACAGTCGGCACCATTTCATTAGCTGAAAAGTTGAAGGTATGGCTGTCGCAATCCCAGAAAGCCGCGGCAGCTCTCAACAAATCCCAATCCGGCTTCAACGTCCGCAAAGTGAAAAGAATTCGGAACCCGAAGTCTTTAATGAAGGCCTTCTTGGGATGGGTCTTGAAAGAATACACAAAAGTGCCCAAGTCCTTTTCATACCCACTGACAACCTTGGCATCAAGGGCAAAAGAATTGGAAGCCATGGAAAATGTTTATCACAAGCAAAGTTGAGCAATAATATAATGTTCAAAAATGGCAGAAAGGAGCTGTGAGAATCAAGTGGTCGAATAGAAGATGATATTATAGCTGTTGGGGGTTCTTTTGGCCAGTAAATGTCAAGCCCAGAATTTCGCCTCCCAGACGCGCGCGCCACCCGCCAGCGGTCTGAAATGCGCGCGCGTCCCAAACCTACAGAGGAAAGCGCGCGCCTCCCAAGTCTAGATCACTTCAGAAAAGGCCTTGTCAGAGATCTCCAGCCTAAATCAAGACACAGCCCCTGTCCTCGGACACCCAGTTGGGCACACCTTCTTCTGGTCCGCCCTTAAGGCATGTCAAAGATTGAAAGTAGGATAGAAACTCCCACTCAAAAGTAGGCCGTCCTTCTCCGGATTCCAAACTCCCTAAGTTCTGTCACTGGTGCCATACCCTCCCCCTCAAGGGCCAATCTCAACATTCCATCCCCATCAGGAACATTCTTCTGGTCGCGGTCAACTGTGCCCGCACCCCCACAATTCAAAAAAGTCAAGTGTGACTCCAAGTGGCATGAGACTTCAAAGCAATACCTCATCAACGAATTTCACTAACGGATTCATCTCCAAAGGTTCACTAACGGCCTCGTCCAAAAGGTTCACTAACGGCCTCTCCAAAGGTTCACCAACGGCCTCTACAAGGATTCACCAACGGCCTCTACAAGGGTTCACTAACGGCCTCATCAACGGATTTCACTAATGGATTCGTCTTCAAAGGTTCACCAACGGCCTCATCAACGGATTTCACTAACGGATTCGTCCTCAAAGATTCACTAACGGCCTCCTCAAAGGTTCACTAACGGCCTCCTCAAAGGTTCACTAATGGCCTCTTCAAAGGTTCACCAACGGCCTCTACAAAGGTTAACTAACGGCCTCTCCAAAGGTTCACTAACGGCCTCCTCAAAGGTTCACTAACGGCCTCTCCAAAAGGTTCACTAACGGCCTCTTCAAAGGTTCACCAACGGCCTCTACAAAGGTTCACTAACGGCCTCCTAAAAGGTTCACTAACGGCCTCATTCAACATATTCAGCCGGCAGGTTCACCTAACGAATCACGCCACCCCCTCTATTAACAAAAGCCGCTCACACAGGGAGCGCACCACTATCTCTCGCAATTTCAAATTCCTGCTTTCATCGAGTCTTTGCTTTTTTCTTGGTGATGTCCTCGGCGGGTGTTTTTAAATTTCGTCGACGCGTTTTGCTTTGCAATCCACGTCGCCGAGGGGCTCTGTAGACACCCCGCCTTGGACTGCTCACCCCGATTGCACATTTGATCTTGTGTTTCTCCCCATTTTAAGTGTTTCTCGTTAGTTTCTGTCACTTCCGTTAAGTTCCTGACTAACTTCGTTAAGTCCAGGGACTAAACTGAATAACAGGGCTGACTTTCTAGTCCATTCTGTCAAAATTGCCTTCTCTGAGTCGCGCGCCTCCGACAGGAGGATCCAGACGCGCGCACCTCCCGCCCCCAAAGCAGGAAGTGCGCGCCCCTGGGCGTCAGTTACAGATTTCTGGCCAGGATTCTCTCCCTTGCTCAATTTACAGGATTTTGCCCGGGAAGAATTTCTTGGTGACTGAGTTTTGGCACCAAAAACATCCCTCTTTCACCTATAAAAACCTCCATTTTCAAGGACCTTGGACCTTTGGCTCTCAATCTCACACTTTCAATAAGAAACCAAATTTCTTACTTTCAAAGCATTTTCCAAAGGATTTCTCCAAGTAATTCAACAAGAAGTGTTTGACGTCTCTTGAAGTCTAGGTAAAGATATTTCTTTCCCATTCTCAACTTCATCTCTTTTCTCTTTCTTTTTGTTTTATCAAAGTGCAATCACCCAAATAATTTTGGGACATGACTCTAATGATCACCTCATCTCGTTGAGGTTGGTTAAGGAGTTATCTCCTACATTCCAAACTCTATTTTAAAAACCCCTTTTATGATTTAAAGAAGAAGAAGAAGAACGTTTATCATTCATGTAGATTTTGATCAAGCAAGACCAACTTTAGTTGGGCGAGATGGGTGTTTCGGTACTTCCCATCTCGTAATCTAACCCCCGAACCTCAAAACAAAGAATCTCTGTTTTCGTAATCAAACTTAGGCTATTATCAATAGATTTTTCTTATGTTCCTCAAAACATAGGTGGCGACTCTAAAAACAAGTTAGACATCCTAGGACAATTCACGTGCTCTATCCAAAGCCGTGGTTCCCCCGGGGTATCTACAGTTACTAAGAACTCTTGTTGGGAGAATTTGTGTATAATGTAGTTTGTGAATCAAAGTTGGGGTCCAAAAAGAGAGTCCAAGAACTTGTGTATAGTTTTTGTAGAGAAGATGAAGTTGGTCCTTTTTTAAGGTAGAAGGAGGGGGTTTTATAGGTAGAAAAGAGAGGGAAAGGTTGGAAGGAAAATGATCAATTCATGTGAGATGGAATTGACCAATAGAAAATAAGATAAATAAAATAATAAATGAAATAAATAAAAGAAAATCAAATAATAATAATAAGAAATATTTTGTTTTTAAGAAATGGCTAGAATAATGGGATTGGAGGTTATAAAACTAGGGGGATGAATGTGGAGGTAAAAAGAGGCTCTTTTGTGATCAAGAAGAGATGTTGTAAATAAGAAAAGGGAGGGAAATAAGGTGCAATCCGTTACTGCCATAATGGGAGGCGCGCGAGTCCCGCTTTAGGGGCGAGACGCGCTCGCAGCCCACAAACAGTGTCGGAAGCGCCCGCGGGTGGAAAAGACAGAATGACAGAAATGACTCTAAAAGTTAACTCTGTTATGCAGTTTAGTCCAAAACTAACGGAATCAGTTAGGAACTTAAAAGAAGTAACAGAAATTAACAAAAACAAGTTAAATAAAAATACTATGTATGCAATCGGGGTGAGAGGTCCAAAGCGGGGTGTCTACAGAGCCCCTCGACGACGTGGATTACAAAGCAAAACGCGTCGACGAAAGAAAGACAACCGCCGAGGACATCGACAAGAGAAAACAAAGACTCGATAAAACATGAATTTGAAATTTGCAAAGGATAGGGGTGCGCTCCCTGTGTGAGCGGTTTTATTGATATAGAAAGGATATGGCGGGATCCGTTTTGCTGAAGCGGGATCCGTTTGCTGAAGCGGGATCCGTTTGCCGAAGCGGGATCCGTTTGCTGATGCGGGATCCGTTTGCTGATGCGGGATCCGTTTGCTGGATGCGGGATCCGTTTGCTGAAGCGGGATCCGTTTGCTGGATGCGGGATCCGTTTGCTGAAGCGGGATCCGTTTGCTGATGTGGGATCCATTTGCTGAATGCGGGATCCGTTTTCTCGTGTGGGATCCGTTTGCTGATTGAGGGATCTGTTTGCTGGTGTGGGATTTGTTTGCTAGTACGGGATCCGTTTACTGATTGCGGGATCCGTTTGCTCGTGCGGGATCCGTTTGCTCGTGCGGGATCCGTTTGCTGGTGCGGGATACGTTTACTGATTGCGGGATCCGTTTGCTGGTGCGGGATCCGTTTGCTGATTGCGGGATCCATTTGCTGATTGCGGGATCTGTTTGCTAATTGCGGGATCCGTGGACCAAATTGCTGTCTAGAGCTGCAGTTGATGTTGGCTTTATCGTGAGGATGCGGGCATGGTTGACTGTGGACCATTTTCTGCTGGGGATGAAGTGCCTTGAGTAGCGGATGCTGTTGACTTCGTGGTGGTACATGTTATGTGTGTGCTTGGCAGGTTTATGTGTTTGTGCAAGAAGATGCATGAAGTGTGAAATGAAGAGAGAAATTGTGCTCGTGGTGCAATGTGATTTGAAAGCAGTTTTGCATGAGAGAGAGTTTTTGTAAGAATGGAGAAAGTGATTTTATGTGCGGTATGATTTGAGGAAAGCCTCGGATGTATTCATACATTCACTTAACATTGCCGTTGGATGGATTAGTGTTGTGGTGGTGGATGCCTTGATGTCCATGCTTTGGAGAATAATGACGTTGGTGATGATGAATTGTTCTTGCCTTTGATGGAGTGTTGGCGAGATGGTATTCTGGATGATGGGTTGGTCGTGCCAAAAGGCTGCCTACGTATCCCTTTAAGAGAATCAGACCAGCGTAGTTCAAGGATGATGGAGAACGCTGGGGAAGAATGCTAGGAGCAAAGCAAAGTAAAGCACATACTTTTGCACATAGAAAAAGAAAAAGAAAAAGATTTTTTTTATTTAGATTAGAAGGGAAAGAATATGCACACATGTGAGAAAAAGATTTTATTTTTTTTTAGTTCGTGGGTGAACCATTTTAACCATTGTGTGTTTGTAAAGCCAACCCAAGATCAAGTCGTGTTCAATCGAAGTCCGGATTGCCTCGCTTGAATGTTGTCGCCACGGTGTCCGACGAAAATTGATGTCTAGCCCCAAGAGATTTGTCGATTATGGGGCTCCAAAAAGGACTATTGATGCCGAGATGCCAAGGGGTTGCTGATTGTAAAGCCCCTCGAATGCTGAACTTTGAGTGGCTTATGAAGCCCCAAGATGAATCAACTCTTAGCCCATTCAAATAAACTGTCTTTTGTTGTCGACGTGGGCAAGCCCCAAGAGAAGATCATTGATACCAAGCTTTGAGAGATTGTTAAGCCCCAAATGTCATGGTCTTATCAAGTTTGTAGATGGCGGGATGTGAAGAACTTTCGGTGTGAAGCTCCAACTTGTCTTGGCATTGTATTGAGAGCAGATGCACCATTGAGTAGAACTCATGAAAGTGGTCTTCCTCTTTCTCTTGCTTGGAGGTGGATGGACCTTTTTGTGGTTGATACCCAAATGTAGTACGGTCTTTGGGAGACGTCTCGTGGGAGATGGTAATGTTGTTGCAGATGATAAGGTCTTGGTGTGATAAAATCTCGAATGGTATGTTTGCTCGAGTCTTCTTGAGTTGAACCGACGGCGGATCTTAGGATGCAGCCTGTGCTTTTGATCCTGGAGAAGGGGGTGTTGTATTGCAGAAACATTGGGATTGGCTGTAACTCTGCTTATAGAGTTAACATATTAGCATTGCCCGCTATAACTCAGCCGGGTGAGTCTAGCATGTTGAATCTTTTTCCTTTTCTCTAAGACTTCCTTCAGAATCTCGCTGTGAGTTCTAACAAGAATCATCAAATTCATTCATATCATCGGAGCCTTCATTTAAAACCAAGAGGCCTTTTGACTGGAAATGTTGAGGGACCCTTGAAGTTTGATCCCTTTCATAGAGCCATAAGACTACTCCCAAATTGTATTGCTCGGGTACCACTGCCCAAAAGCTTGTTAATTGCGAAGCCCCAATATTGCCCTTTGCTTGTATCACTGTAATGCCGTAGCCCAAAAGATTGTAGATTGCGAAGCCCCTTGAGACCTTTCGGTATAAAGCTTCAAATGTTGCTGGGGACATTGAAGTGAATTGCTTCTTGCCGAGGGAGCCTTTAAGACTTGACCGTAGCCCCTAGAGTGCCATCATTGATTGTGAGAAAGGTCCATCCTTGATTGGGGGAACGAGTACGGGCACACATGACAAGAGGGATTTTTGACATCCCTTTTGAGAGACTTTGAGGATAGTCTCACACATCTTTCTCGAGCATAGCCCCTAGGGCTTATTGATTGTCAAATGAAACAAAAGAAGCCCTTGTTCTTGAGTCACATAGCCCCTAGGGTGTCACCATTTGTTGAGCAAAGCAAGAGTGACTCATCCTCGTGCAAGGGAACAAACATGAGAGGGCATGGAAAGAGCTACTCCATTTCTCGGGAGCCTTTCGGCGTACTTTAGCAGCACATACTTGCAGAAGCTTTGAAAACTGAGACACATGTTGTTGCTATTTGCTGCTCAAGCCAATTGACTAGCTAAGGGTTATTTGTGCAACCTCGTGCCCTTTTATGATGGGCTCGTTCTCAGATGGGTATTGGTTACCACGGGCCTTCTTTTCATGAACCCAAAAATGCACACTGCTGGAGAATGATGCCGATAACCCAAGATAACCTTTGATGGTGCCATATCTTGTCGAGCCTTTTGCAATCCCAAAGTTGACTCGGTGGGGAATTGATTTGTTGAGGAGATCCAATGTAGAGCTCGTGTAGTTGTCTTCCTTAGAGGCCGGAGATCTCCATTTCTCTTTCCCTTCTCTCTCTCACTATCTCATTTTTTTTTATGACGCACCCTGTTTTTTGCCTAGACCGCCCTTTCGGGTTTTCAATCTAGCGGGCATCTCTTTTGCGTCTTCACTTTTTTTTTTTTTGACTCGATTAATGAGGAAGTGTGCATTGACTCTGGCTGAGGAGATAAGACATGTGATTTTGCGGTGAAGTCCTCTTGTCACTAAAGATGAGTGACATTGACTCGACTAGGGAAGTGTCCCTAGTATTGACTTCATGTATGTATATTTTTTGAATGACTCATGAAGGCAAGTAAGTCATTAAGAGAGAAGAGAAGGAAAGCCCCAATTTGATTGCAAGAAATTGGGAGTATGCAGAAAGAATAGAAGCCCTAGACTCGACAAGGAATGGAAAGTGATTCCAAATCTAGGAAAGTTGTTCAATCTTGAGGTGATTAATTCATTGGCAAATGAATCGTACAAAGATGTCTTGACAAGTTCTAGATGAAGGCCGATCACCATAACGCGCTAGGGCTAAACATGTCTTCTTTCTTGCATGAGACCGGACCCGAAGGTTGCCTATGTTCCTCCAGTGAAGAGGCTCAAGTCACCGTAGTTCTTGTGGATTCTCCATTCGCCGTGATGAATTGTTGCTTCGTCGTGACTGTTGTCGATGTTGCTTCGTCCTTCGTTTGGTGGAATGATGTTGATTTTGTACTTCTTTGATTGAGGGGGTTTTTTTTTTTATGTGCTCTAACTTTTGCCTAGGTTGATTTGAGGATTTCAACCTAGCGAGCCTTTTTTTTTTTTATCCCCTTTTGAAAACTTTGCTTCATGATCGTTGCTCCACCTTTCTTTGTCTTGATTTCGTCGTTGTTGATGTCTTCGTTGTTGATGCCATCGTTGATGTTTAGCCCCTAGGCGTTCAAGCGATGACCTTCATTCCAAAACTTGTTTAGACATTTTTTCATCATTTTCCCAAGAATTAATTGAACAACTTGGAAGAGTGTATGAGGACAAGAACGACTTTTATTTAATGATTGACTCAAAATTTAACATTGGACGAGAGAAAACATTAATGCACACTAAAGAGTACTTTGACTCTTTTTTTTTTATTTCTAGGTAGAGAAAGAGAAACGGAGATTGTTGCTGTAGTCCCCATTGTCGTTGTAGCCTTCCTTGCGCCATGATCTCTTGTTGAGACCCTATTTCAAATCTGAGCACCTTCCTTGATGAGTTCTTGCATGTTCTCACTCTCTGACTGTTGTTCTTCACCCACGGTAAATTCACCATTGTCAATCGAATCTTGGATGATGTCGCGGAGGGAGAAGCAATCCTCGGTAAGATGACCGCTGCATTGGTGATAGTCACACCACTTGTGGTGGGCATGGTTGTGACGTAACGGTTGTGGTTGCTTGTACCCTTGGAGAGGAGAAACTTGTCCTTTGGTTTTGAGAGCTTCGTAGGCTTCGGTGATGGTCATGCCATTGAGAAGGGTATAGACACGGTCGTTGGTGGCACCTTTGTGACTTTTGAGGGGTGAGCCACTTGAGCATGCTTTACTGTGGACCTTTGCCTTGCTGTCGGTGAGCTCTTGCAAACGAGCCTTAAGTTCGGACACTTCTTCCTTGTGAATTTTCCTCTCGAGATCAAGACGGTCTTGCCACAAATCATCTTTGCGGCGGGTGTCCTCGACAAGTCTATCCATTTGTTCCCCCATGGCTCTTATTATGTTGAAGAGCATTTCGTTGGACACGGAGATGTTCTCACCCTTGTTATTGTTGCTGTTGGAAGCCATTGGACCTATTGAGAGAACACGGTCGATCTTAGGTTGGCCCCACAAATATCTTTTGAGTAAAATAAATTCACCCACAAACAAAGGAAAAATACTCAACCACATAAGAGAAATGACTCTTTTTTTATTTATTTATTTACAAAAGTCGGAAGGACGTGGTCCTTTTTGGGGTTTCTAGAAAGAATAGTGGAATCGTCACACTAGTATATAGACCTTCTCGCGGTCCCATATACTCATCGGATTTCACCACGTTTGTGAATCCTACATGTGTCGGGATTAAACTAAATTAATGTAGTAAATCATACATGCGGGGACGGATTTTTTA
Source organism: Campanula takesimana (assembly GCA_026119855.1). Lineage (NCBI taxonomy): Eukaryota > Viridiplantae > Streptophyta > Magnoliopsida > Asterales > Campanulaceae > Campanula > Campanula takesimana. The sequence goes on along the minus strand of JAOWBW010000318.1, from coordinate 571,302 downwards.
TTTTCGCCCATAATAACCACTTAGGGACGGAGTTTTATTTCGTCCAAAACAACGAGTGGCATGTATGATTTGAAGACATTAGTTTAGGAAAATCTCGGCACATGGAAACCGACTTGAGTCACGGAGTGTTAGACCCTAACTAGAATTGTGTGGTTTGTGCTCGGCTAAAGAGAGGCTTAAAGGTCACCCCCGGCAAGTAGTCGTGAACTACGCCACGGGCTGAGGTTTACCGCTTCGGAAGAGTCAAGGTCGAGTGGAGCTTGAAACTTCCTAGGACGGGCCTCGACGGGTTTGGGGTTGGACTTGTGCGACTCGATAGTGAGCGATTGATAAGAATTGTGCACGTAGTGTGAGGTCTAACAAGTGACAAAATAATTTTTTTTTCAAAGAAAAAAAAAACAGATAAGCACGTAATTTACAACTTTCGAATCACCCGTGTGACCGATAAAAATGAATAAACAAAATTAAAAGGGGGTGTATGCAGGCCCGGTGCCCACACACTGTCAAAATTGTCCATTCTGTTTTGTTCTGTTTACTGTTCTGTTCTGGAAAATGGCCCAGAAGCGCGCGCATTGAGATGCCTACACGGGAGGCGCGCGCGTTAGACTGAGAGAAGTGGAGGCGCCCGCTTCTGGGCAGTACCTACAAATCAGCGGGTTCAAGGGATTGCCTTGACCCTAAATTATAGAACTTTTCCCCTGCAGTAAACGTTAGCACAGAAACATGAAATTGAAGGACAAGATGGGAGGCGGACGATTCTGGTAATAAGGGTCGGACGCGCGCGCTTGAGGCCAAGAAGGCCGGAGGCGCGCGCTTTAGGTCAAGAAGGCCGGAGGCGCGCGCTTCCTACCCTTTTTACCAGAATGCCCAGAAAACAGATATAAGAACACCCAAAAATGAAAAACGCAAGTTTAACCCTCTATGTCCCCAGCAGAGTCGCCACTGTAGATACCCCGGGGAACCACGGCTTGGCTAGAGCGCGTGAATTACCTAGGATGTCTAATTGATTTTAAGAGTCGCCACCCACGTTTTAGAGGAACGCGAGAAAACCTAAGAAAATAGCCTTTTTTATTGATTACGAAACCAAAGATTCTTGAGATGAGGGGTTCGGGGGTTAGGTGGCGGAGTGGGAAGTACTTAAACACCCACTCCGCCCCGCTTACGCGGGTCTTGCTACTTTTGGTGTTCTAATGCTAAATGTCCTTCAATTTAATAATAAGAGAAATGTGCTAACAATTATAATGAAAAGAAAGGGGAAATTTATAGAGGAAAAATAAAGGAGAATTGTTTATTTATTGATTTATACTAAAGATTACATGTCGAATTATTGCTAGATAATTACATTAAGAAATGAGAATGTAAATTAAAGTAGAGATTAAAATGTAGGGAGATAACCTTAACCAACTTTAATGTAATAAAGTGGTCATTTGGTCATGTCCCATTGATGGGGATTGCATACATTAGAAAGACATGTAAAATAGGAGAAGAAGAATATAGTACCTTAAGAAAGAGGACTTCAAACTTGGACTTGAAAATGGTGTTGTTGTAGAACAATTTGTGTAGAGTCTTGTTACTAAGAACTCTTGTTGGGAGAATTTGTGTATAATGTAGTTTGTGAATCAAAGTTGGGGTCCAAAAAGAGAGTCCAAGAACTTGTGTGTAGTTTTTGTAGAGAAGATGAAGTTGGTCCTTTTTTAAGGTAGAAGGAGGGGGTTTTTATAGGTAGAAAAGAGAGGGAAAGGTTGGAGGGAAAATGATCAATCCATGTGAGATAGAATTGACCAATAGAAAATAAGATAAATAAAATAATAAATAAAATAAATAAAAGAAAGAAAATCAAATAATAATAAAAAGAAATATTTTGTTTTTAAGAAATGGCTAGAATAATGGGATTGGAGGTTATAAAACTAGGGGGATGAATGTGGAGGTAAAAAGAGGCTCTTTTGTGATCAAGAATAGATGTTGTAAATAAGAAAAGGGAGGGAAATAAGGTGCAATCCGTTACTGCCATAATGGGAGGCGCGCGAGTCCCGCTTTAGGGGCGAGACGCGCTCGCAGCCCACAAACAGTGTCGGAAGCGCCCGCGAGTGGAAAAGACAGAATGACATAAATGACTCTAAAAGTTAACTCTATTATGCAGTTTAGTCCAAAACTAACGGAATCAGTTAGGAACTTAACGGAAGTAACAGAAATTAACAAAAACAAGTTAAATAAAAATACTATGTATGCAATCGGGGTGAGAGGTCCAAAGCGGGGTGTCTACAGACCGGAACCGTACCGGAACCGTACCAGAACCGGAACCGGATTGTGCCAACCGGAACCGGGGTAAGCACGGGCCGGTTCAGGGTCACATATATGCCGAACCGGAACCGGGCCCGGAACCGGTTTTGGCCATCCATAATCTCCAACAAGTATATCTATATGTTTTCAAATAATAAGTTACAATGGGTCCAATTTATCATGATACATGTAAAAGTATTACATTATCTATAAAAATCTGTTACAATATCATCTACTAAAGTGTTAAATTTACTTGTACAAATAATTACATTCATGTATATAAGTTGTTATTTATCAAATGTTACTTTCTTTTAAAAAATAAAATCAAAATACTCAAAAATAAAAAATATTCTGGAAAAACACTGTTACATTTCAGTATAACGATAATTACATTTAGTTATTGTTAGTGTTACACGTATTTATAGTTAGTATTACAGTTGAAAGATGAGTAAAGTGAGCTATTTTTTTGTAAAACTGGTGTTACGTTTACTTATAAACAATGTTACTTTATAAGTAACACAGTTGTTACATTTAGTTGTACTAAGTATTACTTTTGGCAGAAAAAAAAAAAAAAAAAAAAAAAAACAATTTTTTTTTCTTCAGGGATTTTTTTTTTGGGCCAATGAGTCGCTGCCACGTGGCAGATTTTGAGTGGAGCATGGGTTGGGATCCTACGCTTCGCAGAGAATGTTGTACACGGGATCATGGGTCGACCCGTCTCTTCTATGAGACGGATTTAGGTGTTCTCACAAGAGACCGCCTCATTTTCTAAAGCATAAGGCTGTTTTCGTTTATATTTTGACCCCCCTCACCTCAGTTCCATTCCTGGCTAACAAGACCCATTACTAAACAAGCCAATCCTGGGGAGGAACTGAAGTCAATTACGAATTTAACATGAAAGGAATATCCAATGCGGACAATGATACACATAGGGAAAACTCATAGTGAAACACTTTAAACCGTTGGATGAGTTTTTATTAGTGGGGCTCACAAACATTTATTACAATCCAACGGATTACAGTGTTTCACTATGAGTTTTCTCTTTGAGTTTTCACTATACATATCATTATCCAATGCAAAAGACAATGATATTGTAACAGATTTTTATAGATAATATAATACTTTTACATGTATCATGATAAATTGGAACCCTTGATGTCGCAGTCGCCCCCTTGTCTATCAAGCAAAAACCTCCAATGAAGCATGGACCATTCTCAAAACTACCTACGCAAACCCATCACGAGGCCATATCCTTCAAGTCAAACACTTTGACCAAAAACAGAAAAATATTTAATATTAGTAGTTGAGGTGTTGTAAGTATGAAAAGTGTGATGTGGTATGTGAGTGAGGTTGGAATTGTGAGTGATAAAGGATCTGGAACCGCTCCAACGGAATTAGCTCTAACGCTGCAACGAGTGATAATAAGACAACGTTTGTAAAACGTTTTGGTACACAATGTAAAACGTTCACTATCCAACGTGAAAAATAGAAAATAAGAATGAGTGATTGCCCTTCTCCGGACCCTTACTGCCCAACCAACCGTGTTAGCTCCACTTTTTATGAAAACGTTTTTACATTGAGTAGTGCACGTTTTACATTGTGTACCAAAACGTTTTACAAATGTTGTCTCGTTGAAGCGTTGCACGGTTGAACCTAAGCTTCCGTTGGAGCGGTTCGAAATCCGAGTGATAATTGTTGTGAGTATGATAAGTGAGTGTTATTAAATAAAAAGTGATACAAACTTTCCTTGTGAATAACACCTGAAACATTAAAAAGTGAACTGATAAAAAAAAGGGGGGAGAGGAAAACAGGGAATATGAGTATGGATTAGGGGTGTCAGCGGTTCGGTCCAGACCGCGGTTTGAGACCGAACCGAACTAAACCATACGGTCTGGTTTGGTTTTTAAGTACGAGTGGTTTGGTTCGGTTCGAAAAATTGCTAAACTGCGTGGTTCGGTTTGGTTTGTGGTCTGACCCCTCCAGACCAAACCAAACCGAACCAAACCACGAGACCGAACCATCAAACCAAACCACATATATTAGTCATCTTTTTGTATGCTAAGTAACATCCACCTCTGAAATATTTTAGAAAAAAAATCTACATTACCTTAGACAACTTATATCTCGTTTTGCTCCTTCTTCCAGTATAAGATAAGTTAAGATGACTTATCTACGAGTAGGGCTTTTAAATTTTGCTTGTGATAGATGGTACTGTTGTTGGGATTGAGCTGCTACCTATTTTCATTATCTTCCTTTGGATTTTCTGTATTAAACAAAGTCTAATCCATGTTTTGAATCGTAGTATGAACATCGGTCTGAATGGTAGTTTGAACTACTATCTAAACCACACTTTAGACCATGGTCTGAACCACAGTCTAAACCGTGGTCTGAACCACATCGCTGAACCGTGGTCTGAACCACATCGCTGAACCGTGGTCTGAACCAAACCGAACTAAACCATGGCGGTTTGGTTTGGTTTGGTTTGAAATTTTTCGTGGTTCGGTTCAGTCTGAAATTTTCTCAAACCGATGACTAGTGGTTCGGTCTCTAAAATGGCCGAGACCAAACCGAACCATTTACACCCCTAGTATGGATTGTCAATTTGAGACCAATGAAGTATAATTGACTTGTGGAACCAAGTCTTTTGGGAATTATTTAGTGCCCATAAATATTCCTTAAAGGCTTAAAGTGTAGCACTGTAGTAGCTTGTGGGTGTGAAGCTGTTGGGCCACAAAATATTTAATTTTGGGCTGAATGTTTTCCTGATTAACGCTTCATTCACTCAGAAATTTATGTTCTCAATTGCGCGGGCCCTAAACACCATTCACTCACTCACTCTAAGGTGGTGTTTGATGTATTAAGCACTTAATACTTTATGTTTAATGGATTGCAAGGTATAATTTGGAGGTAAGGTGCCTTGATAACATTGAACTCTACATGTTGAAAGTTCCATGAGGCTCTTATTAGTTAAGCAATGATTTTGATTCTCAATCATTATTGTAGAGCTCTTAAATATCAACTAGAGAAATATATTATGGATATGTGATCGGATGAAAGATTTGGTCAATTGAAGGGCGTTGCAGATTTGTGCTCACTTCTAGTGGCAACAAGAAAATACATGTCGTATCCATTGGTGTTTCGATTGTTGAAGTTGGCATTGATTTTGCCTGTAGCAACTGCAAGCATGGAAATGTGTTTCTCTGGGATGAAATATGTCAAGAACGAGTTATGAATCAAAATTTGTGATCAATTTATGAATGATTGTTTTTTATGTTTCATTGAAAACGATTTGCTTCGAAAAGTTACGGAGGAATATGTTATTAAACGTTTTCAAGCTATGAATAAGCGTGTGGGACAAACTTGATTTAGATAATTGTATTGTTTTCCCTTGTGAGACAATTGCATTTGAAGTTATGTAATGTAATGTAATTGCGTTACGAAATTTTTCAGTTTGAACTTATGTAGTGTAAATTGTGCACCCGGTGGTTGATAATTCAAGGTCTGCCACTGATTTAAAGCCTTGTTTGTAGGGTTAAACCAGTAAATGTTTAAATTTTGTGTTTTCTATTTCTACTGCTGTATTATTGGTTGTGTGTACATTTATATCTCACAACTATACGCACATCGATATTTGTACATTGTGTTTTAAATTTCACCATTCCTAACTACACAAAACTTTCACACATAGTAATACATGGAACCACATTTATAAAGAAACTCTTGAATAAGATTTGTTAGTGCTTTTAAGTAAGGGAGAAGAATTTAAGTACCTAAATTCAGTTCAAAATTTGGGGATTAACATAATTTTATACCCATATGTCTTAAATTAAATTGATAGTTTCATTTTAACTTTTCAAATATTTTATATTATAAATTGTTTTAAACAAACAAAAAGGAACTGAGACTATCATTCTAAAACAACATAAAACAACATAGGGAGTACTCGTATATATCATTGCAACACCCACATATATTTACATATATTCATTCACCACTCATATACAAGTGGAAATATACATATATAGATCTTTAAATATGCCTTAACAAAAGAAAAAGAAATAAAAATCTACACTGCGGCTACTGTCTCGCCGATGGAGGGAACATCAGATCCGGTAGCTTTAGATGAAGGTTGTTTTTTTGAAGCAAATGAAAACTGCTCTTTCCTTTCATCTTGATATATTTGTTGCTCTCTACACTCTAGACTGCAAAATGCACTATCTCCTCTGCACATACCCAAGAAAAAAAAAAAAACATTTGTTACTATTAGTACAAGTTTCTTAATAATATTAAAAGTAATATGACTTGTAACTAATGTTTAGCACCGTGTCCATTCTATAAATGATAGTACCTCCGTCTCGGAATAAGAGTTCTACCTCCTATTTACTTTACACAGAGATTAAGAAATGTTGGAACTAAAGTAAGTGTTGTGAGTGTAAAAGTAAAGTAGGAGAGAGAATGAGTGGTAGGGAATAGTAAGTTGATTGGTGTTGTGAGTATAAAAGTAAAGTCGGAGAGAGAATGAGTGGGATGAATAGTAAAGATTCTTTACCATTTTAAGAAAGAGACTCTTACTCTGGGACAACGGAGGGAGTACTATTATAATTTTATTTTTTAATACAGACGATACACTGACAAATAAAAGTCTTAATTCGAAAATAACTGGACCGGAGTTAGTATGAGAATATATTATCCGTCTTAAAACCAGGGCCGCTTAACGAAGAAAAAATAATTATTCATATAAAATATGGAATATATAGTGAAAACTCAAAGGGAAAACTCATAGCGAAACTCTGTAATTCGTTGGATTTTAATAAATCTTTGTGGACCCCACTGCTAAAAACTCATCCAACGGATTAGAGTGTTTCACTATGAGTTTTCCCTTTGAGTTTTCACTATGTGTATCATTGTCCATAAAATATTTTCCGTTCCATCACAAGAGACATCAATTTGTGGGGCACAATATTTAAGAAAAATGTAGTATATGTATGGTAAAAAATAAAAGAGAGAATGTGAATATGAAACAAAATTACTTATAATACGAGTATGAATTAAGACACATACATGTAATATTACCTGTACATAAAGATGTCTCGACCGGGGATTAAACGGCGGTGGCAGAGGTGGCAAGCTTTCAAGAAATGAGGAGTTTCCATGAAGTCAGCAGAATTACGGCGGTGGTTTCTAGGCGAAGTCAAATACCGATAATCCACACCGCCGTGGGGACTGTACGGTCCTGCGTTAAATGGGTTGTGAGGATCAGAATTAGTCTCGCCGGCGCCGGCCAAATCCAAATCCAAATCTAACGTGAATTCAGTCATGCTGGTGGTCCTCTTCACTGGCGGACGCTGTCTCTTTCCCAACATCATCTTTAAATTCGAATTAGATTTCTCTCTCTTTCCCTACTTGAATTCGAAGGGGTTTTCTAGAGAGAGAAAGGGGAAGAAGAAGAAGAAGAAGAAGGAGTGACAGTGAGAGAAGGGGAAGATGTTGGGAAGATAAAGGGAGAGCCAGGAAGAGAGGAGGGAATCAAGGCCGTTGATTTGTTTGAGTTTATTAGATTTTGAGAGTCCACGTCAATTGACTGGCACTTTAGTATTTCTTTTTCTATTTATTGGAATAAAATAATGTTAGAAGCCATTGTCGATTAATAATGGAGGGAGCTTTCGGATAGTTCATCCAGTAAAATTCGTCAGCCATTCATATGTTACCACCACCTCACCCTTCATCAACATTATAAAAAAATAAATAAACCACTTTTGACCAACTAGCTACTATCAAGGCCATTTTATTTAAGACAAAAACTTATATGAGAACACTATGACCCGTTTTATAGTAGAGACGGGTCATTTTTTACCCATGACCCGGACCCACAACACGCGGGTGATTTTTTTTTTTTTTTATATATATATATTTTTTGATGTTTTTTCGGTTTGCCAAAAGTAATAGTTACTCTAACTAAATATAACAAACATGTTACTTATGTGTAACAGTTTATATACATAAAAATAATACATACTGTATACTCCCTCCGTCCCACCTCACTAGAAACTTATTTCCATTTTGGTCCGTCTCACTTCACTTGAGACTCCCCAAAATGGCAATCTTTTTATAATTTTATATTTAATCTAACTCACCCACTCATTCACTCTCTTCATTTTCAATCACACAATTCATTTTACCAACCTACTATTAACCCCACTCATTCTCTCTCTTCATTTTCTACCACACATTTTCTTTATTTTATTCTTTTTCCTTAGTTATTGTGCCCACCTCTTAGGTCTCATGTGAGATGGGACGGAGGGAGTATACAGAAAAGTAACAGTGTTTTTTTTACGTTTTCTGCATTTGCCAAAAGTAATACTTATTATAACTAAAATGTAATGAACGTGTTGCTTATATGTAACAGTGTTTATACATAATTGTAACACATATGTATAAAAAAGTAATAATTCAACCATTTACACTTTAGAACTAAAAACACTTGTGTTAGTAATATTGTAAAATAAAAAAGTAACAATTTTTATAAATGAATGTTACATTTTACTTGTTTAATAACATTGTAAAACAGTTACAATTACTTGTATAATAGTATATCCATATGTTTTCAAATAATAAGTTACAATTGGTTCAATTTATCATGATACATGTAAAAGTAGTACTTCATCTATAGAAATCTGTTACAATTTCATCTAGAGGCTTTGACCAATAAGTCCCTCAGACATATGAAAACAACCAATAAGGACAGATATTATGAAAACTTACCAAAAAGTCCCTAGAATATTTGTTGGACCAAATTGCCCCTAAGCCCACATGCGCATAAACAGCAACCCAGAGACGTGCGTTTTCTTCTATTTCTCATTCTCTCTCTCTCTCTTGTCTCCTCTTTCTTTCTCTCTCTTCTTTTTGTTTTCCACCCAAATTTTTAAAATGTAATATCTTAAAATCTAGAAATTGGAAAAATAATCCGAGACCACTGTTTTAATCGTGTCGTCAAAACGAATCAAACAAGTACACTCAACCCATAATTGAAATTTTATAAATAAAATTCTCATTTTTCACTAGTAAAAATTTAAGAAAATAATTTTTCATTTCTCAATTAATTTCACAATTTTAGAAAATAAAATTTCATTTTTCACTTGTAAAATCATTTTTCAACTAATTTCACAGTTGTATGGTTTCTCAATTTTGTGATTTCACAGTTGTGTCATTTTTCATTTTTAAAAACTGATAAATTCATCTCTCAATTTTTTTCACAATCATTATTATAACTGAGACATGCATCAGTTGTTCACACATGATTTTGAATATAATAACTGAGACATTCATTTAACAGTTATTCATAATTGAATAAAAACTGATAAAATCACCTCTCATTTTTTTTCCAATTGATGACTCAATTTATCGGTTTAATTATATAATAAATGAGACATTCATTTCTCAGTTATAATTGATAAAAACTGATAAAATCACCTCTCATTTTTGTCAAATGCTCTTTAAACAATTGTGAAATAAATTTATCTCATTTTTTTTAATTAAAAAGGAGTAATTGTCCAATTGTGAGGAATTAATACTCCTAACAAAAAAAAAAAAAAAAAAAAGACAACAACAAATGTGAGGTTGTAGTGTTAAATATATAATAGTCTACTAATAGAACAAGTAAGAAGCTTGGCATAGTGGTTGGGAGTCTTACCCAAGGTTCAAACCCTCCCAAGAGCAAATAATTTTTATTTATAATATTTGGGGTTGCAGATGGTTGTGGCGGCAATGGGTGAGGTCCGGCGGCGGTCAGCGGCGGTGGTGGTGACCGGCGGTCGGTGGCGGATGGCAGCGGTCAGCGGCGGATGGGGCGGTTGTGGGTGGTGGCCGGCGGCGGTCAGCGGCGACTCGCCGGTGGTGGTTGTCGTCGGCGGCGGATGGTGGTGGCCGGCGCCGGCGGGCGGTGGTGGTCGGCGCCGGCGGGCGGTGGTGGTCAAATGTAAATGTGGCAGTCAAATGGTCAAAGGTTAGAGGTGTTGGAGGATTTTATTTGGGCTGGGGGTATTTTTGTCATTTAAAAGGTACGAGGGATTTATTGGTAAAATTGATTTGAACCTAAGGACCCTAAGGTAGAATTTGAAATATTGTGTTTTTATTGGTAAATACCACATTCCCCCAGGGACTTATTGGTAAAAATCCCTTTCATCTATTAAAGTGTTACATTTACTTATTATTAGTGTTACATGCATTTATAGTTAGTATTACGGTTGAAAGATGAGTAAAATGAGCTTTTTTTTTTGGAAAAATACCAAAAAAAAAAACCTTTCTAAAAAAATTTCATATAAAAAAAACCCACAAAATATATTTTCAATCTAAAAAGTACTAAAATTAAATTATTGATAGCTCAAACATTAACGAATTCACTAACGCGGTTAGGTTTGAGTATTCATATTAATAAAAAATTAACTTTCCTTTCAATTAATGACGTATTAACAAAAAAAAACTTTTGCAATTTAAAATAATTTAATTGTGATATTACTAGATATAATAACAATAATAATAGTTATAACAACAACAAAAAAATATTATTATTCTTTTAAATAATTTTTTAATAATACAGTTACTAATAAAAGTAATAAGAATGAAAAAAAATAATGAATGTGATTGAAAAGAATATCATCATAATTTTAATTATTTTTATGATCTTACATAATAATAAAAAATAAAATAAAAAACTTAAAGAAGAACTTTTCAATTACTTCTCTGATATATCAAAAATTCATATTTTTAGTATTAAATATTAGTTATAACTATTAATATTATTATTACTATTTAATAATAATATTATTATTATTATAATTATTTGGTGTTGTAATTTTTTTCATATTCCTAATATGTCACTAAATGAAAAGAAAGTTAAGTATTTAATAATATAAATGTTCAAACATAACGTCGTTAGTTAAATAGTTAACGTTTGGACTTTTTGTTATTGGTAATATAAATTTAGGACTTTTTAGATTGAAGAAAAAAATTGTGGGTTTTTTGAATATGAATGTTTTTTCGAGAGGGTTTTTGGTATTTTTCCCATTTTTTTTTGTAAAACTGGTGTTACGTTTACTTATAAACAATGTTACTTTATAAGTAACACAGTTGTTACATTTAGTTATACTAACTATTACTTTTGACAAACGCAAAAAAATGCAAAAAAAATATATATATAAAAACTAAAAAAAAAAAAGTAAAAAACAAAAAAAAAAACGATTTTTTTTCTGGAAAAAAAAAATTAAAAAAATTGGGCATGGTCGCTGCCACGTGGCAGATTTGGAGTGGGATGCAATACGATGAGATTATTAAGAGTTTTTATTACTTATGTTACTCAACATGCTTAAATTCAATCCTTTTGCAAATGCCCCTCAACGAGAAAATTGGACGTTCATTTAGGAATGGAGGGAGTACAATTAAGAAAGTAAATGATGAAAAAAAATTGTTTTCATATGTCATTAGAATCAGAGGCCACAACGGAGGCAACATCTAAAACTGACCAACTACATAAACAACGCAACCAAATTCCCAGAATGCCCGACCTCAACCAACAATAAGTTAACTGTTTGGGGTAGAATTTTTGAACTGCAAGTTTTATTTGGATAATTGTTTGTGTCCTATTCTTCAGGAACAGAATCGAAACAAACACGTCCTCCAGTAACCTTTAGAAAGAAGAAGACCAAGTCGAATGAGATTCTCATCAACGGTAAAAAGGAAGATAGGACCTAACAAACTCGCCGAGAAACAAGGCCTTGTTATTTTGTTTGTGTTCATTCCTCTTAGTATAAATTGTACATATCTCGCATGTAAAGCACACACTCACGATCAGAAGTGGTTCAAGGGCTTTCCTCGTTAAATTGTCGAGTCTTTCAATTCTCGAATTGTTTTGCAATCATATTCCATAGTACCCAAATTTATTTTTATCAAGTTGAATCCCAAAATTTGAACAAAACATTAACACAATAACAGCAAGGATGCATAACATAATAACACTAAGATGCATTTGGTCAAAGTTCATAATACACAAGGCTGGCAGATCTTTCTTTTTCCTACAAAACTACCAAATTTGTGTGTGCTTCTTCCAGAAAAAGAAGTAAAATATTTTAAACGCACGCCGCCCGGACACCCTGCCCTTCGTTAGGGTAGCGTATGTTCTCTTGGCCTCTTGCAAGAGATGCGATATTATAATGTTCTCGAGGTCGAAGCCAAGCACCTCCCCCTCTCCTGGACAGGCATCCACCGCACACTCCTCCTCATCCACACTGTTTTGCGGCGCAGCTAAATCTACTTTGATGGTGAGTAGATACCAGTTGAGAGCCATAATATGGCAAACCATTATGATACCGCACAAAATTAAGAGTTTTTTGGTACTTGGCATGGTTTTTATTTTTATAAGTAAAATAACAGTGTATATAAGACTTAGGTTGCCATGCATGTTATATAGAAGAAGATTGTCTTAAAAAAGAGGAATCTTCTTTTGTTTAGTTTGTTGACAGTAAGAATTTACGGTAATTGAGAAGGCTGGAATGTGTTGTTATAAACACGTTTATATACTATAAACACAGCCTTATTATAATCATAATTTAAAGCTAATTAATTAACTTACAATAGACAAGATAGTGTCTTAAAAAAGAGGAATCTTCTTTTGTTTAGTTTGTTGACAGTAAGAATTTACGGTAATTGAAAGCCTGGAATGTGTTGTTATAAACACGTTTATATATTATAAAGGGGAAATATCACTTTAGTGCCATAAAGTTTACATGAAGTTGCAATGTAAGACCTAAAGTTCCATTTGTTGCAATTTAGCGCATTATGTTCACAATTTGTTGCAATCTGGTGCAAAAATGGATGACAGTTGATGAAAGCTAACGAAATAAACGGAAAGTGTAACGAGTGTCTTTTATTTTTACATATCCAGCCCCTATAGTTTAGTCCTTCACAAGAGTGTATTGTAACTATAAATATTAATAGGAAAAAGGCAATATTAAGTAATACCATATAAATGAGTTCGAAAAAAGTTAAAATAATATGTAAGAAAAAAATAGATAAAATATATGAAAGAATTCAAAAAAATTTAAAGCAATATGTTCGAAAAAATAGAGAAACTGTAAGGAAGTAAGAAAATTATTTTAATAAATTATACATATCCTTTAAAATATGATATTGTAAAAATTAATACACCTAATAATCTAATACAAATATTATGTTTTTTTAACATACAAACACTCTTAGAAAAAAAAAACATCAAAGAGATGGTTTTATTAATAAATATATTTAAAGAGATGGATGTTACAACGATTTTTTTTTTTAATTTGAGAAAGTAAAAATTAGTATGAAAAAAATATTTTTTCAATAAATATTAAACTTATTTTTTTTCACCAGATAATGATTTATTTATTAATATTTATTGCTAAAATATTTTTTCACAAAACTATTAAACTTCAGGGGCTGAATAAGCAAATTGAAAAAGGCACTCATTACACTTTTCATCTATTTCGTTAGTTTTTGTCAAGTGTCATCCATTTTTGCACCGGATTGCAATAAATTGTGAACATAATGTACTAAATTGCAACAAATGAAACTTTAAGTCCCACATTGCAACTTCATGTAAACTTTATGGCACTAAAGTGATATTTCCCCTATTATAAACACATACTTATTATAATCATAATTTTAAGCTAATTAATTAACTTACAGTAGAAAATAGAAGTGTATTAAAAAAGAGGAATCTTCTTTTGTCTAGTTTGTTGACAGTAAGAATTTACGGTAATTGAAAGGCTGGAATGTGTTGTTATAAACACGTTTATATACTATAAACACATCCTTATTATAATCATAAGTTTAAGCTAATTAATTAACTTACAGTAGACAATATAAGTGTCTTAAAAAAGAGGAATCTTCTTTTGTTTAGTTTGTTGACAGTAAGAAATTTACAGTAATTGAAAGGCTAGAATGTGTTGTTATAAACACATTTATATACTATAAACACATCCTTATTATAATCATAAATTTAAGCTAATTAATTAACTTACAGTAGACAATAGAAGTGCCTTAAAAAAGAAGAATCTTCTTTTGTTTAGTTTGTTGACAGTAAGAATTTACGGTAATTGAAAGCCTGGAATGTGTTGTTATAAACACGTTTATATATTATAAAGGGGAAATATCACTTTAGTGCCATAAAGTTTACATGAAGTTGCAATGTAAGACCTAAAGTTCCATTTGTTGCAATTTAGCGCATTATGTTCACAATTTGTTGCAATCTGGTGCAAAAATGGATGACAGTTGATGAAAGCTAACGAAATAAACGGAAAGTGTAACGAGTGTCTTTTATTTTTACATATCCAGCCCCTATAGTTTAGTCCTTCACAAGAGTGTATTGTAACTATAAATATTAATAGGAAAAAGGCAATATTAAGTAATGCCATATAAATGAGTTCGAAAAAAGTTAAAATAATATGTAAGAAAAAAATAGATAAAATATATGAATGAATTCGAAAAAATTTAAAGCAATATGTTCGAAAAAATAGAGAAACTGTAAGGAAGTAAGAAAATTATTTTAATAAATTATACATATCCTTTAAAATATTATATTGTAAAAATTAATACACCTAATAATCTAATACAAATATTATGTTTTTTAACATACAAACACTCTTAGAAAAAAAAAACATCAAAGAGATGGTTTTATTAATAAATATATTTAAAGAGATGGATGTTACAACGATTTTTTTTTATTTATTTGAGAAAGTAAAAATTAGTATGAAAAAAATATTTTTTCAATAAATATTAAACTTATTTTTTTCACCAGATAATGATTTATTTATTAATATTTATTGCTAAAATATTTTTTCACAAAACTTTTAAACTTCAGGGGCTGAATAAGCAAATTGAAAAAGGCACTTATTACACTTTTCATCTATTTCGTTAGTTTTTATCAAGTGTCATCCATTTTTGCACCGGATTGCAATAAATTGTGAACATAATGTACTAAATTGCAACAAATGAAACTTTAAGTCCCACATTGCAATTTCATGTAAACTTTATGGCACTAAAGTGCTATTTCCCCAATTATAAACACATCCTTATGATGAGATTATTAAGAGTTTTTATTACTTATGTTACTCAACATGCTTAAATTCAATATTTTTGCAAATGCCCCTCAACAAGAAAATTGGACGTTCATTTAGGAATGGAGGGAGTACAATTAAGAAAGTAAATGATGAAAAAAAAATGTTTTCATATGTCATTAGAATCAGAGGCCACAACGGAGGCAACATCTAAAACTGACCAACTACATAAACAACGCAACCAAATTCCCAGAATGCCCGACCTCAACCAACAATAAGTTAACTGTTTGGGGTAGAATTTTTGAACTGCACGTTTTATTTGGATAATTGTTTGTATCCTATTTTTCAGGAACAGAATCGAAACAAACACGTCCTCCAGTAACCTTTAGAAAGAAGAAGACCAAGTCGAATGAGATTCTCATCAACGGTAAAAAGGAAGATAGGACCTAACAAACTCGCCGAGAAACAAGGCCTTGTTATTTTGATTGTGTTCATTCCTCTTAGTATAAATTGTACACATCTCGCATGTAAAGCACACACTCACGATCAGAAGTGGTTAAAGGGCTTTCCTCGTTAAATTGTCGAGTCTTTCAATTCTCGAATTGTTTTGCAATCATATTCCATAGTACCCAAATTTATTTTTATCAAGTTGAATCCCAAAATTTGAAAAAAACATTAACACAATAACAGCAAGGATGCATAACATAATAACACTAAGATGCATTTGGTCAAAGTTCATAATACACACGGCTGGCAGATCTTTCCTTTTCCTACAAAACTACCAAATTTGTGTGTGCTTCTTCCAGAAAAAGAAGTACAATATTTTAAACGCACGCCGCCCGGACACCCTGCCCTTCGTTAGGAAAGCGTATGTTCTCTTGGCCTCTTGCAAGAGATGCGATATTATAATGTTCTCGAGGTCGAAGCCAAGCACCTCCCCCTATCCTGCACAGGCATCCACCGCGCACTCCTCCTCATCCACACTGTTTTGCGGCGCAGCTAAATCTACTTTGATGGTGAGTAGATACCAGTTGAGAGCCATAATATGGCAAACCATTATGATACCGCACAAAATTAAGAGTTTTTTGGTACTTGGCATGGTTTTTATTTTTGTAAGTAAAATAACAGTGTATATAAGACTTAGGTTGCCATGCATGTTATATAGAAGAAGATTGTCTTAAAAAAGAGGAATCTTCTTTTGTTTAGTTTGTTGACAGTAAGAATTTACGGTAATTGAGAAGGCTGGAATGTGTTATTATAAACACGTTTATATACTATAAACACAGCCTTATTATAATCATAATTTTAAGCTAATTAATTAACTTACAATAGACAAGATAGTGTCTTAAAAAAGAGGAATCTTCTTTTGTTTAGTTTGTTGACAGTAAGAATTTACGGTAATTGAAAGCCTGGAATGTATTGTTATAAACACGTTTATATATTATAAAGGGGAAATATCACTTTAGTGCCATAAAGTTTACATGAAGTTGCAATGTAAGACCTAAAGTTCCATTTGTTGCAATTTAGCGCATTATGTTCACAATTTGTTGCAATCTGGTGCAAAAATGGATGACAGTTGATGAAAGCTAACGAAATAAACGGAAAGTGTAACGAGTGTCTTTTATTTTTACATATCCAGCCCCTATAGTTTAGTCCTTCACAAGAGTGTATTGTAACTATAAATATTAATAGGAAAAAGTCAAAATTAAGTAATCCCATATAAATGAGTTCGAAAAAAGTTAAAATAATATGTAAGAAAAAAATTGATAAAATATATGAATGAATTCGAAAAAATTTAAAGTAATATGTTCGAAAAAATAGAGAAACTGTAAGGATGTAAGAAAATTATTTTAATAAATTATACATATCCTTTAAAATATTATATTGTAAAAATTAATACACCTAATAATCTAATACAAATATTATGTTTTTTAACATAAAAACACTCTTAGAAAAAAAAACATCAAAGAGATGGTTTTATTAATAAATATATTTTACGAGATGGATGTTACAACGATTTTTTTTTTTAATTTGAGAAAGTAAAAATTAGTATGAAAAAAATATTTTTTCAATAAATATTAAACTTATTTTTTTTCACCAGATAATGATTTATTTATTAATATTTATTGCTAAAATATTTTTTCATATTAAACTTCAGGGTCTGAATAAACAAATTGAAAAAGGCACTCGTTACACTTTTCATCTATTTCGTTAGTTTTTGTCAAGTGTCATCCATTTTTGCACCGGATTGCAATAAATTGTGAACACAATGTACTAAATTGCAACAAATGAAACTTTAAGTCCCACATTGCAACTTCATGTAAACTTTATGGCACTAAAGTGCTATTTCCCCTATTATAAACACATCCTTATGATGAGATTATTAAGAGTTTTTATTACTTATGGTACTCAACATTCTTAAATTCAATCTTTTTGCAAATGCCCCTCAACGAGAAAATTGGACGTTCATTTAGGAATGGAGGGAGTACAATTAAGAAAGTAAATGATGAAAAAAAAATGTTTTCATATGTCATTAGAATCAGAGGCCACAACGGAGGCAACATCTAAAACTGACCAACTACATAAACAACGCAACCAAATTCCCAGAATGCCCGACCTCAACCAACAATAAGTTAACTGTTTGGGGTAGAATTTTTGAACTGCACGTTTTATTTGGATAATTGTTTGTGTCCTATTTTTCAGGAACAGAATCGAAACAAACACGTCCTCCAGTAACCTTTAGAAAGAAGAAGACCAAGTCGAATGAGATTCTCATCAACGGTAAAAAGGAAGATAGGACCTAACAAACTCGCCGAGAAACAAGGCCTTGTTATTTTGTTTGTGTTCATTCCTCTTAGTATAAATTGTACATATCTCGCATGTAAAGCACACACTCACGATCAGAAGTGGTTCAAGGGCTTTCCTCGTTAAATTGTCGAGTCTTTCAATTCTCGAATTGTTTTGCAATCATATTCCATAGTACCCAAATTTATTTTTATCAAGTTGAATCCCAAAATTTGAACAAAACATTAACACAATAACAGCAAGGATGCATAACATAATAACACTAAGATGCATTGGTCAAAGTTCATAATACACAAGGCTGGAAGATCTTTCCTTTTCCTACAAAACTACCAAATTTGTGTGTGCTTCTTCCAGAAAAAGAAGTACAATATTTTAAACGCACGCCGCCCGGACACCCTGCTCTTCGTTAGGGAAGCGTATGTTCGCTTGGCCTCTTGCAAGAGGTGCGATATTATAATGTTCTCGAGGTCGAAGCCAAGCACCTCCCCTTCTCCTGCACAGGCATCCACCGCACACTCCTCCTCATCCACACTGTTTTGCGGTGCAGCTAAATCTACTTTGATGGTGAGTAGATACCAGTTGAGAGCCATAATATGGCAAACCATTATGATACCGCACAAAATAAAGAGTTTTTTGGTACTTGGCATGGTTTTTATTTTTGTAAGTAAAATAACAGTGTATATAAGACTTAGGTTGCCATGCATGTTATATAGAAGAAGATTGTCTTAAAAAAGAGGAATCTTCTTTTGTTTAGTTTGTTGACAGTAAGAATTTACGGTAATTGAGAAGGCTGGAATGTGTTGTTATAAACACGTTTATATACTATAAACACAGCCTTATTATAATCATAATTTTAAGATAATTAATTAACTTACAATAGACAAGATAGTGTCTTAAAATAGAAGAATCTTCTTTTGTTTAGTTTGTTGACAGTAAGAATTTACGGTAATTGAAAGCCTGGAATGTGTTGTTATAAACACGTTTATATACTATAAACACAGCCTTATTATAATCATAATTTTAAGCTAACTAATTAACTTACAGTAGACAATAGAAGTGTCTTAAAAAAGAGGAATCTTCTTTTGTTTAGTTTGTTGACAGTAAGAATTTACGGTAATTGAAAGGCTGGAATGTGTTGTTATAAACAAGTTTATATACTATAAACACAGCCTTATTATAATCATAATTTTAAGCTAATTAATTAACTTACAGTAGACAATAGAAGTGTCTTAAAAAAGAGGAATCTTATTTTGTTTAGTTTGTTGACAGTAAGAGTTTACGGTAATTGAAAGGCTGGAATGTATTGTTATAAACACGTTTATATACTATAAACACAGCCATATTATAATCATAATTTTAAGCTAATTAATTAACTTACAGTAAACAATAAAAGTGTCTTAAAAATGAGAAATCTTCTTTTGCTTAGTTTGTTGACAGTAAGAATTTACGGTAATTAAGAAGGCTGGAATGTGCTTTTATAAACACGTTTATATACTATAAACACAGCCTTATTATAATCATAATTTTAAGCTAACTAATTAACTTACAGTAGACATTAGAAGTGTCTTAAAAAAGAGAAATCTTCTTTTGTTTAGTTTGTTGACAGTAAGAATTTACGGTAATTGAAAGCCTAGAATGTTTTGATATAAACACGATACTATAAACACAGCCTTATTATAATCATAATTTTAAGCTAACTAATTAACTTACAGTAGACAATAGAAGTGTCTTAAAAAAGAGGAATCTTCTTTTGTTTAGTTTGTTGACAGTAAGAGTTTACGGTAATTGAAAGGCTGGAATGTGTTGTTATAAACAAGTTTATATACTATAAACACAGCCTTATTATAATCATAATTTTAAGCTAATTAATTAACTTACAGTAGACAATAGAAGTGTCTTAAAAAAGAGGAATCTTATTTTGTTTAGTTTGTTGACAGTAAGAGTTTACGGTAATTGAAAGGCTGGAATGTATTGTTATAAACACGTTTATATACTATAAACACACCCTTATTATAAACATAATTTTAAGTTAATTAATTAACTTACAGTAAACAATAAAAGTGTCTTAAAAAACAGAAATCTTCTTTTGCTTAGTTTGTTGACAGTAAGAATTTACGGTAATTAAGAAGGCTGGAATGTGCTTTTATAAACATGTTTTTATACTATAAACACAGCCTTATTATAATCATAATTTTAAGCTAACTAATTAACTTACATTAGACATTAGAAGTGTCTTAAAAAAGAGAAATCTTCTTTTGTTTAGTTTGTTGACAGTAAGAATTTACGGTAATTGAGAGGCTCGAATGTGTTGTTGTAAACACGTTTATAAACTATAAACACAGCCTCATTATAATCATAATTTTAAGCTAATTAATTAACTTACAATAGACAATAGAAGTGTTTTAAAAAATAGGAATCTTTTATTGTTTAGTTTGTTGACCGTAAGAATTTACGGTAATTGAAAGGCTGGAATGTGTTCTTATAAACACGTTTATATACTATAAACACAGCCTTATTATAATCATAATTGTAAGCTAATTAATTAACTTACAATAGACAATAAAAGAGTTTTAAAAAAGAGAAATTTTCTTTTGTTTAGTTTGTTGACAGTAAGAATTTACGGTAATTAAGGAGGCTGGAATGTGTTTTTATACACACGTTTATATACAATAAACACAGCCTTATTATAATCATAATTTTAAGCTAACTAATTAACTTACAGTAGACAATAGAAGTGTCTTAAAAAAGAGGAATCTTCTTTTGTTTAGTTTGTTGACAGTAAGAATTTACGGTAATTGAAAGCCTGGAATGTGTTGTTATAAACACGATACTATAAACACAGCCTTATTATAATCATAATTTTAAGCTAACTAATTAACTTACAATAGACAATAGAAGTGTCTTAAAAAAGAGGAATCTTCTTTTGTTTAGTTTTTTGACAGTAAGAATTTACGGTAATTGAGAAGGTTGGAATGTGTTGTTATAAACACGTTTATATACTATAAACACAGCCTTATTATAATCATAATTTTAAGCTAATTAATTAACTTACAGTAGACAATAGAAGCGTCTTAAAAAAGTGGAATCTTATTTTGTTTAGTTTGTTGACAGTAAGAGTTTACGGTAATTGAAAGGCTGGAATGTATTGTTATAAACACGTTTATATACTATAAACACAGCCTTATTATAATCATAATTTTAAGCTAATTAATTAACTTACAGTAGACAATAAAAGTGTCTTAAAAAAGAGAAATCTTCTTTTGTTTAGTTTGTTGACAGTAAGAATTTACGGTAATTAAGAAGGCTGGAATGTGTTTTTATAAACACGTTTATATACTATAAACACAGCCTTATTATAATCATAATTTTAAGCTAACTAATTAACTTACAGTAGACAATAGAAGTGTCTTAAAAAAGAGGAATCTTCTTTTGTTTAGTTTGTTGACAGTAAGAATTTACGGTAATTGAAAGGGTGGAATGTGTTGTTATAAACACGTTTATATAGTATAAACACAACCTTATTATAATCATAATTTTAAGCTAATTAATTAACTTACTGTAGACAATAGAAGTGTCTTAAAAAAGAGGAATCTTCTTTTGTTTAGTTTGTTGACAGTAAGAATTTACGGTAATTGAAAGGCTGGAATGTGTTGTTATAAACACGTTTATATACTATAAATACAGCCTTATTATAATCATAATTTTAAGATAATTAATTAACTTACAGTAGACAATAGAAGTGTCTTAAAAAAGAGGAATCTTATTTTGTTTAGTTTGTTGACAGTAAGAGTTTACGGTAATTGAAAGACTGGAATGTATTGTTATAAACACGTTTATATACTATAAACACAGCCTTATTATAATCATAATTTTAATCTAATTAATTAACTTACAGTAGACAATAGAAGTGTCTTAAAAAAGAGGAATCTTCTTTTGTTTAGTTTGTTGACAGTAAGAATTTACGGTAATTGAAAGCCTGAAATGTGTTGTTATAAACACGATACTATAAACACAGCCTTATTATAATCATAATTTTAAGCTAACTAATTAACTTACAATAGACAATAGAAGTGTCTTAAAAAAGAGGAATCTTCTTTTGTTTAGTTTGTTGACAGTAAGAATTTACGGTAATTGAGAAGGCTGGAATCTGTTGTTATAAACACGTTTATATACTATAAACACAGCCTTATTATAATCATAATTTTAAGCTAACTAATTAACTTACAGTAGACAATAGAAGTGTCTTAAAAAAGAGGGATCTTCTTTTGTTTAGTTTGTTGACAGTAAGAATTTACGGTAATTGAAAGCCTGGAATTTTGTTATAAACACGTTTATATACTATAAACACAGCCTTATTATAATCATAATTTTAAGCTAACTAATTAACTTACAATAGACAATAGAAGTGTCTTAAAAAAGAGGAATCTTCTTTTGTTTAGTTTGTTGACAGTAAGAATTTACGGTAATTGAGAAGGCTGTAATGTGTTTTTATAAACACGTTTATATACTATAAACACAGCCTTATTATAATCATAATTTTAAGCTAATTAATTAACTTACAATAGACAATAGAAGTGTCTTAAAAAAGAGGAATCTTATTTTGTTTAGTTTGTTGACAATAAAAATTTACGGTAATTGAAAGGCTGGAATATGTTGTTATAAACACGTTTATATACTATAAACACAGCCTTATTATAATCATAATTTTAAGCTAATTAATTAACTTACAGTAGACAATAAAAGTGTCTTAAAAAAGAGAAATCTTCTTTTGTTTAGTTTGTTGACAGTAAGAGTTTACGGTAATTGAAAGGCTGGAATGTATTGTTATAAATACGTTTATATACTATAAACACAGCCTTATTATAATCATAATTTTAAGCTAATTAATTAACTTACAGTAGACAATAGAAGTGTCTTAAAAAAGAGGAATCTTCTTTTGTTTAGTTTGTTGACAGTAAGAATTTAATGTAATTGAAAGGCTGAAATGTGTTGTTATAAACACGTTTATATACTATAAACACAGCCTTATTATAATCATAATTTTAAGCTAATTAATTAACTTACAGTAGACAATAGAAGTGTCTTAAAAAAGAGGAATCTTCTTTTGTTTAGTTTGTTGACAGTAAGAATTTACGGTAATTAAGAAGCCTGGAATGTGTTTTTATAAACACGTTTATATTCTATAAACACAGCCTTATTATAATCATAATTTTAAGCAAACTAATTAACTTACAGTAGACAATAGAAGTGTCTTAAAAAAGAGGAATCTTCTTTTGTTTAGTTTGTTGACAGTAAGAATTTACGGTAATTGAAAGGCTGGAATGTGTTGTTATAAACACGTTTATATAGTATAAACACAGCCTTATTATAATCATAATTTTAAGCTAATAAATTAACTTACTGTAGACAATAGAAGTGTCTTAAAAAAGAGGAATCTTCTTTTGTTTAGTTTGTTGACAGTAAGAATTTACGATAATTGAAAGGCTGGAATGTGTTTTTATAAACACGTTTATATACTATAAATACAGCCTTATTATAATCATAATTTTAAGCTAATTAATTAACTTACAGTAGACAATAGAAGTGTCTTAAAAAAGAGGAATCTTATTTTGTTTAGTTTGTTGACAGTAAGAGTTTACGGTAATTGAAAGGCTGGAATATTTGTTATAACACGTTTATATACTATAAACACAGCCTTATTATAATCATAATTTTAAGCTAATTAATTAACTTACAGTAGACAATAGAAGTGTCTTAAAAAAGAGGAATCTTCTTTTGTTAAGTTTGTTGACAGTAAGAATTTACGGTAATTGAAAGGCTGAAATGTGTTGTTATAAACCCGTTTATATACTATAAACACAGCCTTATTATAATCATAATTTTAAGCTAATTAATTAACTTACAGTAGACAATAGAAGTGTCTTAAAAAAGAGGAATCTTTTTTTGTTTAGTTTGTTGACAGTAAGAATTTACGGTAATTAAGAAGGCTGGAATGTGTTTTTATAAACACGTTTATATACTATAAACACTGCCTTTTATAATCATAATTTTAAGCTAACTAATTAACTTACAGTAGACAATAGAATGGTCTTAAAAAAGAGGAATCTTCTTTTGT
This sequence comes from Campanula takesimana, assembly GCA_026119855.1. Taxonomy (NCBI): domain Eukaryota; kingdom Viridiplantae; phylum Streptophyta; class Magnoliopsida; order Asterales; family Campanulaceae; genus Campanula; species Campanula takesimana. The sequence continues at coordinate 547,017 of JAOWBW010000318.1, read as the reverse complement.
TTAGTTTGTTGACAGTAAGAATTTACGGTAAATGAAAGGCTGGAATGTGTTGTTATAAACACGTTTATATACTATTAACACAACCTTATTATAATCATAATTTTAAGCTAATTAATTAACTTACAGTAGACAGAAGAAGTGTCTTAAAAAAAAGGAATCTTCTTTTGTTTAGTTTGTTGACAGTAAGAATTTACGGTAATTGAAAGGCTGAAATGTGTTGTTATAAACACGTTTATATACTATAAACACAGCCTTATTATAATCATAATTTTAAGCTAATTAATTAACTTACAGTAGACAATACAAGTGTCTTAAAAAAGAGGATTTTTTTTTGTTTAGTTTGTTGACAGTAAGAATTTACGGTAATTAAGAAGGCTGGAATGTGTTTTTATAAACACGTTTATATACTATAAACACAGCCTTATTATAATCATTATTTTAAGCTAACTAATTAACTTACAGTAGACAATAGAAGGGTCTTAAAAAAGATGAATCTTCTTTTGTTTAGTTTGTTGACAGTAAGAATTTACGGTAATTGAAAGGCTGGAATGTGTTGTTATAAACACGTTTATATACTATAAACACAGCCTTATTATAATCATAATTTTAAGCTAATTAATTAACTTACAGTAGACAATAGAAGTGTCTTAAAAAAGAGGAATCTTCTTTTTATAGTTTGTTGACAGTAAGAGTTTACGGTAATTAAGAAGGCTGGAATGTGTTTTTATAAACACGTTTATATACTATAAACACATCCTTATTATAATCATAATTTTAAGCTAACTAATTAATTTACAATAGACCATAGAAGTGTCTTAAAAAAGAGGAATCTTCTTTTGTTTAGTTTGTTGACAGTAAGAATTTACGGTAATTGAGAAGGCTGGAATGTGTTGTTATAAACACGTTTATATACTATAAACACAGCCCTATTATAATCATAATTTTAAGCTAACTAATTAACTTACAATAGACAATAGAAGTGTCTTAAAAAAGAGGAATCTTCTTTTGTTTAGTTTGTTGACAGTAAGAGTTTACGGTAATTGAAAGGCTAGAATGCATTGTTATAAACACGTTTATATACTATAAACACAGCCTTATTATAATCATAATTTTAGGCTAATTAATTAACTTACAGTATACAATTGAAGTGTCTTAAAAAAGAGGAATCTTCTTTTGTTTAGTTTGTTGACAGTAAGAATTTACGGTAATTGAAAGGCTGAAATGTGTTGTTATAAACACGTTTATATACTATAAACACAGCCTTATTATAATCATAATTTTAAGCTAATTAATTAACTTACAGTAGACAATAGAAGTGTCTTAAAAAAGAGGAATCTTTTTTTGTTTAGTTTGTTGACAGTAAGAATTTACGGTAATTAAGAAGGCTGGAATGTGTTTTTATAAACACGTTTTTATACTATAAACACTGCCTTATTATAATCATAATTTTAAGTTAATTAATTAACTTACAGTAGACAATAGAAGGGTCTTAAAAAAGAGGAATCTTCTTTTGTTTAGTTTGTTGACAGTAAGAATTTACGGTAATTGAAAGGCTGGAATGTGTTGTTATAAACACGTTTATATACTATAAACACAGCCTTATTATAATCATAATTTTAAGCTAATTAATTAACTTACAGTAGATAAAAGAAGTGTCTTAAAAAAGAGGAATCTTCTTTTGTTTAGTTTGTTGACAGTAAGAATTTACGGTAATTGAAAGGCTGAAATGTGTTGTTATAAACACGTTTATATACTATAAACACAGCCTTATTATAATCATAATTTTAAGCTAATTAATTAACTTACAGTAGACAATAGAAGTGTCTTAAAAAAAGTGGAATCTTTTTTTGTTTAGTTTGTTGACAGTAAGAGTTTACGCTAATTGAAAGGCTGGAATGTGTTGTTATTAACACGTTTATATACTATAAACACAGCCTTATTATAATCATTATTTTAAGTTAATTAATTAACTTACAGTAGACAATAGAAGTGTCTTAAAAAAGAGGAATCTTCTTTTGTTTAGTTTGTTGACAGTAAGAGTTTACGGTAATTGAAAGGCTGGAATGTGTTGTTATAAACACGTTTATATACTATAAACACAGCCTTATTATAATCATAATTTTAAGTTAATTAATTAACTTACAGTAGACAATAGAAGTGTCTTAAAAAAGAGGAATCTTCTTTTGTTTAGTTTGTTGACAGTAAGAGTTTACGGTAATTGAAAGGCTGGAATGTTTTGTTATAAACACGTTTATATTCTATAAATACAGCCTTATTATAATCATAATTTTAAGTTAATTACTTAACTTACAGTAGATAATAGAAGTGTTTTAAAAAAGAGGAATCTTCTTTTGTTTAGTTTGTTGACAGTAAGAGTTTACGGTAATTGAAAGGCTGGAATGTGTTTTTATAAACACGTTTATATACTATAAACACAGCCTTGTTATAATCATAATTTTAAGTTAATTAATTAACTTACAGTAGACAACAGAAGTGTCTTAAAAAAGAGGAATCTTCTTTTGTTTAGTTTGTTGACAGTAAGAGTTTACGGTAATTGAAAGGCTGGAATGTGTTGTTAGAAACACGTTTATATACTATAAACACAGCCTTATTATAATCATAATTTTAAGCTAATTAATTAACTTACAGTAGACAATAGAAGTGTTTTAAAAAAGAGGAATCTTCTTTTGTTTAGTTTGTTGACAGTAAGAGTTTACGGTAATTGAGAAGGCTGGAATGTGTTGTTATAAACATGTTTATATTCTATAAACACAGCCTTATTATAATCATAATTTTAAGCTAACTAATTAATTTACAATAGACAATAGAAGTGTCTTAAAAAGGAGGAATCTTCTTTTCTTTTGTTTGTTGACAGTAAGAATTTACGGTAATTGAGAAGGCTGGAATGTGTTGTTATAAACACGTTTATATACTATAAACACAGCCTTATTATAATCATAATTTTAAGCTAATTAATTAACTTACAGTAGACAATAGAAGTGTTTTAAAAAAGAGGAATCTTCTTTTGTTTATTTTGTTGACAGTAAGAGTTTACGGTAATTGAGAAGGCTGGAATCTGTTGTTATAAACATGTTTATATACTATAAACACAGCCTTATTATAATCATAATTTTAAGCTAACTAATTAATTTACAATAGACAATAGAAGTGTCTTAAAAAAGAGGAATCTTCTTTTGTTTAGTTTGTTGACAGTAAGAATTTACGGTAATTGAGAAGGCTGGAATGTGTTGTTATAAACACGTTTATATACTATAAAAACAACTTTATTATAATCATAATTTTAAGCTAATTAATTAACTTACAGTAGACAATAGAAGTGTTTTAAAAAAGAGGAATCTTCTTTTGTTTAGTTTGTTGACAGTAAGAGTTTACGGTAATTGAGAAGGCTGGAAAGTGTTGTTATAAACATGTTTATATACTATAAACACAGCCTTATTATAATCATAATTTTAAGCTAATTAATTAACTTATAGTAGACACTAGAAGTGTTTTAAAAAAGAGGAATCTTCTTTTGTTTAGTTTGTTGACAGTAAGAGTTTACGGTAATTGAGAAGGCTGGAAAGTGTTGTTATAAACATGTTTATATACTATAAACACAGCCTTATTATAATCATAATTTTAAGCTAATTAATTAACTTACAGTAGACAATAGATGTGTCTTAAAAAAAGAGGAATCTTTTTTTGTTTAGTTTGTTGACAGTAAGAGTTTACGGTAATTGAAAGGCTGGAATGTGTTGTTACAAACACGTTTATATACTATAAACACAGCCTTATTATAATCATAATTTTAAGATAATTAATTAACTTACAGTAGAAAATAGAAGTGTTTTAAAAAAGAGGAATCTTCTTTTGTTTAGTTTGTTGACAGTAAGAGTTTACGGTAATTGAGAAGGCTGGAATGTGTTGTTATAAACATGTTTATATACTATAAACACAGCCTTATTATAATCATAATTTTAAGCTAACTAATTAATTTACAATAGACAATAGAAGTGTCTTAAAAAAGAGGAATCTGCTTTTGTTTAGTTTGTTGACAGTAAGAATTTACGGTAATTGAGAAGGCTGGAATGTGTTGTTATAAACACGTTTATATACTATAAACACAGCCTTATTATAATCATAATTTTAAGCTAACTAATTAACTTACAATAGACAATAGAAGTGTCTTAAAAAAGAGGAATCTTCTTTTGTTTAGTTTGTTGACAGTAACAGTTTACGGTAATTGAGAAGGCTGGAATGTGTTGTTATAAACATGTTTATATACTATAAACACAGCCTTATTATAATCATAATTTTAAGCTAACTAATTAACTTACAATAGACAATAGAAGTGTCTTAAAAAAGAGGAATCTTCCTTTGTTTAGTTTGTTGAAAGTAAGAATTTACGGTAATTGAGAAGGCTGGAATGTGTTGTTACAAACACGTTTATATACTATAAACACAGCCTTTTTATAATCATAATTTTAACCTAATTAATTAACTTACAGTAGACAATAGAAGTGTGTTAAAAAAGAGGAATCTTCTTTTGTTTAGTTTGTTGACAGTAAGAGTTTACGGTAATTGAGAAGGCTGGAATGTGTTGTTAAAAACATGTTTATATACTATAAACACAGCCTTATTATAATCATAATTTTAAGCTAATTAATTAACTTACAGTAGACAATAAAAGTGTCTTAAAAAAGAGAAATCTTGTATTGTTTAGTTTGTTGACAGTAAGAATTTACGGTAATTAAGAAGACTGGAATGTGTTTTTATAAACACGTTTATATACTATAAAGACAGCCTTATTATAATCATTATTTTAAGCTAACTAATTAACTTACAGTTGACAATAAAAGTGTCTTAAAAAAAAGGAATCTTCTTTTGTTTAGTTTGTTGACAGTAAGAATTTACGGTAATTGAGAGGCTGGAATGTGTTGTTGTAAACACGTTTATAAACTATAAACACAGTCTTATTATAGTCATAATTTTAAGCTAATTAATTAACTTACAGTAGACAATAGAAGTGTCTTAAAAAAGAGGAATATTTTTTTGTTTAGTTTGTTGACAGTAAGAGTTTACGGTAATTGAAAGGCTGGAATCTGTTGTTACAAACACGTTTATATACTATAAACATAGACTTATTATAATCATGATTTTAAACTAATTAATTAACTTACAGGAGACAATAGAAGTGTCTTAAAAAAGAGGAATCTTCTTTTGTTTTGTTTGTTGATAGTAAGAGTTTACGGTAATTGAGAAGGCTGGAATGTGTTGTTATAAACATGTTTATATACTATAAACACAGCCTTATTATAATCATAATTTTAAGCTAACTAATTAACTTACAATAGACAATAGAAGTGTCTTAAAAAAAGGAATCTTCTTTTGTTTAGTTTGTTGACAGTAAGAATTTACGGTAATTGAGAAGGCTGGAATGTGTTGTTGTAAACACGTTTATAAACTATAAACGCAGCCTTATTATAATCATAATTTTAAGCTAATTAATTAACTTACAGTAGACAATAGAAGTATCTTAAAAAAGAGGAATCTTCTTTTGTTTAGTTTGTTGACAGTAAGAGTTTACGGTAATTGAGAAGGCTGGAATGTGTTGTTATAAACATGTTTATATAATATAAACACAGCCTTATTATAATCATAATTTTAATTTAATTAATTAACTTACAGTAGACAATAGAAGTGTCTTAAAAAAGAGGAATCTTCTTTTGTTTAGTTTGTTGACAGTAAGAGTTTACGGTAATTGAAAGGCTGGAATGTGTTGTTATAAACACGTTTATATACTATAAACAAAGCCTTATTATAATCATAATTTTAAGCTAACTAATTAACTTACAATAGACAATAGAAGTGTCTTAAAAAAGAGGAATCTTCTTTTGTTTAGTTTGTTGACAGTAAGAGTTTACGGTAATTGAGAAGGCTGGATTGTGTTGTTATAAACAAGTTTATATACTATAAACACAGCCTTATTATAATCATAATTTTAAGCTAACTAATTAACTTACAATAGACAATAGAAGTGTCTTAAAAAAGAGGAATCTTCTTTTGGTTAGTTTGTTGACAGTAAGAGTTTACGGTAATTGAGAAGGCTGGAATGTGTTGTTATAAACATGTTTATATACTATAAACACAGCCTTATTATAATCATAACTTTAAGCTAATTAATTAACTTACAGTAGACAATAAAAGTGTCTTAAAAAAGAGAAATCTTGTTTTGTTTAGTTTGTTGACAGTAAGAATTTACGGTAATTAAGAAAACTGGAATGTGTTTTTATAAACACGTTTATATACTATAAACACAGCTTTATTATAATCATTATTTTAAGCTAACTAATTAACTTACAGTAGACAATAGAAGTGTCTTAAAAAAGAGGAATCTTCTTTTGTTTAGTTTGTTGACAGTAAGAGTTTACGGTAATTGAGAAGGCTGGATTGTGTTGTTATAAACATGTTTATATACTATAAACACAGCCTTATTATAATCATAATTTTAAGCTAACTAATTAACTTACAATAGACAATAGAAGTGTCTTAAAAAAGAGGAATCTTCCTTTGTTTAGTTTGTTGAAAGTAAGAATTTACGGTAATTGAGAAGGCTGGAATGTGTTGTTACAAACACGTTTATATACTATAAACACAGCCTTTTTATAATCATAATTTTAACCTAATTAATTAACTTACAGTAGACAATAGAAGTGTGTTAAAAAAGAGGAATCTTCTTTTGTTTAGTTTGCTGACAGTAAGAGTTTACGGTAATTGAGAAGGCTGGAATGTGTTGTTAAAAACATGTTTATATACTATAAACACAGCCTTATTATAATCATAATTTTAAGCTAATTAATTAACTTACAGTAGACAATAAAAGTGTCTTAAAAAAGAGAAATCTTGTATTGTTTAGTTTGTTGACAGTAAGAATTTACGGTAATTAAGAAGACTGGAATGTGTTTTTATAAACACGTTTATATACTATAAAGACAGCCTTATTATAATCATTATTTTAAGCTAACTAATTAACTTACAGTTGACAATAAAAGTGTCTTAAAAAAAAGGAATCTTCTTTTGTTTAGTTTGTTGACAGTAAGAATTTACGGTAATTGAGAGGCTGGAATGTGTTGTTGTAAACACGTTTATAAACTATAAACACAGTCTTATTATAGTCATAATTTTAAGCTAATTAATTAACTTACAGTAGACAATAGAAGTGTCTTAAAAAAGAGGAATATTTTTTTGTTTAGTTTGTTGACAGTAAGAGTTTACGGTAATTGAAAGGCTGGAATGTGTTGTTACAAACACGTTTATATACTATAAACATAGACTTATTATAATCATGATTTTAAACTAATTAATTAACTTACAGGAGACAATAGAAGTGTCTTAAAAAAGAGGAATCTTCTTTTGTTTTGTTTGTTGATAGTAAGAGTTTACGGTAATTGAGAAGGCTGGAATGTGTTGTTATAAACATGTTTATATACTATAAACACAGCCTTATTATAATCATAATTTTAAGCTAACTAATTAACTTACAATAGACAATAGAAGTGTCTTAAAAAAGAGGAATCTTCTTTTGTTTAGTTTGTTGACAGTAAGAATTTACGGTAATTGAGAAGGCTGGAATGTGTTGTTGTAAACACGTTTATAAACTATAAACGCAGCCTTATTATAATCATAATTTTAAGCTAATTAATTAACTTACAGTAGACAATAGAAGTATCTTAAAAAAGAGGAATCTTCTTTTGTTTAGTTTGTTGACAGTAAGAGTTTACGGTAATTGAGAAGGCTGGAATGTGTTGTTATAAACATGTTTATATAATATAAACACAGCCTTATTATAATCATAATTTTAATTTAATTAATTAACTTACAGTAGATAATAGAAGTGTCTTAAAAAAGAGGAATCTTCTTTTGTTTAGTTTGTTGACAGTAAGAGTTTACGGTAATTGAAAGGCTGGAATGTGTTGTTATAAACACGTTTATATACTATAAACAAAGCCTTATTATAATCATAATTTTAAGCTAACTAATTAACTTACAATAGACAATAGAAGTGTCTTAAAAAAGAGGAATCTTCTTTTGTTTAGTTTGTTGACAGTAAGAGTTTACGGTAATTGAGAAGGCTGGATTGTGTTGTTATAAACATGTTTATATACTATAAACACAGCCTTATTATAATCATAATTTTAAGCTAACTAATTAACTTACAATAGACAATAGAAGTGTCTTAAAAAAGAGGAATCTTCTTTTGGTTAGTTTGTTGACAGTAAGAGTTTACGGTAATTGAGAAGGCTGGAATGTGTTGTTATAAACATGTTTATATACTATAAACACAGCCTTATTATAATCATAACTTTAAGCTAATTAATTAACTTACAGTAGACAATAAAAGTGTCTTAAAAAAGAGAAATCTTGTTTTGTTTAGTTTGTTGACAGTAAGAATTTACGGTAATTAAGAAAACTGGAATGTGTTTTTATAAACACGTTTATATACTATAAACACAGCTTTATTATAATCATTATTTTAAGCTAACTAATTAACTTACAGTAGACAATAGAAGTGTCTTAAAAAAGAGGAATCTTCTTTTGTTTAGTTTGTTGACAGTAAGAATTTACGGTAATTGAGAGGCTGGAATGTGTTGTTGTAAACACGTTTATAAACTATAAATACAGTCTTATTATAGTCATAATTTTAAGCTAATTAATTAACTTACAGTAGACAATAGAAGTGTCTTAAAAAAAGAGGAATCTTCTTTTGTTTAGTTTGTTGATAGTAAGAATTTACGGTAATTGAGAAGGCTGGAATGTGTTGTTGTAAACACGTTTATAAAATATAAACGCAACCTTATTATAATCATAATTTTAAGCTAATTAATTAACTTACATTAGACAATAGAAGTGTCTTAAAAAAGAGGAATCTTCTTTTGTTTAGTTTGTTGACAGTAAGAGTTTACAGTAATTGAGAAGGCTGGAATGTGTTGTTATAAACATGTTTATATAATATAAACACAGCCTTATTATAATCATAATTTTAAGCTAATTAATTAAATTACAGTACAATAGAAGTGTCTTAAAAAAGAGGAATCTTCTTTTGTTTAGTTTGTTGATAGTAAGAGTTTACGGTAATTGAAAGGCTGGAATGTGTTGTTATAAACACGTTTATATACTATAAACACAGCCTTATTATAATCATAATTTTAAGTTAATTAATTAACTTACAGTAGACAATAGAAGTGTCTTAAAAAAGAGGAATCTTCTTTTGTTTAGTTTGTTGACAGTAAGAGTTTACGGTAATTGAAAGGCTGGAATGTGTTGTTATAAACACGTTTATATACTATTAATACAGCCTTATTATAATCGTAATTTTAAGTTAATTAATTAACTTACAGTAGATAATAGAAATGTCTTAAAAAAGAGGAATCTTCTTTTGTTTAGATTGTTGACAGTAATAGTTTACGGTAATTGAAAGGCTGGAATGTGTTGTTATAAACACGTTTATATACTATAAACACGGCCTTATTATAATTATAATTTTAAGTTAATTAATTAACTTACAGTAGACAATAGAAGTGTATTAAAAAAGAGGAATCTTCTTTTGTTTAGTTTGTTGACAGTAAGAGATTACGGTAATTGAAAGGCTGGAATGTGTTGTTATAAACACGTTTATATACTATAAACACAGCCTTATTATAATCATAATTTTAAGTTAATTAATTAACTTACAGTAGACAATAGAAGTGTATTAAAAAAGAGGAATCTTCTTTTGTTTAGTTTGTTGATAGTAAGAATTTACGGTAATTGAGAAGGCTGGAATGTGTTGTTGTAAACACGTTTATAAAATATAAACGCAACCTTATTATAATCATAATTTTAAGCTAATTAATTAACTTACATTAGACAATAGAAGTGTCTTAAAAAAGAGGAATCTTCTTTTGTTTAGTTTGTTGACATTAAGAGTTTACAGTAATTGAGAAGGCTGGAATGTGTTGTTATAAACATGTTTATATAATATAAACACAGCCTTATTATAATCATAATTTTAAGCTAATTAATTAAATTACAGTACAATAGAAGTGTCTTAAAAAAGCGGAATCTTTTTTTGTTTAGTTTGTTGACAGTAAGAATTTACGGTAATTGAAAGGTTTGAATGTATTGTTATAAACACGTTTATAAACTATAAACACAGCCTTATTATAATCATAATTTTAAGCTAATTAATTAACTTACAGTAGACAATAGAAGTGTCTTAAAAAGGAGGAATATTCTTTTGTTTAGTTTGTTGACAGTAAGAATTTACGGTAATTGAAAGGCTTGAATGTGTTGCTATAAACACGTTTAAATACTATAAACACATTCTTATTATAATCATAATTTTAAGCTAATTAATTAACTAACTGTAGACAATAGAAGTTTCTTAAAAAGGAGGAATCTTTTTTTGTTTAGTTTGTTGACAGTAAGAATTTACGGTAATTGAGAAGGCTGGAATGTGTTGTTATAAACACGTTTATATACTATAAAAAAAGCCTTATTATAATCATAATTTTTAGCTAATTAATTAACTTACAGTAGACAATAGAAGTGTCTTAAAAAATAGGAATCTTCTTTTGTTTAGTTTGTTGACAGTAAGAATTTACGGTAATTGTGAAGGCTGGAATGTGTTGTTATAAACACGTTTATATACTATAAACACAGCCTTATTATAATCATAATTTTAATTTAATTAATTAACTTACAGTAGACAATAGAAGTGGCTTATAAAAGAGGAATCTTTTTTTGTTTAGTTTGTTGACAGTAAGAATTTACGGTAATTGAAAGGCTGGAATGTGTTGTTACAAACACGTTTATATATTATAAACACAGCCTTATTATAATCATAATTTTAAGCTAATTAATTAACTTACAGTAGACAATAGAAGTGTCTTAAAAAAGAGGAATCTTCTTTTGTTTAGTTTGTTGACAGTAAGAATTTACGGTAATTGAGACGGCTGGAATGTGTTGTTATAAACACGTTTATATACTATAAACACAGCCTTATTATAATCATAATTTTAAGCTAATTAATTAACTAACAGTAGACAATAGAAGTGTCTTAAAAATGATGAATCTTTTTTTGTTTAGTTTGTTGACAATAAGAATTTACGGTAATTGAAAGGCTTGAATGTGTTGTTATAAACACGTTTATAAACTATAAATACAGCCTTATTATAATCATAATTTTAAGCTAATTAATTAACTTACAGTATACAATAGAAGTGTCTTAAAAAAGAGGAATCTTCTTTTGTTTAATTTGTTGACAGTAAGAATTTACGGTAATTGAAAGGCTTGAATGTGTTATTATAAACATGTTTATATACTATAAACACAGCCTTATTATAATCATAATTTTAAGCTAATTAATTAACTTACAGTAGACAATAGAAGTGTCTTAAAAAAGAGAAATCTTCTTTTGTTTAGTTTGTTGACAGTAAGAATTTACGGTAATTGAAAGGCTGGAATGTGTTGTTATAAACACGTTTATATACTATAAAAACAACCTTATTATATGTTGGTGTTGGTGCCCTAGGCACGTTTGTTAAACGTTGTATAAGTTATCATTTTATTCATAATGATAAAGAGATAATAAGATTATTATTATGGCTCGTGTTTGCTTATAATAATCTCCGTCCCTAGAGCTTGTTAAGCACTAGTATAAAGGCTAAATAATCATGGGATGATCATGTTAGATTTATGGGTACTTGTTTGGAACAAGGTACTGGACATGACCCGCGGTATGAGATTTATGTCATGGTCGATGTTATATATAAATCTCATATTAGTTATGTCATTTGAATCCTTAGACATGAAGTTATTATAGTCTTCCAGTTGATGAAGATTATGTTTGACATACTCAAACGCTGTCTTAACCCGGTAGTTATAAAGTGTATGATTGGCATGCTTGGATTCACGTAGGGAAGAATAATAAGCTAAATGGATTTATCCATCTTCGGAGAGATGTCAAGCTTGGGCCCCTCGAAGGAATGATGTTGGTGAAATGTTTGGCCAAACTCAAATGGATTGATTGGATCAATGTCATTTGGATTATCAACATATTCGGAATCGAGAAAGTATTGAACAATACAAGTTGACTTATTGACCATGACTTGTATTCAATGACATCGTGGACAAAGGGATTATGACATGTTCTAAAGGAATGCGAACTTGTATCTAGTTATACTATTTGGGTAGGTATGACGGTTTGCTAGAACCTAGTCATATCTTATGGTTTCATGATTGAACCCATTGCCAACTTAGTATAATCCTAGAGGGTCACACACAATAGAACGAATCTTAAATAAGGACTATATCGGAATATTGAGTTGAATGACTTTAGAGGAATTGGGAAATCTGGGGCAGGTGTGCGACCGCACAAAAGGGTTTGGGCGGCCGCACAACTTGGCTCAAAAAGTACCAGAACCTTCCAGATAGATGTGCGACCGCACACCATGTTGGGACTGGTTTCCTGATTTGATTTGGAATAGAATTTTTGATGGGTTTAGACACAAGTTTCCTATTTGGAATAGGTCTAACTTGTATATAAACAGCAAAATTCGGCCAGAATCAAAGAAAATGCTTTTGTGCAAATCTCAAAGAGTTTGAGAGAGGTTTTATTTTGTTCTAAGACATCCTAGATTGAAGAACAAAATAATACACAAATAAAATTTCATATAGTTCATATTAATTGTGAAAACGTGTTTCACAATTTTGGTCTAGCAACCAAGATCAAGTGTTCTTGATATTCGTTTGTGGTGTGGATACCGCTAGAGGGTGAAACTTATCATCTTCAAAGTTCGTGATTCTTACTATGTTCGTGATCAAGGTTTCAAGCCTCCATCGAATTCAAGGTTGCAAGAATCAAAGGCATCAAGGGTTAGTATTCTAGTATTCATCATATTGTATTTGACTTAATCATATGAATGAATCTATGGGCTTTGGGTTTCATTAAATTTAAATGCTTAATTCTGCTGCGCATGTTACTTCGAAACCCTACATTATAATCATAATTTTAAGCTAATTAATTAACTTACAGTAGACAATAGAAGTGTCTTAAAAAAGAGGAATCTTCTTTTGTTTAGTTTGTTGACACTAAGAATTTACGGTAATTGCGAAGGCTGAAATGTGTTGTTATAAACACGTTTATATACTATAAACACATCCTTATTATAATCATAATTTTAAGCTAATTAATTAAATAACAGTAGACAATAGAAGTGTCTTAAAAAAGAGGAATCTTTTTTTTGTTTAGTTTGTTGACAGTAAGAATTTACGGTAATTGAGAAGACTGGAATGTGTTGTTATAAACACGTTTATATACTATAAAAACAGCCTTATTATAAACATAATTTTAAGCTAATTAATTAACTTACAGTAGACAATAGAAGTGTCTTAAAAAAGAGGAATCTTCTTTTGTTTAGTTTGTTGACACTAAGAATTTACGGTAATTGAGAAGGCTGGAATGTGTTGTTATAAACATGTTTATATACTATAAAAACAGCCTTATTATAATCATAATTTTAAGCTAATTAATTAACTTACAGTAGACAATAGAAGTGTCTTAAAAAAGAGGAATCTTCTTTTATTTAGTTTGTTGACACTAAGAATTTACGGTAATTGAGAAGGCAGGAATGTGTTGTTATAAACACGTTTATATACTATAAACACAGCCTTATTATAATCATAATTTTAAGCTAATTAATTAACTTACAGTAGACAATAGAAGTGTCTTATAAAAGAGGAATCTTCTTTTGTTTAAGTTGTTGACAGTAAGAATTTACGGTAATTGAAAGGCTGGAATGTGTTGTTATAAACACGTTTATATACTATAAACACATCCTTATTATAATCATAATTTTAAGCTAATTAGTTAACCTACAGTAGACAATAGAAGTGTCTTAAAAAAAAAAGAATCTTCTTTTGTTTAGTTTGTTGACAGTAAGAATTTACGGTAATTGAAAGACTGGAATGTGTTGTTATAAACACGTTTATATACTATAAACACAGCCTTATTATAATCATAAGTTTAATCTAATTAATTAACTTACAGTGGACAATAGAAGTGTCTTAAAAAAGAGGAATCTTCTTTTGTTTAGTTTGTTGACAGTAAGAAATTTATGGTAATTGAAAGGCTGGAATGTGTTGTTATAAACACGTTTATATACTATAAACATATCCTTATTATAATCATAATTTTAAGCTAATTAATTAACTTACAGTAGACAATAGAAGTGTCTTAAAAAATAGGAATCTTCTTTTGTTTAGTTTGTTGACAGTAAGAATTTACCGTAATTGAAAGGCTGGAATGTGTTGTTATAAACACGTTTATGTAATATAAACACAGCCGTATTATAATCATAATTTTAAGCTAATTAATTAACTTACAGTAGACAATAGAAGTGTCTTATAAAAGAGGAATCTTCTTTTGTTTAGTTTGTTGACAGTAAGAATTTAGGGTATTTGAAAGGCTGGAATGTGTTGTTATAGTCACGTTTATATACTATCAACACATCCTTCTAATAATCATAATTTTAAGCAAATTAATTAACTTATAGTAGACAATAGAAGTGTCTTAAAAAAGAGGAATCTTCTTTTGTTTAGTTTGTTGACAGTAAGAATTTACGGTAATTGAGAAGGCTGGAATGTGTTGTTATAAACACATTAATATACTATAAACACAGCCTTTTTATAATCATAATTTTTAAGTTAATTAATTAACTTACAGTAGACAATAGAAGTGTCTTAAAAAAGAGGAATCTTCTTTTGTTTAGTTTGTTGACAGTAAGAATTTACGGTAATTGAAAGGATGGAATGTGTTGTTATAAACACGTTTATATACTATAAACACAGCCTTATTATAATCATAATTTTAAGCTAATTAATTAAATTACAGTAGACAATAGAAGTGTCTTATAAAAGAGGAATCTTCTTTGATTTAGTTTGTTGACACTAAGAATTTACGGTAATTGAGAAGGCATGAATGTGTTGTTATAAACACGTTTATATACTATAAACACAGCCTTATTATAATCATAATTTTAAGCTAATTAATTAACTTACAGTAGACTATAGAAGTGTCTTAAAAAAGAGGAATCTTCTTTTGTTTAGTTTGTTGACAGTAAGAATTTACGGTAATTGAAAGGATGGAATGTGTTGTTATAAACACGTTTATATACTATAAACACAGCCTTATTATAATCATAATTTTAAGCTAATTAATTAAATTACAGTAGACAATAGAAGTGTCTTATAAAAGAGGAATCTTCTTTTATTTAGTTTGTTGACACTAAGAATTTACGGTAATTGAGAAGGCAGGAATGTGTTGTTATAAACACGTTTATATACTATAAACACAGCCTTATTATAATCATAATTTTAAGCTAATTAATTAACTTACAGTAGACAATAGAAGTGTCTTATAAAAGAGGAATCTTCTTTTGTTTAAGTTGTTGACAGTAAGAATTTACGGTAATTGAAAGGCTGGAATGTGTTGTTATAAACACGTTTATATACTATAAACACATCCTTATTATAATCATAATTTTAAGCTAATTAATTAACTTACAGTAGACAATAGAAGTGTCTTATAAAAGAGGAATCTTCTTTTGTTTAAGTTGTTGACAGTAAGAATTTACGGTAATTGAAAGGCTGGAATGTGTTGTTATAAACACGTTTATATACTATAAACACATCCTTGTTATAATCATAATTTTAAGCTAATTAATTAACTTACAGTAGACAATAGAAGTGTCTTAAAAAAAAAGAATCTTCTTTTGTTTAGTTTGTTGACAGTAAGAATTTACGGTAATTGAAAGACTGGAATGTGTTGTTATAAACACGTTTATATACTATAAACACAGCCTTATTATAATCATAAGTTTAATCTAATTAATTAACTTACAGTGGACAATAGAAGTGTCTTAAAAAAGAGGAATCTTCTTTTGTTTAGTTTGTTGACAGTAAGAAATTTATTGTAATTGAAAGGCTGGAATGTGTTGTTATAAACACGTTTATATACTATAAACATATCCTTATTATAATCATAATTTTAAGCTAATTAATTAACTTACAGTAGACAATAGAAGTGTCTTAAAAAATAGGAATCTTCTTTTGTTTAGTTTGTTGACAGTAAGAATTTACCGTAATTGAAAGGCTGGAATGTGTTGTTATAAACACGTTTATGTACTATAAACACAGCCTTATTATAACCATAATTTTAAGCTAATTAATTAACTTACAGTAGACAATAGAAGTGTCTTATAAAAGAGGAATCTTCTTTTGTTTAGTTTGTTGACAGTAAGAATTTAGGGTATTTGAAAGGCTGGAATGTGTTGTTATAGTCACGTTTATATACTATAAACACATACTTCTAATAATCATAATTTTAAGCTAATTAATTAACTTACAGTAAACAATAGAAGTGTCTTAAAAAAGAGGAATCTTCTTTTGTTTAGTTTGTTGACAGTAAGAATTTACGGTAATTGAAAGGCTGGAATGTGTTGTTATAAACACGTTTATGTAATATAAACACAGCCGTATTATAATCATAATTTTAAGCTAATTAATTAACTTACAGTAGACAATAGAAGTGTCTTAAAAAAGAGGAATCTTCTTTTGTTTAGTTTGTTGACAGTAAGAATTTACGGTAATTGAAAGGATGGAATGTGTTGTTATAAACACGTTTATATACTATAAACACAGCCTTATTATAATCATAATTTTAATCTAATTAATTAAATTACAGTAGACAATAGAAGTGTCTTATAAAAGAGGAATCTTCTTTTATTTAGTTTGTTGACACTAAGAATTTACGGTAATTGAGAAGGCAGGAATGTGTTGTTATAAACACGTTTATATACTATAAACACAGCCTTATTATAATCATAATTTTAAGCTAATTAATTAACTTACAGTAGACAATAGAAGTGTCTTATAAAAGAGGAATCTTCTTTTGTTTAAGTTGTTGACAGTAAGAATTTACGGTAATTGAAAGGCTGGAATGTGTTGTTATAAGAACGTTTATATACTATAAACACATCCTTATTATAATCATAATTTTAAGCTAATTAATTAACTTACAGTAGACAATAGAAGTGTCTTATAAAAGAGGAATCTTCTTTTGTTTAAGTTGTTGACAGTAAGAATTTACGGTAATTGAAAGGCTGGAATGTGTTGTTATAAACACGTTTATATACTATAAACACATCCTTGTTATAATCATAATTTTAAGCTAATTAATTAACTTACAGTAGACAATAGAAGTGTCTTAAAAAAAAGAATCTTCTTTTGTTTAGTTTGTTGACAGTAAGAATTTACGGTAATTCAAAGACTGGAATGTGTTGTTATAAACACGTTTATATACTATAAACACAGCCTTATTATAATCATAAGTTTAATCTAATTAATTAACTTACAGTGGACAATAGAAGTGTCTTAAAAAAGAGGAATCTTCTTTTGTTTAGTTTGTTGACAGTAAGAAATTTATGGTAATTGAAAGGCTGGAATGTGTTGTTATAAACACGTTTATATACTATAAACATATTCTTTTGATAATCATAATTTTAAGCTAATTAATTAACTTACAGTAGACAATAGAAGTGTCTTAAAAAATAGGAATCTTCTTTTGTTTAGTTTGTTGACAGTAAGAATTTACCGTAATTGAAAGGCTGGAATGTGTTGTTATAAACACGTTTATGTACTATAAACACAGCCTTATTATAACCATAATTTTAAGCTAATTAATTAACTTACAGTAGACAATAGAAGTGTCTTATAAAAGAGGAATCTTCTTTTGTTTAGTTTGTTGACAGTAAGAATTTAGGGTATTTGAAAGGCTGGAATGTGTTGTTATAGTCACGTTTATATACTATAAACACATACTTCTAATAATCATAATTTTAAGCTAATTAATTAACTTACAGTAAACAATAGAAGTGTCTTAAAAAAGAGGAATCTTCTTTTGTTTAGTTTGTTGACAGTAAGAATTTATGGTAATTGAAAGGCTGGAATGTGTTGTTATAAACACGTTTATGTAATATAAACACAGCCGTATTATAATCATAATTTTAAGCTAATTAATTAACTTACAGTAGACAATAGAAGTGTCTTAAAAAAGAGGAATCTTCTTTTGTTTAGTTTGTTGACAGTAAGAATTTACGGTAATTGAGAAGGCTGGAATGTGTTGTTATAAACACGTTTATATACTATAAATACAGCCTTATTATAATCATAATTTTAAGCTAATTAATTAACTTATAGTAGACAATAGAAGTGTCTTAAAAAAGAGGAATCTTCTTTTATTTAGTTTGTTGACAGTAAGAATTTACGGTAATTGAGAAGACTGGAATGTGTTGTTATAAACACGTTTATATACTATAAACACAGCCTTATTATAATCATAATTTTAAGCTAATTAATTAACTTACAGTAGACAATAGAAGTGTCTTAAAAAACAGGAATCTTCTTTTGTTTACTTTGTTGACAGTAAGAATTTACGGTAATTAAGAAGGCTGGAATGTGTTGTTATAAACACGTTTATATACTATAAACACAGTCTTATTATAATCATAATTTTAAGCAAATTAATTAACTTAGAGTAGACAATAGAAGTGTCTTAAAAAAAGGAATCTTCTTTTGTTTAGTTTGTTGACAGTAAGAATTTACGGTAATTGAGAAGGCTGGAATGAGTTGTTATAAACACGTTTATATACTATAAACACAGCCTTATTATAATCATAATTTTAAGCTAATTAATTAACTTACAGTAAACAATAGAAGTGTCTTATAAAAGAGGAATCTTCTTTTGTTTAGTTTGTTGACAGTAAGAATTTTCGGTAATTGAAAGGCTGGAATGTGTGGTTATAAACACGTTTATATACTATAAACACAGCCTTATTATAATCATAATTTTAAGCTAATTAATTAACTTACAATAGACAATAGAAGTGTCTTAAAAAAGAGGAATCTTCTTTTGTTTAGTTTGTTGACAGTAATAATTTACGGTAATTGAAAGGATGGAATGTGTTGTTATAAACACGTTTATATACTATAAACACAGCCTTATTATAATCATAATTTTAAGCTAATTAATTAACTTACAGTAGACAATAGAAGTGTCTTAAAAAAGAGGAATCTTCTTTTGTTTAGTTTGTTGACAGTAAGAATTTACGGTAATTGAAAGGCTGGAATGTGTTGTTATAAACACGTTTATATACTATAAACACATCCTTATTATAATCATAATTTTAAGCTAATTAATTAACTTACAGTAGACAATAGAAGTGTCTTATAAAAGAGGAATCTTCTTTTGTTTAAGTTGTTGACAGTAAGAATTTACGGTAATTGAAAGACTGGAATGTGTTGTTATAAACACGTTTATATACTATAAACACATCCTTATTATAATCATAATTTTAAGCTAATTAATTAACTTACAGTAGACAATAGAAGTGTCTTAAAAAAAAAGAATCTTCTTTTGTTTAGTTTGTTGACAGTAAGAATTTACGGTAATTGAAAGACTGGAATGTGTTGTTATAAACACGTTTATATACTATAAACACAGCCTTATTATAATCATAAGTTTAATCTAATTAATTAACTTACAGTGGACAATAGAAGTGTCTTAAAAAAGAGGAATCTTCTTTTGTTTAGTTTGTTGACAGTAAGAAATTTATGGTAATTGAAAGGCTGGAATGTGTTGTTATAAACACGTTTATATACTATAAACATATCCTTATTATAATCATAATTTTAAGCTTATTAATTAACTTACAGTAGACAATAGAAGTGTCTTAAAAAATAGGAATCTTCTTTTGTTTAGTTTGTTGACAGTAAGAATTTACCGTAATTGAAAGGCTGGAATGTGTTGTTATAAACACGTTTATGTACTATAAACACAGCCTTATTATAACCATAATTTTAAGCTAATTAATTAACTTACAGTAGACAATAGAAGTGTCTTATAAAAGAGGAATCTTCTTTTGTTTAGTTTGTTGACAGTAAGAATTTAGGGTATTTGAAAGGCTGGAATGTGTTGTTATAGTCACGTTTATATACTATAAACACATACTTCTAATAATCATAATTTTAAGCTAATTAATTAACTTACAGTAAACAATAGAAGTGTCTTAAAAAAGAGGAATCTTCTTTTGTTTAGTTTGTTGACAGTAAGAATTTACGGTAATTGAGAAGGCTGGAATGTGTTGTTATAAACACATTTATATACTATAAACACAGCCTTTTTATAATCATAATTTTAAGTTAATTAATTAACTTACAGTAGACAATAGAAGTGTCTTAAAAAAGAGGAATCTTCTTTTGTTTAGTTTGTTGACAGTAAGAATTTACGGTAATTGAGAAGGCTGGAATGTGTTGTTATAAACACGTTTATATACTATAAATACAGCCTTATTATAATCATAATTTTAAGCTAATTAATTAAATTACAGTAGACAATAGAAGTGTCTTAAAAAAGAGGAATCTTCTTTTATTTAGTTTGTTGACAGTAAGAATTTACGGTAATTGAGAAGGCTGGAATGTGTTGTTATAAACACGTTTATATACTATAAACACAGCCTTATTATAATCATAATTTTAAGCTAATTAATTAACTTACAGTAGACAATAGAAGTGTCTTAAGAAACAGGAATCTTCTTTTGTTTACTTTGTTGACAGTAAGAATTTACGGTAATTGAGAAGGCTGGAATGTGTTGTTATAAACACGTATATATACTATAAACACAGTCTTATTATAATCATAATTTTAAGCAAATTAATTAACTTAGAGTAGACAATAGAAGTGTCTTAAAAAAAGGAATCTTCTTTTGTTTAGTTTGTTGACAGTAAGAATTTACGGTAATTGAGAAGGCTGGAATGAGTTGTTATAAACACGTTTATATACTATAAACACAGCCTTATTATAATCATAATTTTAAGCTAATTAATTAACTTACAGTAAACAATAGAAGTGTCTTATAAAAGAGGAATCTTCTTTTGTTTAGTTTGTTGACAGTAAGAATTTACGGTAATTGAAAGGCTGGAATGTGTGGTTATAAACACGTTTATATACTATAAACACAGCCTTATTATAATCATAATTGTTAGCTAATTAATTAACTTACAATAGACAATAGAAGTGTCTTAAAAAATAGGAATCTTCTTTTGTTTAGTTTGTTGACAGTAAGAATTTACGGTAATTGAAAGGATGGAATGTGTTGTTATAAACACGTTTATATACTATAAACACAGCCTTATTATAATCATAATTTTAAGCTAATTAATTAACTTACAGTAGACAATAGAAGTGTCTTAAAAAAGAGGAATCTTCTTTTGTTTAGTTTGTTGACAGTAAGAGTTTACGGTAATTGAAAGGCTGGAATGTGTTGTTATAAACACGTTTATATACTATAAATACAGCCTTATTATAATCATAATTTTAAGCTAATTAATTAACTTACAGTAGACAATAGAAGTGTCTTAAAAAAGAGGAATTGTTTTTGTTTAGTTTGTTGACAGTAAGAATTTACGGTAATTGAGAAGGCTGGAATGTGTTGTTATAAACACGGTTTTATACTATAAACACACCCTTATTATAATCATAATTTTAAGCTAATTAATTAACTTATAGTAGACAATAGAAGTGTCTTAAAAAAGAGGAATCTTCTTTTGTTTAGTTTGTTGACAGTAACAATTTACGGTAATTGAGAAGGCTGGAATGTGTTGTTATAAACACGTTTATATACTATAAACACAGCCTTATTATAATCATAATTTTAAGCTAATTAATTAACTTACAGTAGACCATTGAAGTGTTTTAAAAAAGAGGAATCTTCTTTTGTTTAGTTTGTTGACAGTAAGAATTTACGGTAATTGAGAAGGCTGGAATGTGTTGTTATAAACACGTTTATATACTATAAACACAGCCTTATTATAATCATAATTTTAAGCTAATTTATTAACTTACAGTAGACAATAGAAGTGTCTTAAAAAAGAGGAATCTTCTTTTGTTTAGTTTGTTGACAGTAAGAATTTACGGTAATTGAGAAGGCTGGAATGTGTTGTTTTAAACACGTTTATATACTATAAACACAACCTTATTATAATCATAATTTTAAGCTAATTAATTAACTTACAGTAGACAATAAAAGTGTCTTAAAAAAGAGGAATCTTCTTTTGTTTAGTTTGTTGACAGTAAGAATTTACGGTAATTGAGAAGACTGGAATGTGTTGTTATAAACACGTTTATATACTATAAACACAGCCTTATTATAATCATAATTTTAAGCTAATTAATTAACTTACTGTAGACGATGATGGTCCCACCACACTTTACTTAAAAACATCAATAAAATCACGACACTTAGGATTTTGTGACTTTTTTGTGCCCTAGTATTATTCTTCTGAAAATAAAATGAGTATTATTATTCTGAAAATGAGCAATGCAGGTTAAGATTTTAATACACTCCCTTCCATAGAAATGTTTTTACTTTTATTTAATTTATTCGAACGCATGCATTCGCACTCAATAACGTATGATCAGACACTCTTAACACCACAACAAGCATTCAATAACACTACCACTGACACTCTTATAACACATGGACGTACAATATATAAAACATGAACTGACACTTAAACGCTACAACTTGCACTCTTAACACTACAATGGGTAGTTTTAAACACTACCACTAGTAACACACTCTCACTGACACTCAATAACACAAAAAATGATAATCTTAAACACTACCACTAGCACCGTGCAAAGTTCTACGTAGTTACAAAAATGCAACTGTGCACGAAGAGTCACATGTTTACAAAAATATCTCCACGCAAAAACGCATTTTTCTTAATTGTTAAGAAGAAATGGTTGTAGAAGAATCAATTCATGTTGACTTTGATGAAAGTATTGGAAACTCTGACAACCTTCCAGAACCTTCACCCACAATCAATAATCTCTCATCCCCAAATGAGAGCAATATCATTTTTCCCTATGTTCTGCCCAAAGACACTCCCAACAGCTTACCAACTCCCAACAGCTTCCCTCTTCCCAACAGCCAAGATGAATCAGTTAGCTGTCAAATAATTCCTTCCCAAATCTCCACACTAATCCCCATTGTAAATGATGATAACCTTGTCATTTCTATCCCCATTCAAAAAGAAACAATTCCTAATGGCATTCCTCATTATGATATTTTCATGAGTGCCTTCATTTCTCAAATGGAACCCAAGAAAATCCATGAAGCCCTTCAAGATGCAGACTGGATAGAGGCTATGGAAGAAGAACTTGAACAGTTTGAAAGGAATAAAGTATGGAAACTTGTTCCCAAACCCAGAAATCAAACTGTCATAAGCACCAGATGGTTATTTAGAAATCTATGATGAAACTTTTTCCCCTGTAGCAAGACTTGAAGCCATAATACTGTTCCTAGCCTTTGCATCTTTCAAGAAGATGAAAGTATTCCAAATGGATATCAAGAGTGCATTCTTGAATGGAGTACTGAATGAACAAGTGTTTGTTTTTCAACCTCCTGGATTTGAACACCCCAAATTCCCAGACCACGTATACAAGTTGGAAAAAGCTTTGTATGGTTTAAAACAAGCACCTAGAGCTTGGTATGATACTTTGTCTAATTTCCTTCTCAATAAAGGATTTACCAAAGGTCATATTGACAACACTCTGTTCATCAAAAAGTATGGAGATTCCACCTTACTCATTCAGGTCTATGTTGATGACATTATCTTTGGATCATCAAATGAAGACCTTTGCAAAGAATTTGGAGATCTTATGCAAAAACAGTTTGAAATGAGTATGATTGGAGAACTCACCTACTTCTTAGGTCTTCAAGTCAAACAAATGAAGGATGGAATCTTCATTAACCAAGCCAAGTACACAAGAGACATAATAAAGAAGTTTGATATGCAGAATGCCTCAACAGCTAAGACACCCCTGTCTACCACAATAAAACTTCATGCTGACACTGATGGTCAAAGTGTTGATCAAACACTCTACAGAAGCTATATAGGATCTCTCCTATATGTTACTGCCTCAAGACCTAACATTATGTTCAGTGTATGTCTATGTGCAAGATTTCAAGCCAATCCCAAAGAATCTCACCTTGCTGCAGTTAAAAGGATTCTGAGATATCTAAAAGGAACTCCTGATTATGGCTTGTGGTATCCAAATGAATCACAATTCTCACTAATAGGCTTTACTGACTCAGATTATGCTGGATGCAATCTAGACAGAAAGTCAACAAGTGGTGGATGTAAATTCATTGGATCAAGAATTATGTCCTGGTCTAGCAAAAAAAAAAGCAAACCTCTGTAGCAACCTCAACAGCTGAGGCTGAATATGTTGCAGATGGTCTCTGCTGTTCCCAAATATTGTACTTAAAAAGTCAACTACTAGACTTTAGTATGAATGTCACTAATATTCCTATATTTTGTGACAATTCAAGTACAATAGCTATGACTGAGAATCCTGTTTAACACTCTAAAAAAAAACATATTGAAGTTAGAAACCACTTCATTAGAGATCATGTTGAAAAGGGGAATATCAACTTAGCCAAAGTTGGCACTGAGGACAATGTCTTTGATATACTAACTAAGGCTATGGATGAAAAAAGGTTTGAACTTTTGAGAGCAATGTTAGGAATGATTAACTTGCCTAAGTAAAAGGTATTAACTGCAAATTCAAAAGGTGAAACGAATCACCTTCTATATCACGAGAATGACAAAGAGTCAACAAACGACAACAAGACTCTCACTTTACGTCTCAAGGCAAGGCGACATTCAACTTGGTATAAAGACATCTCGCTCCACCCGGCTTATGGATCTGACTCGACAAATATATGGAACTCAGGAGGAACTCGCTTTAGTCAACTTGCAAAAACAAGAGGTGGTTGATGAACATCTTGATACGACATTACCAGACACTTGATGACTCAAACATGTCGACATACATGAAATGCTACAAAGGGGAGTCTTAACTTGACTTGATATTATACATATGCTTGTTTATTTTTATTCGTAAAATATGCATATACTTGATTATCTAATTGATGACCCACATGATTATGACTATGAATGTTAAAATTACACTTCTATATAATATGTATAGTAGTAGGTTTTAATCTCGTAAAGTGCTGATGGCTTGTAAGCAAAAGTGGCTAATGATAATCACAGATATCTCGACATGGTACAAGGGGGAGTACTGGCTAATTGTGGTCTTTGGCATTATATTCCCATAAATGTATGCCGGCTTAGACATGGTTTATGTGTGAGAAATGAAAAGGATGGTTGTGCGTATTTTTTACCGAAATGCATACACAAGTATGTGGTTATTTGTTTGATTACTCGTAAGTGGTTAAATGGTTAAAAAGATAAATGGATAAATGGTGGATGAATGCGCGAATAATAAAAGTAATGGAAATGATGGATGTGTTTATTTTTTTCTGAAATGCAAGAATTGACTTTATTTGTTATGGAGTTATATGAAGCCTGTTCTGTCATAGGAAAAAAGACTTGGTTGGGAAAATTTGCTCTTGTTTACGTGAATAGTCTCTGGTTATGTGAATGTTTTACAGTGTGAACTTAATCTCTTATATACGAAAGTGATATTTGCATCTTGAAAGAATCCAACACCTTGTTTATTGGGATGCTCTCCCAATTATCATATCGCGATTTATGATCCTTCTTATATGTTTTACGTCTTGAATTACTTTTCGAAGTTATATATGATCGAGGAAATCATCTTGGCGGGATCAAATTTTTTTAATATATGTACTATTTACTCTTTAACTTGATCATGAATAATCAAGCTAAAGAGTAGGGGGCTTCTGATGCTACCATATCAAAATTATTGAGCCCAAGTCTGTGAAAACGGGCTCACTAATATGTATCCGGCCCAAGATGAATTATGACCCAATTAAAATAGCTAATGGGCTTTTATTTTACGAAGGGGGCTTGTCAAAATGGAGGTTATCTAGGGGAAATGGACAATCAAATCTGAACCCATGGAATGGTCACATACTTTCCACATGATGAAGGGGCTATATAAGGGACATCATCAACCCTAATTGGTAAGTTCACAAGCACACTTACAGCCACCATTTCCAGACTTGTTGATTATACTGGTATACGGTACTGATTCTCACGCCGGAGGGACGTTAGCCGGAGACGCCCCCGGCTTAGCTCACGGTTGTGTGTGTGCAGGTCACGACGGAGAGGAAGGCCGTTATCCACCCTAGACTACGAGCTTGGACCCGGATGCAGCCCAATTTTTTAAGGTCGCATCAAAATGTTCAGTTACTCTTTTTCTTTGTAACAAGTACTTCCTCCAACTTATTTAAAGAATAAAAAAACGGGTGAGTTCGAGAATTAAGGAAAATGTTATGTATTGTGAGTGTTGATACTTGGGTAGGAGAGAGAAAGTGGGTAGAGAAGAGTTAGTGGATAATTGTTGTGAGTATGACATGTAAAACCCACTTTCCATTTTAAGATTTTGACTCTTAAAATGGGACGTCCTAGGAAAATTTTGACTCTTAAAATGGGACAGAGGGAGTATTCAATTACTCTCTAAGTAATGAAATTATTTTAAAAATAATTTAGTTTGTTTTATACTCTCTCCGTCCCACCTCACTTGAGACTTTATTCCATTTTGGGCCGTCCCTCTTCACTTGAGACCTCCCAAAATGGCCATGATTTTATTATTTTATATACAATCTACCCCACCCACTCATTCTCTCTCTTCATTTTCCACCACACAATTCATTCAATCAACCTACTATTAACCCCACTCATTCTCTCTCTTCATTTTCTACCACACATTTTCCTTATTTTATTCTTTTTTATTGTGCCCACCTCAAAGGTCTCAAGTGAGGTGGGACGGAGGGAGTATTTATTGATTGCGTTTCTTAATAAGTGTGCAAAGTATAAAACAACAAATACGACAAAGTCTGAGGTTCCCTCCCAAAACCAATTGGTAATGGGAGGAGTAACCCAGGATCTTTTTATATAGTCAATGCATAGCTAGTTAATTCCTGATGTGGGATAATGTCTCTAACACGCCTCGGCCCTCACGTGTAGCTGGACTTTGTTAAGGCTTACAGCGTGGACTTAATAATCGGGTGGCGCGGAGCAACATCCTAGGCCGTTGGGTCTGCACGTGTAACGTGGAATCTCAGACTTATCATAGTATCAGAGATGGCCCTTTACACATGCGAGTCCGATGATTTAGCCCGGCGTCACTCAAATCTATGGGCCAATGCTAGGGGCACAAAAGATGTTCACAAAATGATGGATACAAAATGAGGTGGCGATATTTTATTGGTTACATCGATAGTGGACCCGGCACACTCTAATTAAAAACACCAATAAAATTTTGACACCTCATTTTGTATACCAAATTTTGTGGCACTTTTTTGTGACTTTATATTTACCCCAAATCTATGTCCACTAGTAAGCCCAAAATTCGGCTACGTTAGCTTGAGGGGGCGTGTTGGAGCAATTATGACACATCGGGAGTTAACTAGCTAATATCTGACTATATAAAAATTCAGGACCACTCTTCTCATAATCAATTCGTTTTAAGATGAAACCTCAAACTTTATCAAAAGTATTTAAAAACTAGGTACATTTGTTTGTTTGAAGATGTAGGTCATGGAGCATAATGACCACGGAACGGCCTGCAAGGATGAAAAAAGAAGGCATTATCAAGTGCAATGTTGACAATGATAGTAAGGTCAAGTAGACGAGTAAGCAATAAATGGTTGTGTTGTGTTACAAGAGTGCCCACCAGGATGAAACACCAACTTTGTATCCCATTGAGTTTAAGCTCAAGACTCAATGATGTCCACTGTTAAAGGTGGAGTTCTTTGGAGATGCATGCTACTTCATTCATCTGCAACCTAGTCATATTTAATTTTTGTGATTAATATAAATAAATTTTAAAATTAATAATAATTTAATTAATTAAATAATGTTAAATTTTATCATTAATAAATTACTTAATACTCCCTCTGTCCCAGAATGATAGTCCCCCTATTTTTATGGGTTTTACGAATGAACTTTGAGTAATAATTAAGGCTACTTTTAATTATTCTGATGAAATTTTTGAAATTGTTCTTGATACATCATTATAAATACTATTAATATCAATTTTTAGATTCACATTAACATAATTATAAGTAGCATTTATAACTTCTCAAAGTTCCCTCTTAGTAACAATGAAAAAAAAGGTGGACTATCTTTCGGGACGGAGGGAGTATTTGATATATTAAATTACCATTAATCTGTTATTTTAATTAAATGATTTAATTAATGAAAAGTTTAAATTTTGTTGTGATGAACGTCTATCCGCCCAGAATCTCTTCTTAGATGGGACGTTGACTGTAACCCCTAGTCTTCCAAGCTAAAGATGTAGGTTCGATTCCCGCTACCCACTCTGTTAGTGTAAACAGAGGTGTTACCTCATATGTTACCACTGGCAGTCATGTGTTACCCGACGAAAAACGTGTTATAGTTTTACATTTCTTTCCATAATTAATTTTATAATAATGTCATAATACTATTTGCTATATGTATGTATTGTTGGTCCATATTTCAGGTTATAATAAGGTGGAAAATAGAGCTAGAAACGTGGAAAAAAATTTCAAAAGAAGTTATACATAAATGACGAGTTATGGATAACTTTCACCTTGTCAAAGAATTGCCACACATGGGAAAAACGTGGAAAGACTTGTTCAAAGAGTTTGTTGCTGATTAAAACGAATAGTACAAGCGTGGAGAAGCATAGAGTACAACAAGGTGATGCGTGAACTTGGGCTTTATGTTTGCGGTTGAGAAAATCAAGGAAAGAGGATCAAATCATGCTCAAAAATAGGGGAACAAGCTCGCACACTCTCCCTACTCTCCACACACGTCCAAAGACACATCAATGACTGTTATTTTGAGTAACCTTCCAGTATTTGAAGGCTATATAAGTGCAAGGGTGAAAACATTGAAGATAAGCCAAATATTACACACCCTTAGCACAAGAGCAAAATACTACTTGACTCCTTTAGATCCTTCTTCCCATACACTCTTTTTCACACTCAAATACTTCGGGTTTGAGTGTGTTTTGGCTATGGTAGAATTTCGTACTTTGTTTCTATTTTCGTTCCATTGTTCATACATTGTAATAGCAATAGGGAACTTCTCGGCTTTGTATTCTGATCAAAAAATTGATTATAAAATCTTGCCTTCGTGGCTCACTCAAGTTATATTTGTATAACTTGAAAAAAACAACTCTTGTGTTATAATTTCCGCTGCAAAACTCTTTTAAAAACTATTTTGGTTTTCGGGTGTGTGTTGTCCGTCTGTTTGTGTTATCTGGAGTGTTACCTAGCACTTGAGATAACACTTGTTCTCAAAAGCCTTTGACTAACAATTTCACTCTCTACATCATTTTTCTCCTTTTTGGAAAGAATGAAATGCATAGGGGACCGATATCTCCCGCTAGTTGATCAAAGAAAGCAGCAAAAGGAAAATTCATGGACCAACCCCACCATCTCCACCTCTTAAGGCTAACGCTGCCCAGTGCCAGAACGCCAAAGAGGTTGGTGACCTGATGACAGGGAGCCGGTCGAGCCTTGCGGCAGGAAATGAACTGAACTCGTTAAGATAGAGGCAAAATCTATCCTAAGGTTTAATTAACATTAATATATATAAAATCCACTTGTTATGATAGTCTCATTATTCTTGTGGGTAAATATAATGGAACTTTAACTAAAATTATTTGATTATTTAGCAATGCAATAGTTTTTGAAAATATGTGATGTTTATTTTTCAAAAAAAAAAAAAAAAGTGTAGCATTTGATGTAAGAAAAAGAAAACATTTCTTTTTTACAATTTTAAGAAAACTATCGAGCAAAAAGAGAAGGACCAATCAAATAAAATTTCAGAGATTAAAGAAATTGTTCCTGCTTGGCTATATATTGTTGATTGATTTCAAATTAAATGGTACACTTTATTTGTCTTTTTGTTTTCCATATACTCCTTACTCCGTTCTAAATTGACAACTTTATTTTATTTTTTCAAATATTTTAATATTATATTACTCCCTCCGTCGTCACAGAGTATATGTCAACCCTCTCATTTACACGGAGATTAAGAAATGGTGGAAGTGATGTAAGTGTTGTGAGTATAAAAGTAAAGTAGGAGAGAGAATGAGTGGGAGTGAATAGTAAGTTGATTGGTGTTGTGAGTATAAAAGTAAAGTAGGAGAGAGAATGAGTGAGAAGAATAGTAAAGATTCTTTGTCATTTTTGGAAGTTGACATATACTCTGGGACGGAGGGAATATAAGTTTTGAAAATTATTTTCTGAAAATTTAATTATAACATTGAACTAATTTTTTACGACAAAAAAATGAGACTACTATTTTTTTTAAGATGGGAGAATTACAGTTAGAGAAAATCTGGGAAAAAACGTGTTTTACGTTAAGGGTGCGTAAAACGTGTTTTTAAGTTTGGCGCGGTGGCATTTTTGTAATTAACGGGAAGTTGTTGTGCGCTGAACGGAAGTGCCAGTGATTGAGTAAAAAAGTGCCAGCACATGTACACTGACACTTATTGACACTAACACTGGCAGTTTTTAATAAGTGCCAGTATCAATGTTAAAAAGTGTCAGTGTAATGGCTGTCAATTATTAACACTACCACCGACACATTTAATAAGTGTCAGTATCAATGTAAAAAAGTGCCAGTGTACTCACTGGCAATTTTTAACATTACCACTGGCACTTAAGAAAAGTGTCAGTTTTACTATGGTTGTCAGTATTTACGAAAATGCCACCCCTTGTTTCGAAGTATAATTGCCAGCGTCTTTGAAAAACACGTTTTTCTTTTGCTTAAGGAAAAACGCGTTTTTCACAAGACTCACTCTTACAGTTAATTTACTTTATTAGATATATTTATTTATACATGTGAAATTTTATGTTGAAATTAAAGTTTTGTTGCTATTGTTGTAGAGAAACTAGTTCTTCTATAAGTTATAAAAAGTCATTTTTTTTATAAGGTTTAAAGTTTAAGGTTTAAGGTAATAATAATATTAAAAAGTAAATTTTTTACAACGGAAAAGCTAGTTTCCTCCAAAACATACTCTATACTCCCTCTGTCCCACCCGAATTAGGATTTTTGGGTTGGGCACGGAGATTAAGGAAAAAGTGTTATTGGAGTAGGTGTTGTGAGTGAAAAGTAAAGTAGGAGAGAGAAAGTGGGGTAGAGAATAATGAGTGAAAAGTTGTTGTGAGTGTAAATTTGGGTCCCATTAAATAAAACATATCCATTTTTGGGTTGTCCTAATTCGAATGGGGCACCCAAAATGGAATTTTGTCCTAATTCGAATGGGACGGAGGGAGTATATGGAATTGTATTTTACTTCAAAGCTTGATGAGTCCCACCTTACAACAAATGATTCTTGCATTAAAGCTGGACCCAGTTTTAAATAATGAACAGCTAACGACTGAAGGCGATCTTTGCCCTTATACTTGTTGCTTCCTTCAAAATTTGTACTAATTTTATTTTCGGAATTTAGGCTTTTTTTTTTTTTTTTTGAAGGAATAATGATTTAGGTTTTAAAAAATGTCAAACAAAATTTATCTTTTTTTTATATTATACTCCTTCCGTCCCACCTCACTTGACACTTAAGAAGTGGGCACAATAACTAAAGAAAAAACAATAACTAAAGAAAAAGAATAAAATAAGGAAAATGTGTGGTAGAAAATGAAGAAATATAATGAATGAGGTAAATAGTGGTGTTGGTTGAATAAATTGAGTGGTGAAAAATGAAGATAGAGAATGAGTGGTGGGTAGAGTGAATATAAAATTATAAAAAAATAGGCTATTTTGGGAATTGTCAAGTAAGCTGGGACAGACCAAAATAGAAATAAGTGTCAAGTGAACTGGGACGAAAGGAGTATATCCTACTAGTATTTATCATCTGTACACACACACATACTACAATACTACATACTACATGGCGCACTTGCAAATCCTACCCTACTTGTTATGCGCATTAGTCAGAACCCGAATTAGGAACCACTCCTGTGGTTATGCCATAACTGCCATCCACATGGCCGAAACCAGACTTTAAACACTTCCTCATGTTTGTAGGTGGACGGTCAAGATTTATTACTTAGATGATTTTATGTTGTCCACAGTAATATTTTCCTTTATATATACACACATTCCAACTATCTCTTTTGTCCCTGGTTACTGATGATTGAAGTTGATTCGACAAATTCCTTTCTGCAAATTCCTTAAAAATAATAAATTTTACTTATTTTACATCGTTTGTACTATAATAAAATTGCATTAATTATATTTTATCATCTTAAAACACAATATCTATTTTGAAATTAAAAGATTAAACCATCCTAATATTATGTGATCATCACATAATATTATTTTTATAAGTGGGAGATATTTGAGTGAAATGTGACCAAGAAATAATAGATGTTTCCCACTAGTTATGAGAGGAAAAAAAAAAAAAAGAAAGAAGGTGATGATGCCTACAAAAAGGCAAAAAATAATATATTCCGGTTTCTTTTTTGCACAATATTATGTCATGAGGTTCCACTTGAATGGATGTGTTTGTTAGTGCCCACACCAAAAGGAAATGGTATTGGTATGGCATCAGCTGAAAGAAACCTAAGTTTTCATGACTCACTTACACTGTTTTCATTCCACTTTTTCACTTTATCTATCATGTTATATGATATATGCAATCTACTTCCTATTGGCCAGACTTATATTGTGCTTCTCTCTTTCATAATGCTCAGTGAATTTGTCAAAATCAAGGCTCCGTTTGTTTCGCGTAAAACAATTTTCAGAAAATGATTTCTCGGAAAATGAAAATGTTTTCCGGAAAATGACATAAACATGTTTTTGGTTGTTTGGTAAATCTAAGGAAAATGTTTTCCGGAAAATATTTTCATATAAAATTGAATACTTATTTGTAAATTGTTCTTACCATGATGAAACTAAAATTGCACTAACACCAATTTTATATTTAGTGATATAAAAATTATTTTAGGATAGTATCAAAAAGAAAAGCAAGATTTTAATACTCCCCGTCCCAAAATAATGTTTTCATAACTATTCAAACTTTCTAACGATTTGAATACTTATTTCACTAGCCATGTTTTGCATTTTTAAGCTCAAATTGAGAAAAACTTTTTGAAAAAATAAAAAATAGCAAAAAAAAAAAAGATTATTTTGAGACTGGGTGAGCATAACACATGAAATATTTGCATCCTATGCACGATTTATAGAGAATTTGATTTTTCACTTTTTCCGTTAAGTAAAAAAGATATCTCAACTCGAGTATTCAAAAAACCAGAAAGGAAATTATGATACTAGTAATTTTTTGGCAGATGGAATACATTAGTAGCTTATAAAATATAATGAATGAGAAATTGAGAATAGAGAAATGCAGTAGTCCCTCCGTCCCATACTTATCGCTAGTTATTTTCATTTTGGGCGTCCCAAACTTATTGATACTTACCTAAAATGTTCACTTTTCTCTCTCCTATCCACTCACAACAACTATCAACTAACTTTTTCTCTCTCCTACCCACTCACAATACTTACTTTTCCAATATATTTTTTTAATTCTCGTACACTCCCATTTAATAGCAATAAGTATGGGACAGAGGGAGTATGCTGTATATTTTTCGAGTATCTCTCCTCTTGAGATTTGGCCATTTGGGTCAGCTTCAGTTTGTATATTGCTCAGGCCCAGAGGCCCCAGACCACAAGTGAACTCAACTGATCAATATAAATATAGCTTCAAAATATTGTATGGGCAGCCCATACATAATAGGCTACTTAGTTTGTGGGTTACTCAGCTGAGCCCAATTGTGTAGCCACCTTCTAAATTTTTATTGAAGCTTGGGCCTGGCTTAATAAGGTGAATCTCATTAAAACCAATCAGACATACTCCTTCGGTCCTTCCCAGTTCCATTTTTTATATACTAAATCACATTTTCGTTTTCGTTTTCGTTTTCATTTTCAACCTTCCCATTATTTATTTTTTTTGTCAACACTCATATATATATATATATATATATATATAGGGTCGCGCTCCTGTGAGAACCATTTTATATGAGAACCGTGAGAACCAATCATAACCATTAGGGGGCGTTTGGTTCGGCAGAAAGAAAATGAAGGAATGGAATGGTCAATGGAATGGGAATCCTGAAGGAATTGGAAAGGAAAAAAATTGGTCAAACCTTGTGTTTGGTTGGAATGGAATAATAATAATAATAAATAATAATAAGTAATAATAATAATAAATAATTAATAATAATAATAATAATAATAATATATAATAATAATAATTATTATTATAGTAATAATAATAAACAATAATAATAATAATAAATAATAATAATATTATTATTTATTATATATTATTGTTACAATTATTATAATAATAATAATTATTATTATTTATTATTATTATTACTATTACTATTATTTATTATTATTATTATTATTATTATTATTAATTATTATTATTATTATTATTATTTATTAACATTATTATTATTATTTCCTATTATTATTATTATTATTATTATTTATTTTTATTACTATTTTTATTATTTATTTTTATTATTTATTATTATTATTATTATTATTTATTTATTACTATTATTAATTATTAACATTATTATTATTATTATTATTATTTCATATTATTATTATTTTTTTATTACTATTATTATTATTTTATTATTATTATTATTATTATTATTATTATTTATTATTATTATTATTATTATTATTATTTATTATTTATTATTTATTATTATTATTATTATTATTATTATTATTAATATTATTATTATTATTGTTATTTTAATTTCTTCAATTCCATCAATGGAATGAAATTGATGGAATTGAGTATTCCTCCCATTTTATGATGGAATGGTGAATTCCTTCATTTGAAGGAATTGATCATTCCAATGGAATGGAAATTTTGAAAAAAATGAACCAAACATGGCAATGGAATTGGTCAAAGGGAATTGGGCATTCCATTCCCCCACTTTACCACGAACCAAACGCCCCCTTAGATTAGAAAAAAAAAATCAAGAGTCCAGATGTTAGATACATTGGATACACTTGGATACATTAGTTAATTTTCGAAAAACAATTGGATACATTAGTTTTTAA
This sequence comes from Campanula takesimana, assembly GCA_026119855.1. Taxonomy (NCBI): domain Eukaryota; kingdom Viridiplantae; phylum Streptophyta; class Magnoliopsida; order Asterales; family Campanulaceae; genus Campanula; species Campanula takesimana. The sequence goes on along the minus strand of JAOWBW010000318.1, from coordinate 511,764 downwards.
CATAGTGTATCCAAGTGCAACACTTAGATACAATACTTATTAACATATTGTATCCAAGTGTAATATCGAATTTTTTTGTAATGTATCTAAGTGTATCAATTGTATCTAACATATGGACCCTTGATTTTTTTTCTAATCTAATGGTTATGATTGATTCTCACGGTTCTCACGATATTTTGGTCAAACCTTGTGTTTGGTTGGCACGGAATGGAATTGAATTGCCATTCAATTCCTTGGTAATTCATGTTTGGTTTCAAGACAAAACTGTTGGAATGGAATAATAATAATAATAAATAATAATAAGTAATAATAATAATAAATAATTAATAATAATAATAATAATAATAATAATAATAATAATAATAAATAACAATAATAATAATAATAATAAATAATAATTATAATAATAATAAATAATAATTATTATTATTATTATAGTAATAATAATAAACAATAATAATAATAATAATAAATAATAATAATATTATTATTTATTATATATTATTGTTACAATTATTATAATAATAATAATAATAATTATTACTATTACTATTATTTATTATTATTATTATTAATTATTATTATTATTATTATTATTATTATTATTTATTAACATTATTATTATTATTTCCTATTATTATTATTATTATTATTATTTATTTTTATTACTATTTTTATTATTTATTTTTATTATTTATTATTATTATTATTATTATTTATTTATTACTATTATTAATTATTAACATTATTATTATTATTATTTCATATTATTATTATTTTTTTATTACTATTATTATTATTTTTTATTATTATTATTATTTATTATTTATTATTATTTATTATTATTTATTATTTATTATTATTATTATTATTATTATTAATATTATTATTATTATTATTTTAATTTCTTCAATTCCATCAATGGAATGAAATTGATGGAATTGAGTATTCCTCCCATTTTATGATGGAATGGTGAATTCCTTCATTTGTAGGAATTGATCATTCCAATGGAATGGAAATTTTGAAAAAAATGAACCAAACATGGCAATGGAATTGGTCAAAGGGAATTGGGCATTCCATTCCCCCACTTTACCACGAACCAAACGCCCCCTTAGATTAGAAAAAATAAATCAAGAGTCCAGATGTTAGATACATTGGATACACTTGGATACATTAGTTAATTTTCGAAAAACAATTGGATATATTAGTTTTTAACATAGTGTATCCAAGTGCAACACTTAGATACAATACTTATTAACCTATTGTATCCAAGTGTAATATCGAATTTTTTGTAATGTATCTAAGTGTATCAATTGTATCTAACATATGGACCCTTGATTTTTTTTCTAATCTAATGGTTATGATTGATTCTCACGGTTCTCACGATAATTTAGGTTCTCATTTGAGCACCTACACACACATATATATATATATAACACAAATATCTTACAATGTTATCTTACAAACTTAGTTTTACACTGATACACAAACAACTCCCTAAACAGTGAACATCCTTGTTCATCCCACACTAGCCATGGATACAAGTAAAAAGGAGGAGTTACAAAATAGTCATCTAAATTTTCACATTGCGATGCATTCTTTGCCAAAAAGTCTGCCACGCTATTCCCATCCCTATAGATAAGGGTTAATGATAGATTAGGGCCTGAACTCCAGGGGGGTGCGTCTAAACGGGGCCTGGGTTTTTTTTTCCGCTAGATCAGGGCTCAATATCTAAATTTTTCGGCAGTTAAGGGATTTTTGACGGAAATCGTTAGAAAAGTCAGTTAATTGCCATGTGCATGGCACGTGATCATAAATCTGGATGAAATTGAAATGAAAGTTGTCAAAAAGGGTCAAACTGTAAATTTTAAAATTTGAAAGGTTAAATCCAAAACAAAACCAAATTTCATAAACCCTAAAAAATACCCCCCCCCCTCATCTCCCTCCTTACCAGCCGCCATCAAGAAAAAAAATGGCGATTTCTTCATCTTTTTCCACAATCTCCAAAAAAATGAAATCCAAAAACCACCCCAAAATCCCGATCTTTAACCACCTCAAATCCCCACCTTCCCAAACCAATCTTAACAAATTCACCACCACTCTCAAACCACTGTCATTCTCCTCACAATTCTCCACTCACCCTCTCAAACCCATTCCCAATTTCAAACGCCCCCAGTCCCAAAGCCGCAACCAAATCCGAGCCCTATTCACCGGCATCGTGGAAGAAATGGGCCAAATCAAGAAACTGGGTTATGCTCAAGATGGCGGTTTCGACATGACCATCACTGCCAAAACCGTCCTTGGGGGCGTCAACCTCGGAGACATCATCGCGGTCAACGGCACATGCTTAACGGTAACCCATTTTGACCACGAATTATCCCAATTCACCGTCGGAATAGCACCGGAAACGCTCAGGTTAACTTCGTTACTTGATCTAGAGCAAGGATCTGTAGCTTTTGATTTGGGGTTGGTACACACAGGATACACACACATGAGAAGCCTATTTCTTTTTCCCTCTCTAGCTCTGTCCACCATGAAATTCCACGAGGAAGGAGCATATGAAATCCAGATTTGATTTCAAATTAGATCTGGGATAATTTGTTAGTGATATTTTTTTTAGCTGACAATGATTTTGGGGAACTGTGGTTGTGCGGAGGTAGAGATGGGGGCTTAGGGCTAATGACGGTGGTCCGATGGCGGCGGCGGTGGGCTGATGACGGCGGTCCGATGGCGGCGGTCCGATGGCGGTGGTGGTGGGCCGATGGTGGTGGGAAGGAGAATAGTGAACTTTAAATGAACTGTAAAACTGAGTTTGATTTTCATTGTAATGAAATTTAATTTATGGCTGCTTTTTGTAAATGATTAGTGATTATTCAAAAAAGGTTAAATCTTTTAATTCAAAGACATTATCCCTTTTTGCAATAGAATACTATTATTCCTTAATCCCGTGCCAGTGGTGAAATCCTAATTCGAATGGGAGGGAGGGAGTATATGATAATTACTTATTTTATTATATACTCCTTCTGTCCCGCTTTAAGGTTTTTTATTTTGTTTTATGACCTAAAATGGAAAGTGGAACCCACTTGTCATTCTCACAACAAAAACACCCTACCCACTTTCTCTCTCCCAATTTTCTTTTCATATTCACAACATTTATTTTTTCTTAATCTCCGTGTAAAGTAAAACTAGGAACTTTAAATTGGGACGGAGGGAGTATTTTTTTAGAAAAAATATTTATTTCGTTTTTAAACCTTTGAGTTTCAAAAATTTCACTAAAGCCCTTACTAACTAATATCATTACAAATACATCCAATTTGATGATCACGTGCGAGGCACATGGCACTTAACTGATTTTTTTAACGATTTCCGTCAAAAAGCCCTTAACTGCCGAAAAATTTAGATATTGAGCCCTGATCTAGCGAAAAAAAAAACCCAGGCCCCGTTTAGACGCACCCCCCTGGAGTTCAGGCCCTAATCTGTCATTAACCCTATAGATAAACGAACACCACACATGATCAAAAGCTTCGAGCAAGATCCTGCAATCAGTTTTAACGCCCCGGCGGTGGAGTATGTCCCCCCATAAAATATTAAACAATAATATTAAATCCTCGAGTACAATCATACCACTCCGACTAGTCCCTGCTTCAGCTACCATATTTGTTGTATCCCCTATAAACTTGCTAAAACCCACAATACATTCACCTTGATGATCCCCCCAATCCTGCCATCTCCGGGTTTGCTTTGGCCTCACCATCCTCATTCAATTTATATTTATACTATATTTAGTATAAGGTGAAGGTTGCCACTTAATAACAACTGAAACTTTTTGGAAGCCAACTGTATCCTATGATTCTGAAAACATTCTCCATGTTCTATACTCCCTCCGTCTCGTACTTATCGTACTTATTTCCATTTTTGGCGTTCCATACTTATTGATATTTACTCAAAATGTTCAATTTTTTCTCTCCTATTCACTCACAATAACTATCCACTAACTTATTTTCTCTCTCCTACTCACTCATAGGGGTGTAAGTGGTTTGGTTCAAACCGCGGTTTGAGACCGAACCGAACCAAACCATGCGGTTTGGTTTGGTTTTCAAGCACGAATGGTTCGGTTCGGTGGTAGACAAAATTATAATACCTCGCAAGTGCACGAGCTATTGTCATAGCAATATGCAAACACAAGGGTCGATCCACAGGGACTTGGATTAATTCAAAGTTATTTAACTATATAAACATAATAAAAATAAATAACGACAAATAAAAAGATAGGTGATCAACATGAGCAAGCATATAAATGATAGGAATTGCAGAATTAAAAGATTTCCCCGTCTTTAATTCAAATATCATTGGTACATCTTTTCACTTTTCACCCTATTCACTTGATCACGAGATTTATTTCAATCTCTGCTTCTTCTTTCAGATTAGTTAATAGCAGTGGCACACTCACTAGAAACCCTAATCAATAATCAAATCTAACTGACACAGTCTAGATCTAAGAATTAATTGCTTTAATGATTTAAAGAAACTAAGATCAAGAACGCTTTCTACAATTATTTCATATAGATAATCGTCTAATTTTACATACTTCACAATTTACCATGGCACATGCATAAATCGTGAAGATGCTACTTGTGAATTTCTACACTGGCACAGTAAATAAAAAATTCTAGCAGAAATCAATCACAAGGATAAATAGGGTGATCAAATCTACAAACCCTAGCAATAGATTTAAATTAATCACAACTAAAATTATGAATAGAGATCAAAAGATGAAAATAAAAATACCTCAATTAAATAAAAAGATAAAAGTTACCTCCAACCTTGCAACCCTTACAAATATTTACTAGCTACATTGTTTGATCAAAAAATGAAAAGAAAACTAATCTAGTATTTATAGGAAAAAAAACTAACCTAAATCTAAAAGGAAAAGAATTGTAAAAGAAAAAGGAAACTAAAAAGAAATCCTAAACTAAAAAGAATACTCAAAAAATACCATAAAGAATTAGGAAACTAATTTCCTTCTTCAACTTGGGGTAATTTTAGGGATGAATTCCGAAATTCCTCAAAGGTCCCTCATAATTTAATAATTTCTGGTTTAGTCCTTCAGCTTTTAGAAATTCCAGAACAGTCCTTTTGTATCATAAATTGCAGTTTCATCCCTGGATTTCAGCATATTTTTCACAGCAGCCCCTGGCCTTTATACAATTGCTCCAATAAGCTCTTTTTCTCCCTCTTTCTTGTAGATTGAACACATAATCACCCTAGACAATAAAAACACAAAAATACACAAATCAAATAACAAAAGCTTGAGAACAAAGCAATAATTAAGCTTAAAAGTATCTAATTAAATGAGTAAAAACTCACTCATCAAATACCTCAAAACTTAATCATTTACTTGTCCTCAAGTAAAAAAAAAAAATCAAAAGACAACTAAACTAAACTATTAATCAATAAAACTACTTTACTAAAAAAATGAAAACAAAACAAACAAAACACACACTTTTTTTTTAATTGTTCTTGTCAAGTCATGGTCATCGGCCCATAAAAGTCTTATAAATCAAATATACATACTCAATAAGAAATCAATCAATACCATGCAAGTAAAAAAATATGCAACCCAATCAATATAATCTCACTATGATTCTCCGTGTGTGTGTGCAATGTAATAACTAGATCACCGTCAAACCCGGAATACATTATAAAGTCAAGAATCCACTCATTCTCTAATAGATATGATATATGGAGTTGAAGATTCAATGGAACATGAAGTGCGAAGATCAAGAACCAAATAGCTTGCTTTTCATGACTATCTCAACTAATGGGGACTACAATAAACTAAAGATCAATAAGGACTTTATTAGCTTGTAATGTTCAGGCTTGGTTAAGGGGTACAAACGAATGGTAAAGAATTCAAATTCAAGAGAGAATAACCAAAGAGTCTTCAAATAATAACACAATTTCGTACAACTCTTGGGCCTCTTTTGTTTCACCAATGCATCAACCCCCAAATTTGAACTTTTACATATAATACTTTTGACTTTGGGTTGAATGCATTCATTTTTCTACCTCCCCTTTTCCTTCAATACTTGCACATAAGTGAGGGCTCTTTGAGCCTTTTTTTTTTTATCTCACTTTTTTATTTATTCTTTTCTCATTATTTTTTTTCCCGTGAGGGCTTTCTTTTTTTTTTTTTTTTCTTTTTTTTTTTTTAGCCCTTTTTTCCTCACTTTTCTTTCCAAAGTTACCTCGTGGGATTTCTCAAACTTCCACTCACTTTTGCCCATTTCAAATATCTTCCATAATCTCACTTTACCTTGTCTTTCATTCTTTAGTTACACTCTCTTGACGGGTAAGGAAAAGTGTATAGGCTAACGGGTAGGTGAATGTGGGTACGAGAAACGATGTCGAATGGGGGTCGTTGTGTGCTTTTGCACACTCCATTCTTTTTACTTTAAGCTCAAATGGGGTAACTAGGAATAATTTTATAAAGGGTAGTTTAAGGCTTAATATATGACTAACAAAGAATGCCTACGTCGTCTCTCTAGTCAATCATAATCCCAAAAATTTCACCTCGAAAGTCAATCAAGCAAGTTCTAAAGTTCCCGAGAATATAGTGAATAAGTCAACTAAATAATGGTCATCTAAGTCTTTCGGTGATCAAAGTAATTAACATAAAGTGCTCAAAAGGGTGGAGAATCAAAGATCAACCATATTAATCAAGTCACACATCCGGACAAGTATAGCATTAAAGAACTCAACTTAAGCATGCATAATCAATTTTTACTATCATAGACAAAGGCCAAATTACACAATTAGACTCAAACAAAAACTTTTTCTTTCTTTTTTTAGCAATAAATAAAAAAACTGACCGCGCATAGCTGCCTACGTTCCCCTTAGGACAATAAGGAGCCCAGGTCACCGTAGTTCGAACCCGACAAAGAAAAAAAAGAAAACATTTTTTTTTTAAACCGACAATGCACCCTACCCCCAAACTTAAACAAAACAATGTCCACATTGTGAACACCAAGAGAGGGTAAAGAACACATGAGATAAGGTGATTAAGGGCTCATCTACTAGATCACTCCTTGGAATATATTCAAGCATCTAGTGGACAGTCGTAATTTACATAGAACAGAGCCACCAATATTATCCCAAAATAGAATGAGAACCCAGACTACTTACAATTATTATATCCCCACCACAATTCCCACAACACATTAAATAATATATGCAGCACCTTAATTTCAATTTGTAATTTGACTGCAACTTTCATATGGAGGTGAGAATTGAGGTCCCTCGTAGACAGAAGATTATCCTAATTTCTTAACAATTTTAGAGATTTTACATCCAAGGAAAAAGTGGTAGTTAAGTTAGAAACGCCAGAATCAGGATTACCTCAATTTGATCGCCAGATTTGGATTTAAATGTGCAAACTCCCAAATGGATTGAACTGTCGGCTGGAACTTGAGGGAGATTGCTGTCAAATGGAACCGTACGACCGATGGCGGATTATTGTGAGAGAAGGGGGGCCGGAGTTGGGGAGACGACGTCTGGCGGACTGAGGTTGAAGGAGATAGTGAGGCAGCGTCTTGGAGAGCGGGTTTGGGATTTGGGATTTGGGATTTTGGGGACGATACCCTTTCATTTTTTTATTTTATGCTGCAACAGTTCAGCCCCCTTTTTTTTTTTTTTCAAACTCAAACTCCCAGTCCTTCAAAATTTGCTGCTCTCTCTTTGCATAACATAACCTGCTGCTCTTTCTTATCAATTAAACATGCAACTACAACAAAAACAAACCCCAAGCATAATATCTATTGAAGCAAAAATATAGAACTAAAAAATAACAAAAAATAATAATAATAAAATAAACAAAATTGCAAGGTTTTACAGATTGGAGGCACTTTAAAAGTAAAACTAAAAATAAAAATCTTTTTGGAGGGTGACACTATTTACACTCCTCTATAAACCCACAAACTCAAGGAGACTCTTTCGAGTGACCTAAAACCTAACTAAGATAGATAATTAAATAACTAAGAATTAAAGCGCAAGTCCCCGGCAACGGCGCAAAAAACTTGGTAGACAAAATTATAATACCTCGCAAGTGCACGAGCTATCGTCATAGCAATATGCAAACACAAGGGTCGATCCACAGGGACTTGGATTAATTCAAAGTTATTTAACTATATAAACATAATAAAAATAAATAACGACAAATAAAAAGATAGGTGATCAACATGAGCAAGCATATAAATGATAGGAATTGCAGAATTAAAAGATTTCCCCGTCTTTAATTCAAATATCATTGGTACATCTTTTCACTTTTCACCCTATTCACTTGATCACGAGATTTATTTCAATCTCTGCTTCTTCTTTCAGATTAGTTAATAGCAATGGCACACTCACTAGAAACCCTAATCAATAATCAAATCTAACTGGCACAGTCTAGATCTAAGAATTAATTGCTTTAATGATTTAAAGAAACTAAGATCAAGAACGCTTTCTACAATTATTTCATATAGATAATCGTCTAATTTTACATACTTCACAATTTACCATGGCACATGCATAAATCGTGAAGATGCTACTTGTGAATTTCTACACTGGCACAGTAAATAAAAAATTCTAGCAGAAATCAATCACAAGGATAAATAGGGTGATCAAATCTACAAACCCTAGCAATAGATTTAAATTAATCACAAGTAAAATTATGAATAGAGATCAAAAGATGAAAATAAAAATACCTCAATTAAATAAAAAGATAAAAGTTACCTCCAACCTTGCAACCCTTACAAATATTTACTAGCTACATTGTTTGATCAAAAAATTAAAAGAAAATTAATCTAGTATTTATAGGAAGAAAACTAACCTAAATCTAAAAGGAAAAAGAATTGTAAAAGAAAAAGGAAACTAAAAAGAAATCCTAAACTAAAAAGAATACTCAAAAGATACCATAAAGAATTAGGAAACTAATTTCCTTCTTCAACTTGGGGTAATTTTAGGGCTGAATTCCGAAATTCCTCAAAGGTTCCTCATAATTTAATAATTTCCGGTTTAGTCCTTCAGCTTTTAGAAATTCCAGAACAGTCCTTTTGTATCATAAATTGCAGTTTCATCCCTGGATTTCAGCATATTTTTCACAGCAGCCCCTGGCCTTTATACAATTGCTCCAATAAGCTCTTTTTCTACCTCTTTCTTGTAGATTGAACACATAATCACCCTAGACAACAAAAACACAAAAATACACAAATCAAATAACAAAAGATTGAGAACAAAGCAATAATTAAGCTTAAAAGTATCTAATTAAATGAGTAAAAACTCACTCATCATTCGGTCTCAAATATTGACAAACCACTTGGTTCGGTTTGGTTTGTGGTTTGACCTCCCAAACCGCGGTTTGAAACCACCAAACCAAACCGCCAAACCAAACCACATAACATAAACTAATTATCCTAACCTCCCGCCATTTTGTATCTTATTTAATGTTTTTTCGTATATTTATTAGTATTTATTGTTGTACCAATAAAAAAAACATTACATAGACTAATTCTAACCCATATTTTGTATCTTATTCAAGTATTAATTTCATTATTTGTTATCTTAATTGTGACACATGAAAAACCAAGTTCTCTCCCAGATTGATATTGTAAAGTGTTTTTCTTCCTTCGACCTCTCTCTTCCTCTGACTTTCCCCTTAAAGACACGCATTTTTCGCTCTTCCTCCGTGATCACGAAAAATTCAAACAAATAATGAGTTACGGTTTGAATCGTGGTTTGAACCGTAGTCTAAACCACGGTCTAGACCGCGGTTTGAACCACACAATTGAACCGCGGTTTGAACCAAACCGGACCGAACCATAGCGGTTTGGTTTGGTTCGATTTGAATTTTTTCATGGTTCGGTTCGGTTTGGGATTATCCCAAACCGATGACTAGTGGTTCGGTCCGTAAATTCCCCCAAACCGAACCATTTACACCCCTACTCACTCACAATACTTACTTTTCCAACATATTTTCTTAATCCCCGTATGAAAGAGTATGAAAATACTCTTTTAATTAAATTTGGATTTTTGTAATTCTGGTGTATATTATGTTCATAATTAATTTAGAGTTATTTTAGAATTAGTTATATTTATCTTAGGGAAGTTTATTTTAGGATTATTATGTTTGGTATTTATCTCATATTAACCTACTAACCTTTCCATATCAAAGTATATCTTTTATTTAATGTAGGACTCTTCGTTGATAAATGATAGAATATGGAGAGGAGTAAAATAATATCTTGTGTTATTCAGTCTCAAAGTTTACTATGATATGGGACTCATATTTATACCCAAAACATATGAGTCCTAATTCCATAAGGATTCTAAGAGATCTACTAATTCTAATATCAATTTAATTCTAAATATAAATACTCTTAACATAGGTAAGTATCCTAAGTTCATTAGGTAAGTAAATACTCCCTCTGTCCCAGCTCACTTGACACCTTTTTATGAGAATGAGCAAAATTATTTTTATTATTCACAATAAATCAATATATATAGTACAAGAGTAAGTCTCATAAAGAGATACTATGTGTAGATACCCCGGGAAACCACAACTTGGCTAGAGCGGTGAATTATCCTAGGATGTCTAACTTGTTTTTAGAGTCACCACCTATGTTTTGAGGAACATAAGAAAAACCTATTGATAATAGCCTAAGTTTGATTACGAAAACAGAGATTCCTTGTTTTGAGGTTCGGGGGTTAGATTACGAGATGGGAAACGCCCAACTAAAGTTGGTCTTGCTTGATCAAAATCTACATGAATGATAAACGTTCTTCTTCTTCTTTAAATCATAAAAAGGGGTTTAAAATAGAGTTTGGAATGTAGGAGATAATTCTTTAACCGACCTCAATGAGATGAGGTGATCATTAGAGTCATGTCCCAAAATGATTTGGGTGATTGCACTTTGATAATACAAAAAGAAAGAGAAAAGAGATGAAGTTGAGAAGGGGAAAGAAATAGCTTTACCTAGACTTCAAGAGACTTCAAACACTTCTTGTTGAATTACTTGGAGAAATCCTTTGGAAAATGCTTTGAAGGTAGGAAATTTGGTAAAGTCAAGGTCTTTCGGTCCTTTTTGGTCAAAGTTTTTGTGTCAATTTTTGTCTCAAATTTCCGTCCTTGAAAATGGAGGTAAAGGGAGGTTTTTATAGGTGAAAGAGAGATGTTTTTGATGCCAAAACTCAGCCACCAAGAAATCCTTCCCGGGCAAAATCCTGTAAATTGAGCAAGGGAGAGAATCCTGGCCAGAAATCTGTAACTGACGCCGAGAGGCGCGCGCTTCCTGCTTTGGGGGCGGGAGGCGCGCGCGTCTGGTTCCTCCTGTCGGAGGCGCGCGACTCAGAGAAGGCAATTTTGACAGAATGGACTAGAAAGTCAGCCCTGTTATTCAGTTTAGTCCCTGGACTTAATGAAGTCAGTCAGGAACTTAACGAAAGTGACAGAAACTAACGAGAAACACTTAAAATGGGGAGAAACACAAGATCAAATGTGCAATCGGGGTGAGCGGTCCAAGGCGGGGTGTCTACAGAGCCCCTCGACGACGTGGATTGCAAAGCAAAACGCATCGACGAAAGTTAAAAAAACACCCGCCGAGGACATCACCAAGAAAAAAGCAAAGACTCGACGAAAGCAGAAATTGCGAGAGATAATGGTGCGCTCCCTGTGTGAGCGGCTTTTATTGATAGAGGGGGTGGCATGATCCGTTAGGTGAACCTACCGGCTGAATATTTTGAATGAGGCCGTTAGTGAACCTTTTGAAAGAGGCCGTTAGTGAACCTTTGAGGAGGCCGTTAGTGAACCTTCGGAGAGGCCGTTAGTGAGCCTTTTGGACGAGGCCGTTAGTGAACCTTTGAGGAGGCCGTTAGTGAACCTTTGAGAACGAATCCGTTAGTGAAATTCGTTGATGAGGCCGTTAGTGAACCCTTGTAGAGGCCGTTGGTGAACCTTTGGAGAGGCCGTTAGTGAACCTTTTGGACGAGGCCGTTAGTGAACCTTTGTTGACGAATCCGTTAGTGAAATCCGTTGATGAGGCCGTTATTGAACCCTTGTAGAGGCCGTTGGTGAACCTTTGGAGAGGCCGTTATTGAACCTTTTGGACGAGGCCGTTAGTGAACCTTTGTTGATGAATCCGTTAGTGAAATCCGTTGATGAGGTATTGCTTTGAAGTCTCGTGCCACTTGGAGTCACACTTGACTTTTTTGAATTGTGGGGTGCGGGCACGGTTGACCGCGACCAGAAAAATGTTCCTGCTGGGGATGAAATGTTGAGATTGACTCTTGAGGGGGGTATGGCACCCGTGACAGAACTTAGGGAGTTCGGAATCCGTGGGGAAACCTTGATACAGTGCATGGTTTCTTGCATGGGAGACTGCTTCTGAACCTGCCTGATGATGGGAAGAGCGCGCGTCCGGGCCTCGTTATGTGATGTGCGCGCCTCGGATGAGTATGTCGGGGGGCACGTGCCTGGCGCATAAGTTCAGCATATTTAAACAGGCGGTTCACTGTTTTCGGCGAGTTTTCAAAAATTTGAAGAACCCTCCAAATTCCAAACCAATTTTTCGTAGAGAAATCACCCCAAAACACTTTCTTGCTGCTCTAGGATCAATTCCGTTACAAAAACGATGTCGGATCGTCAACAATCACCTCCGTTCGAGATGCCACAGGGCGAGGAGCCCGAAATTGGGGTTGAAGCTATGGACCCGAGTTTGCTTACCTTCCGGCCTCATACCCACATTTCTCACTTCGTGACTTCGGGTTTGGTAAGAATGCCTCACCTTTCTTGTCGATTTCGGATTTCATGAAGTTCTGTTTTATTTACCCGAAATATTGCTGCAGCAGCTTTATTGATCATTCCTTGCATGTTGTTCGTTGCTGCTGATTTGTTGTAAGAAACATGTTGGGGTGCCCATTTTCATGTTCACACACTTGCTTGTACATTGTTCTGCCATTGAAATCTCTGTGTTGAGTTCATCCGTTTTCTAGCAGTCATGCTGATGAAATTTTCGCTGTTCCTTCTTTCCTTTCAGGAGTGGACCCGTCTGACAGAGATTCGTGGTGGGGCTCATGGGCCCATCTCTATATGGAAGAGGTTGCCTGAGAATGTTCGGGCCCGAGTTACAGGGACTCATTTTGGTCTTTTTGTCACCAGCCTCCCAGCTTTGAAGAATGACCCCGATGTGGTCCAGGCATTGAGAGAAAGATGGTGGGACACCACCCATACCTTCCATTTACCCATGGACGAGGTGACTATGACGCCTACCGATTTCACAGCTTTGACGGGCTTGCCATTCATAGGGATGCCTGTCCCTTTTGGTTTGAGAGGGGCTGTTCGGACTCCGGACGAGTTACTGGCTTTGGTTGACTGCCGGTTCGAGGTCAAGAATTCTCGAGTGACATGGGGGAGAATCCGGGCTTATTTCAGCATCTTGATGGCTGAGGCTCGAGGTGTTACTGCTGATCGGCTCGATGCCGTGGCCCGTTGCTTTATTTGGTACTTGTTATCCCATACTCTGTTTGCCAACGGGGGATCTTCGGCCTCTTTGGCTCTGCTTGACTTGTTAGTGGATTTGGACCAGATCGGCCAGTATAACTGGGGAGCAGCGGGCTTAGCTGCTTGTTATCACGGCATGGATTTGACCAGCCGCTCGACCACTAGCTCGGTTACGGGCTTCAGCTTGCTGTGGGAGGTATACCACTTACTGTCCCTGTTATATTCTCCTTGCCTTGGTCATAACTGCCTTTTTCGTTGACTTTCATTGACTTTGTTTCTACCTCTTGTCTACAGCTTTGGGCTTTTGCTATCCTGAATCTGAGGGATTTCAAGATTGCCAAGGAAGGCCAGCCCCAGTATCCGGACTGCGCACGGTGGGCGTACAAGGAGAGGAATGTAAAGACTGGTACGAACCCCATTAGTCTTACTTCGGCCCGACGGCACTTGGACACCTTGAGGCCTGAGTCCGTTGCCTTCTCTTTGTATCCGTGGAGATCAGTTCAGCACTGGTTTGAGCATACTCTTATTCCTACCCGTTCTCGGCTTTTGATGAGTTCAGGTGAGTGCATGGCTCTGTATTTGGGAGACAGAGTGTTCTGGCAGCATGGTACCCAGGTGACAGACTTTTACACCCCCCCTCGTCCTGCAGTTCCAGACGTTCCTCTTTTCTGCCCTCGTAATTGGAGGTCACTTTCAGAGGCTGATCGCGCGGCATACATGGTAGGGGTTGATGCCGTCCCTTACGTTCACTTGGATCAGGATTATGGCCTCTTCAGGGAGAACAACTTGATGCAAGGCTTCATGTTTGCTGATCCGAGGAGATCACAGGCTGCTCCTACGACCTCCGCTCGGTTTTATACTACCTGTGTCGGGTATTGTTTTGATCCTCCTTTGCCTCCTCCCTATTACATTTATTCCAACTTTGGGGTCTTTGAGGAGCAGAGGGAGATTCTTCCCGAGGATATGTCACCGGAGAGAGAGCCTCCCGCTCAGTCTGATGTGGTATGTTTTTCTAACCATCTTTGCATTTCTCAGTTCCAGTCTTGTTTTTCTGTCCTTTGTATTGATGTAACTTCCTTTTTCTGTTCTTTGTTGCAACAGGTACCTGTTGCTGCTTATAGGCACTTGGGTAGACAGAACAAAGGGATGAGGCGGAGGCTCCGTCAGCTGGAGGAGAGGGTGCTGGAGCTGTGCAGTGATATTGCTGCCATGACTAGAGATGCTGCTGGTGCTGTCTCTGGTGCTGCGAGAGGAGCTGCCCGAGGTGCTCGGGGCATGGGACGAGGCTGCAGGGATGCTGCACTGGACATTGATGAGGCTGTTTCTTCGGCGAGGCAGTCGCTGAGCAGGAGTCTGAGCCACGGAGGTAGCCATAGTAGGAGTCTGAGCCGAGAAGGTAGCCAGAGCCGGGGTGGCGCTAGTTTGTCAGGGAGAGCTGCCAAGAGGACCCGTCCTGATGTTATGGTTGAGACATCTGAGTCTGAGGATGATGATGACGATGATGATGATGAGGATGACGATGATGATGAGGAGACCGAGAGCGGCAGCAGGGGGTGAGAACAGTGCTGGTGATGATGTGCCCGAGCTGTTGTGGCTGAGAGGATGAGGGATTGAAACACCTTTACTTTTGCCTGTAATAACATTTAACATGTATTTACAATCCTAGTTTTCTTACTACTAATTTTATGCTTTATTAGCGACTCGATCTTAGATGTCGACTCTTTTACAAACAAATGTGTGCCCAAAGAATGCTTGTTGTTGATGCTTGAACTCCTTTTTGCTGCTGGGATTTGATTTTGCTGCAGGTTGGATGTGTTGAAGTGCTTGGGTTCTGTTCTGAACTGACAAGGGCTGTTTCTGTCTGAACTGCTGTCAAAGGCGCGCGCGTTGGGCCTTGCTTGTGGGAGGCGCGCGCGTTTTGAAGCATTGGTCGGAGGCGCGCGCTTCTGACCTGCTGAATTACAGCCCCTTTCTTTTTCTGATCGGAATGTTCCAACAGCTATAAATTTTGAACCATTTTCGACCAGAATGGTCACACAACATTCTTCTGCAATCATTTTCTCCTCCTAAACCACAAAATTCTTGTCATAATGGCCCCAATGACTTTCTCTTTTGAAGTCAAGGTTTCCGTCCCCGAGGGTGAGAAGTCCGTTCCAATGGTGAACGCCGTTCCAGCTGTGGGGTCCGTCTCGATGGTGGAGAAGCGTCCGAGCGTTTTTGATCGTTTGGGAAAGCCCAATGACGATGTTGTTGACCCCGTGAGACCGGTGGTTCATGTGCGGGACTATAGACCCCGTCATTTTCCCAAGAAGAAGAAAGGTAAGGGAAATTCCTCCCATGTGTGGAAGCGTCCCATGGTTGTCCCCGCTAAGGCTCCGCTTGATAAGGGCAAAGGGAAAGCCGTTGATGAAGCTCCGTCTCGTCCTAGCGTTTTCTCCCGTCTTGGCGGTCCCAAGAATGTTCCGTCCCCATCCAAGAAGACTAAAGGACATAACAAGAAGCAATGGGTTCCCAAACCTAAGAAAGATTAGATTTTTCTTTGTACCCCAAGAGATTGCAAAATTAGACCACTTTGTTTTAGGATTTAATGTTTTTATGTCTTTTGTTGCTCAATAAATCCGTTGTAATGGCTTGAATAATTCATTGAATGAATAAAAATTGCATCTTGTTATTTGAAGCGAATTGGGTATTTTTGATATGTTTTAGACCGCACCCGAAGGTTGCCTACGTTCCTCCAGTTGGGAGGCTCAGGTCTCCGTAGTTCAAACAAACAAAGACCAATTTTAATTTTTTTTTTTTTTTTTTTTGTGCACCCTGTTTTTTGCCTAGACCGCCCTTTCGGGTTTTCAATCTAGCGGGCTTCTTTTTTGCACGTGCTCTAATTTTTTCCTAGGCCGCCCTTGCGGGTTTTCAACCTAGCGAGCGATTTTTTTTTTTTTTTTATGGTCTTTGTTTATTAAGCATAGAACCTCTTGAGCTTGTCGAGGTTGACCTCCTTTGGCAGCTGGTCACCATCTAGATCCACGAGCCGGACTGCACCGCCGCTTAGTATCTTTTTGACCACGTACGGACCGATCCATTGGGGCCCCCATTTCCCCAGGGGATTCATGGCATTAGGAGGATGTTGTCTTAAGACCAAATCTCCCACATTGATGTTTCGAGGCTTCACCTTTTTTGTTGAAAGCTCTTGCCATCCTTTGCTGATACGCCCTTGTGCGTTC
Organism: Campanula takesimana; assembly: GCA_026119855.1. Lineage (NCBI taxonomy): Eukaryota > Viridiplantae > Streptophyta > Magnoliopsida > Asterales > Campanulaceae > Campanula > Campanula takesimana. The sequence continues at coordinate 495,009 of JAOWBW010000318.1, read as the reverse complement.
GAGTGCTCTTAGCCTTTTCTCGTCGAGTAAGGCTAGCTGTTCATATCGACTTTGCATCCAGTCGACCTCGTTGACTTGATTCTCGAGGAGGACCCGTAGAGATGGGACTTCAAGTTCGATTGGGATCACGGCTTCAGAACCATAGACTAATGCATAAGGAGTTTCTTTTGTAGCTGACCGTATTGATGTGCGGTAGCCCCACAATGCTAATGGTAGCTTCTCGGGCCAATCCCTTCCCGTTGAGGCCATTTTCTTGACGATGGTCTCGATGGTCTTATTTGCTGCTTCGACCGCGCCATTTGCTTGGGGACGGTAAGGAGATGACTTGTACTTGGTGATCTTGTATTCTACCAAAAGTGCATCCATTTCCTTCTCAAAGTGAGAGCCGTTGTCGGAAATGATTTCATGAGGCACGCCGTATCGGCACATGATATTAATCTTTACAAATTCGGCCACTTTCTTGGCGTTGAGGGTCCGGTAGGCTTGTGCTTCGACCCACTTTGTGAAGTAGTCGACGGCCACTAGGACGAATGACTGTCCATTGCTTCCGGCAGGATGGACTTTACCGATGATGTCTATCCCCCAACAAGAGAAAGGCCAAGGTGTGACCATGTTGTAAAGTTGCGAGGGTGGAGCGTGTTGCAGATTAGCATGGAATTGGCACTTGGCACACCTTTTGACTTTCTCGATACATTCTCGTTCCATAGTGCTCCAATAGTAACCAATGCGGAGTATCTTCTTGACTAGCATAAACCCATTCATGTGGGGTCCACACTCTCCCCCGTGCACTTCACACATTATCTCTTGAACTTCGGCCTCATTGGCGCATAAGAGATTGATCCCGTCGTGGTGCCTTTTATAGACTCGGTCCCCAATCAGTACGTATCGAGAGGCTAGCCTTTGCAGAGCCGCTTGAGACTTCTTATTGCTATTCTCGGGATAAATGCCATCTTTGAGGAAATTCATGGTATCCGAATACCACGGGGAGTTTGTTTGAACCTCGTCGATCTCGATACTCATGCAGTACGCCGGACTGTTCCTTCGGGCAATTTTGAAAGGCTTCACCATTTTTCCTTTGGGCATTTCGACTAATGAAGCTATAGTGGCCAGTGCATCGGCGAAGCGATTTTTATCCCTTGGCAGGTAGTTGAAAGTGATCTCTTGGAATTGTTCAACCAATTCTTCAAGGTGCTGACCATACTGTTGGAGGGTCGGGTCTTGGATTCGCCATTTACCCGATTGCTGATTGATAAGGAGCAAAGAGTCACCGAATACTTCTAGTTCCGTGACGTTTCTTTCGAGAGCTGCTTCGAGCCCTGTTATGCATGCTTCGTACTCAGCAATGTTGTTGGTAGCTTTGAATTCCAGACGGACGGCAATGGGAGTGTAGATGTCTTTTGGATCGACAAGCAATACTCCTATACCAAAACCGTGCTTATTGGCGGCGCCATCGAAAAAAAGTTGCCACTTATTTTCCTCGATTGCAGTACAAATTAAATGCTCGTCGGGGAACTGTACGTCTTCCCCCTTCACTTCGTCACACGGGAATTCGGCAAGCTGGTCACTGAACACTTTCCCCCTGACGGATTTTAGTGTGACGTAAGTGATATCATAGCCGGCGAGCATGAAGTACCATTTGGCTATTCTTGTTGACATGAAAGGCTTCTCGAAGATGTAGCGGAGCGGGTCCACCTTTGCTACTAGCTTGATCGGAAAAGCTTCCATATAGTGTTTGAGCTTTTGAGTGACCCAAATGCATGTGTAAACATGGCAAGTGTGTGCATGTTTAACACGGCAGGTGTGTGCATGTGTAAACATGGCAGGTGTGTGCATGTCTAAACATGGCAAGTGTGTGCATGTGTAAACATGGCAAGTGTGTGCATGTGTAAACATGGCAAGCATCATGATGTGACGAAATTTAGACCCACTAAGTTTGAAAAAGTTTCAAGGTAGTCCCCAGCAGAGTCGCCACTGTGAATACGTGTGTTTGAAATTGGGAATATTCATAATAACATTAAAATTATGAGAGTCGCCACGCCGTTTTAATTATAGCCAAAACTTAGAGAAAAAGCATTTTTAGTGGGTTCGGGGGTCAAATTACAACAAGAGAAGAATATTGGACGTTATCACTCCTATTGCCCGAATGATCGGTCTTTCTATCATGATGAATGTGTTAGTAATGTGTTAGTGTTTGAGACCGGATCCGAAGATTGCCTACGTTCCTCTCAATGTGAGAATCTCAGGTCAGCGTAGTTCGCAGAGAATTTAGAATAGGCAGAAGAATCGGGATCATGCATAATGAGGGGGGAATTACCTAAAGATTAGGGTTTAGAAGTAGTTCCTAGATCATCCTCGGGTTGATGAACCCTCGATCATCATCGGCTATGAAATAACATGTAATTATGAAGATCGCAACCCTAAATATAGCATAAATAAGGTTTTAATCTATGAACACGAAGAACATGCGAAGAACATATATGAACATATGAATGAACATGCAAAGCTCATAAAGAAACTATGAATAAACATGCAAGAACATGAATATAAAAGATCTACATTAAAAATAATGCAAGAACAGGAAGAAAAAGTTAGAAAACTTACCTATGTTGGCAAGAAATAAACCTTGGATCTTCTTGAGTGTTTGAATGCTAATTAGAGAGCAAAATAGTGTTTAAGAACTCCAAAACTCGGACTTAGAGCTCTCAAAATCGGATCCTTAAACCAATGGAATGGAATGGTTTATATAGTAAACTGATGGAAGATCTGACGGTCAGGATCATCCAGCGCAAGGTTGGCCGCCTGGCCATGGTTGAAGCCGGTGACAAGAGTGGCCGCGTGGCCAAGATCAACGCGCAGCAAGGTTGGCCGCTTGGCCAAGGTTGCAGGCTGACTTGATTCTTAAGCTAGGGTTTCTGCATGGTTTTAAGGAAACCATTTGTTACCTATTTTGATAGATTTTGTCATAAATGAGATATTTTGGGAATCCGGGACAAGTCTTTGCAAGGTTTCTAATTCCTATAAAGTCCTTGTATTTTTGGGAAAGTCCTAATAAACTCATTTTCAGATCGGGTACTAACAGAAGGCTGTCTTATGTTGACCTTCATCGGCCATGAGAATCTGATCGTACCCAGTGAACCCATCCACGAATGAGCGAACCTCGTAGGCAGCAGTGGAGTCGACCAGCATGTCGATGTTAGGGAGTGGAAAATCATCCTTTGGGGAAGCTTTGTTCAAATCCCGGAAGTCCACACAAACTCGAACCTTGCCGTTTGCCTTTCTGACTGTCACGATGTTGGCTAACCATGTCGGATACTCGATAACTTTGATGAAACCCACACTGAGGAGCTTCTCAATCTCTTCTTTGACTTGCAGAGACCATTCCGGCTTGATCTTTCTGAGCTTCTGCTTTACTGGCTTGGCATCTTCTCTGATCGAAATTCTATGCTCCGCTACCTTTCTGTCCAAACCCGGCATGTCTTTGTATGACCATGCGAACACATCCACGAACTCCCGTAGTAGTGCAGCCAATTTGTCTCTGTCGTCCCCCTTGAAGAAGCTTCCGATCTTAGTTTCTCTTGGCTCTTCTTCGGTACCCAGATTAACAACATGCAATTCTTCGTCAGCCCCTGGACCATTCTCACCACGACTACGGACATGTTGAGCAAGTTCATTTAAGTATGTTGTGTTTTCGTGGTCTATTTCATCATAATTTGAATCGTTATTAACTTGTTCATTAAGTTCATTATTAGTTAATTCATCATTTATGATGTTTGCAATCTCAGGGTACTCAGAAATATCAAATTTTTCATTAGCAAAGAAAGGAAACACACACTCGGCTATGGCCTCCAAATCCTCTTGGGTGAGGGTATTAGAGACACTCTCGGACTCGAAAGTAAGTGTGAGCCGCTCTTCCTTTGTTGTTGTGCGGGGTATGCAACCCATTTCTTGGACTAAGAATTCTTCGGATACCACGGGCCCTTTCGTAGAATACCAATTGTTGATCGGCTCGGAGCTTGGCGGGATCTCACTGATAGTCTCATTCATGATGCGGTGTCGTGGATGGTGTTGACTTGGCATTCATTCATTATGGCAAGCTCTTCGAACATGGAGGCTAAATCTGCCAGTTCTTCCCCCACGATGACTTCTGTCTTGGACTCTATAGTCACCTTCCTTCCCCACCATTCACGGGGCGACATGGGAGTTGGTTCCCTTTCGGATTTCTGGATCTCACAATCGGAGAAGATTTCGAGACCGGGCTTTTTGACACCCTTATTGTTAACCCACGGCTCGGGAAAGATCATGTATGGAACGTCTTCCCCTTGTCAGACAAAATAGCCATTCAGCGTCTTGCGGTAAGGCCTTAGATTAGGGACCTCATAACGACGGCCTTCTTTACGAGCCCGGGCCTTTTCACTCTTGATTGCTTGCTCTTGTTTCAAGTCTTCTCTGGAAGGCTCGTACCCCAAACCGAATGTGTTCTTGACAAATGGGACTTGCACAGGATGTAGGATTCCTTGTTGATATTTCCCTAGGCCTAAACCAGGGAAGTAGTCCATATTCCTCATCATGCGGAGGACTTTGTGGTTGTTGGGGGTCCATGATCCGTTTCCCCCTTCTTTGTCAATGGCGTTGATTGAGACGCCGGAGAGAGTGGAGTCTGGTAAACCATGCTGAACTTGGTGGACGGGCTCACCTTTTCTGTGGATAGTGACGTTTTCGGCCATGACGGTCACTATTTCATCACCATTTCGGATCTTGACACATTGATGGAGAGTTGACGGGACGGCATTAGAACTGTGAATCCATGGTCGACCCAAAAGTAAGTTGAACGAGGCCAGGATGTCAAGCACTTGGAATGGAACGGACATGACCATGCTCCCAAACTCAATGTCTATTTCAATCATGCCCATGACTGTACGAGTGGTGCTGTCATAAACTCGGATTACTTGAGTAGAAGGCTTCAAATCGGAATCCTTAAGCCCCAGTATGCCCATGATTCGGCTAGGCATGAGGTTGAGTGTGGAACCACCGTCCACTAAGACTCTTGAGATGGGCCTCCCCTTTGCTCGTACCTTGAGGTAAATAGCCTCGTTGTGGTTGGAACCAAATGGTGGAAGGTCCATATCGGCAAAGGTGATGACGTTGCCAAAATGAATGTGACCGATCATTGCCGTGAGGTCCTCGGGAGTAGTATCGGGAGAAACTGATGTATCATCGAGATTGCGGATGACAAGATCTCGGTGTTTCTTTGAGGATGCAATGAGGTCCCAAATAGAGATGTTGGCTTGAGTTTTCTTGAGTTGGACAAGTAGAGGATCTTCGGGAGTGTCGCGAGCTTGCGGCCTTTGAGAAGAGGAGCTTGGTGCGGAAGTGGAAGGGCTGCTTGCTATGACTCGACCGGATCGAGTTAGCATGTTGACGTTCCCATCTTTCTTCTTTTTCCTATTCTCTAGTACTTCCCTCATTACCTCATCGTAAGTTACAACATAACAAGAATTGTCAAGTTTATTCATAACATTGGGGCCCCCATTCATAATTGGGATTGAATGGGTGGTCCCCTCGAGTTCTCCTATCTCTATTACATTGACATGTTCGCCATTAGTCACTACAAATTATTTCTTGTCTATGAGATCTTGAATGACATTGCGGAGAACGAAGCATTCCTCGATGGTGTGGCCACTATATTGGTGGTAGCCACAATATTTGTGGTGAGCATGATTGGGGTTGACCGTCTTGGGTTGGTACCCTTGTACGGGTGTGACTTGGCCCTTTGCTTTGAGGACTTCGAACACTTCGGTTTGAGTCATGCCTTGGAGAGGCGTGTAGACACGGTCATTTCGAGACCTCTTCCCTTGGGGTGGAGGAACCTTTTTGTAATTCCCCTTGTCGATCGTGACGGCGTTGACAGAGGCCTCTTTTGTGGAGTTGGAAGCGGCCTTGTAGCGGTAGCTAGGAGCACTTTTCTTCACTTCTTTGAATAACTCGTCCATTTGGACCCCCGCCTCATACATTTGGGAGAAATCCGCATAGCAAGCCCCACTTAGGTGGGTGTGGAGATCAATTTTGAGACATTTGAGAAAGATGTCCATTTGCTCCTTGGTATTTGGCCTTTCCACAATCTCGGAGAGTTTATCATTCCACCTCCTTGTAAATTCGATGAAGGACTCGTGGTCTCGTTGAGTAGTGTTCTCTAGCTCTTTCCTTGTGGGCCGGTGAGTGGTGTTGCCTTGGTATTGTGACTTGAAGGCAAGCATGGCGGAGTCCCAATCAAGACGGACAGTGAGCGGGAGAGTAGCATACCAATCTTTTGCCGCCCCCTCGAGAGTGAGAGGAAAGCATTGAGCCATCACCTTGGGGGAGACCTTCTTCGGAACCATTGCCCAAATATAAGTCTCAATGTGAGCCATAGGACAAGAGTTGCCCTTAAATTTGCTTATGTCGGGCATCTTGAACTTATCAGGAAGAGCGGCCATAGTACTCATGAGGATGGATGATTGATAAAGGCTTGTGTCGGAGCCTTTCCCCATGTTGAGCCCATTGAATTTTTGGTCGATGTAGGCCATGATAGAATCCACCATTTTGGGCTCATTGTTCTCGGAACTTGGCTCTCCCGCTTTCTTGGTGCGGGTGTTGACATAAGGACTTTTGAACAAACCCTCGGTCCATTCGGATTCGTCATCGTTATTCTTGTTCTTCCCCTTGGCAAGGTTAGTGAGCTTTTCTTTCATTAGCTCCATCTCGGCCTCGTGGGCCTCCCTTTGGCTGTCGAGGTGGGATTGCCAAATGTCGTCTTTGCTTTGTGACTCCTTATTAAGGGTGGAGACTTGCTCTTGGAGGAGTTGGACCATGGTTGAAAGCTGTTCGAGAGACATGGTGTTGCTGCTGCCGGTCATGGTTGATGTAGGAGCTGTTGGAGTGATCTCTTCACGGACTAACCGATTTGCCGAATCCCGGTAGACTCTGTAAGTACCAATTGAACCTATATTGCAGAAGAGGCCCTTGTCAGTCTTGAGTAACACTTGCGGTCCACGAAGAGGCTTAGAACACACAGTTGGGCACACGACTCGAACCACATAAGAAAAGACTCTTTTTTTTTTTATAAGTCGGAGGGAATGGATCCCTTTTGGGGTTTCTAAGAAAATAATGGAATCGTCACACTAGTATATAGACCATCTCGCGGTCCCATATACTCATCGGATTCCATTGCGTTTGTGAATCCTACATGTATCGGGATTAAACTAAATTAATGTAGTAAAGCATACATGCGGGGACGGATTTTTACTTTCGTCCAAAATAACCACTTTTGGGGACGGATTTTTATTGCGTCTGTTTTAACAAGTTGGCATGTATGATTTGAAGACATTAGTTTAGGGAAATCTCGGTACATGGAAACCGACTTGAGTCACGGAGTGTTAGACCCTAACTATAATTGTGTGGCTTGTGCTCGGCTTGAATATGAGGCTCAAAGGTCACCCCCGGCATGTAGTCTTGAACCACGCCACGGGCTGAGGTTGACCGCTTCGAAAGAGTCAAGGTCGGGTGGAGCTTGAAACTTTCTAGGACGGGCCTCGACGGGTTTGGGGTTAAACTTGTGCGACTCGATAGTGAGCAGTTCATAGGAATATGTGCATGTAGTGTGAGGTCTAACAAGTGACAAAATATTTTTTATATTTTTTTTTTTAAAAAAGAAATAAAAAAAAACAAATAAGCACATAATTACAACTTTCGAATCACCCGTGTGACCGATGAAATAAAACACAAAATTAAAACAGTCTGAAGTTCAGAATAACTACTGATGCAGGCAACTGTGCCCACACCCCCATCACACTGCTCTGTTCTGAGACCTGTTTCTGTTCTGGGAACCAACCCAGAAGCGTGCGCCTCTGAGTGTTGATATGAGACGCGCGCGCCTGGCGCGATACTATTAGGAGGCGCCCGCTTCTGGGCACACCTGTCAGATTGTCAGATATTGGACTCAGGGGATTGCCCTGGTCCTATGTGCATATCGTAACCCCTGCAGAAATGATTAGTGGAGAATAGCAAAAGAAGAAGATGAAGAACATGAAGAAGCGGGCGATTCTGGTCCTTGATGCGGGATGCGCGCGCCTTAGGCTGAAGAGGCCAGAAGCGCGCGCCTCCCCCATCAGGAGTCAGAATTCCCAGAAAAGATGTAGATTTTGATCAGAATGCAAGTTTAACCCTCAAATGTCCCCAGCGGAGTCGCCACTGTAGATACCCCGGGAAACCACAACTTGGCTAGAGCGGTGAATTATCCTAGGATGTCTAACTTGTTTTTAGAGTCGCCACCTATGTTTTGAGGAAAATAAGAAAAACCTATTGATAATAGCCTAAGTTTGATTACGACAACAGAGATTCCTTGTTTTGAGGTTCGGGGGTTAGATTACGAGATGGGAAGTACCGAAACACCCATCTCGCCCAACTAAAGTTGGTCTTGCTTGATCAAAATCTACATGAATGATAAACGTTCTTCTTCTTCTTTAAATCATAAAAAGGGGTTTAAAATAGAGTTTGGAATGTAGGAGATAATTCTTTAACCGACCTCAATGAGATGAGGTGATCATTACAGTCATGTCCCAAAATGATTTGGGTGATTGCACTTTGATAATACAAAAAGAAAGAGAAAAGAGATGAAGTTGAGAAGGGGAAAGAAATAGCTTTACCTAGACTTCAAGAGACTTCAAACACTTCTTGTTGAATTACTTGGAGAAATCCTTTGGAAAATGCTTTGAAGGTAGGGAATTTGGTAAAGTCAAGGTCTTTCGGTCCTTTTTGGTCAAAGTTTTTGTGTCAATTTTTGTCTCAAATTTCCGTCCTTGAAAATGGAGGTAAAGGGAGGTTTTTATAGGTGAAAGAGAGATGTTTTTGGTGCCAAAACTCAGTCACCAAGAAATCCTTCCCGGGAAAAATCCTGTAAATTGAGCAAGGGAGAGAATCCTGGCCAGAAATCTGTAACTGACGCCCAGAGGCGAGCGCTTCCTGCTTTGGGGGCGGGAGGCGCGCGCGTCTGGTTCCTCCTGTCAGAGGCGCGCGACTCAGAGAAGGCAATTTTGACAGAATGGACTAGAAAGTCAGCCCTGTTATTCAGTTTAGTCCCTAGACTTAACGAAGTCAGTCAGGAACTTAACGAAAGTGACAGAAACTAACGAGAAACACTTAAAATGGGGAGAAACACAAGATCAAATGTGCAATCGGGGTGAGCGGTCCAAGGCGGGGTGTCTACACTATGATCTAGTTTCCTAAACTCTATACAATTGTGATTGTACAATATCTCTAAAATAAGGAAATGATATATACAAGAATAGAGAAGGAGTGAAGAACAAGAAACCCTAGGAAGCCCTAGGGTTTGTGTGTGTGTGTGTGTGGCGGCTGTGGTCTAGCCGAGTGGGTGTGTCAAGTGAGGTGATGTGTGTATCTTTAATATTCCCCCGCAAGATGGACAAACTCTGGAGAAGACCAATCTTGGAAATAAGTTGTGTAAAACTGAGGCGAGCAAGCGGTTTGGTGAGGACATCCGCAAGTTGATCATCACCAGAAATATGTTGCACACGAAGGCTACCGGACTGCACCATTTCTCGCACAAAGTGAAAAAATAAAGCAACATGCTTCATGCGAGAATGAAACACAGGGTTGGCAGAGTAAGTAGTAGCACTGAGGTTGTCGCATTAAAAAACAGGTGGAGAAGATGAGGCAAAACCGAGTTCTTGAAGAAGATTGCGAACCCAAACTAACTCAGCAGCAGTATCAGCAATGGCTCTAAATTCGGCTTCAGTTGAAGACCGAGCAAGGGTTCGTTGCTTCCGGGAGGACCAAGCAAGAGGATTGCGACCAAGATAAACTAAATAACCAGTAGTGGAAACATAGTCATCTTTGTCACCAGCCCAGTCCGCATCACAAAAGGCGTGAAAAGTAGGAGGACTGGAGGAAAACAACTGAAGGCTGAGATGCATTGTACCATGGAGGTACCGCAAAAGGCGTTTGAGAGAAGTCCAATGAGTTTGGTGAGGGTTTTTCATGAACTGAGCAAGTTTCTTAACGGAGAAGGCTATATTAGGACGAGTGAAGGAAAGATATTAAAGACTACCAACGATAGCCCGATAAGTGGTGGGGTCAGTGGGTGAGACGGCCGAAGAGTGGGTGAGGGCCGGAGATGTAACCATGGGAGTGGGAAGGGGTTTAGAGTCAATCATATGATGAAGAGTAAGGAGGTCATGAACATACTTAGTTTGAGAGAGAAAGAGACCATTTTTGTTGGGAGTGACTTCGACACCAAGGAAGTAGGAAAGTGGACCAAGATTTTTTAGAGAGAAACGGATGGAGAGGCTATTAATGAAGGAGAAGGGAAGAGGGGTGGAAGTTCTAGTAACAATAATGTCATCAACATAGACAAGAAGGTAGAGGGGGTGGGGAGATTTTTTGAGAATAAAGAGGGAGGGATCGGCTAAGGAGGGTTGAAAACCATAGGAGGTGAGGTAGGTTTTCAGTTCAGTGAACCAGGCACGCGGGGCTTGTTTAAGACCATAAATGGCCTTAGATAGTCGACGGACAAAGGTTGGGTTTTTGGAATCAACGAAGCCGGAGGGTTGTGTCATATACACAGTTTCAGAGAGAGAACCTTGAAGGAAAGCATTATTGACATCAAGATGGCGAAGAGGCCAGTGGTTGGTTGTGGCAAGAGACAGAATAAGGCGAATAGTGGCAGGTTTGACTACGGAACTGAAGGTTTCAGTATAGTCGATGCCGGGTTGTTGATGGAAGCCCTTGGCTACAAGAAGTGCTTTGTATTTTTGAATGGTGTTGTCGGGATTATACTTGATGCGAAAGACCCATTTGCAACCGACAATATTGTGGGCGGTATCAGGTGGGACAAGAGACCAGGTATTGTTACGGGTAAGGGCTTGATATTCCTCAATCATGGCATCACGCCAATGGGGAATAGAGAGAGCCTGTTTGGTTGTGGTGGGAAGACTGGTTGGGGAGGAAAGGAGAGAGAGGTTGGCATATTTGGGGTTTGGTTTGGTGATACCATGGGATAATTTGGTGGTGATGGTCTGGGCAAGAGTATGTGCAGTTGGGGCAGGTGCGGTTGGAGTAGGTGCGATTGGAGCAGGTGCGGTTGGGGGTGGAGTAGGAGTGAAGGTTTGGTCAGGTGAGGGTGGGGGTGTGGTCGGGTAATTTAGTCTTGCGGCCGGGGCATGTGCGGTTAGAGCAGGTGCGGTTGGGGAAGGTGCGGTTGGAGCATCTGCAGTTGGACCAGGTGCGGTTGGAGTATTTGCGGTTGGGGCATGTGCGTTTGTGGCAGGTGCGGTTGGGGCAAGAGCGGTTGGGGCAGGTGCGGTTGGAGTATGTGTGGTTAGGGCAGGTGCGGTTGGAGTTAGTGCGGTTGGGGCAGGTGCGGTTGGGAGAAACAGTGTATGCCAGGTAGGGACCGGGGGAGAGGGTAGAGAGGATGGTGTGGTGGTGAGAGTAGGGTACGTAAATGTGTTTTCAACGAATCAAACATGACGAGAGGTGTAGATTCGATGAGAAGTTGGGTCAAGACAGTAGTATGCACTCTGGGTAGGTGAGTAGCCGACGAATATGCAAGGGATGGACTTAGGGGCTAATTTGTGGGGAGTATATGGGCGAAGCCAGGGATAACATAGGAACCCAAAGCATCGTAACTTTGTATAGTTTGGAGGAGAGCGGAAGAGGCGAAGGTAGGGAGATTTATTTTGGAGAGTGAAGGTTGGCATGCGGTTTATGAGGTAGGTAGCAGTGGTGAATGCAAGAGGCCATAAAGTAAGAGGTAGTTTTGCATGAGATAGAAGTGTGAGGCCGGTTTCAACAATGTGACGGTGACGACGTTCTGCATACCCATTGTGTTTAGGGGTATGAGGCGGGTGTAGACACCCCGCCTTGGACCTCTCATGTCCCGATTGCATACACATTCTTTGTCTTCCTCTTTTCTGTTAAGTTTTGTTACTTTTCGTTAACTTTCGTACTTTCTGTTAAGTTCCTGACTTACTCCGTTAGTCTTGGATTTGACTAAGTGGCAAAGTCAACCTTGAGTCTTTGTTTCATTTATTTTCGTTGACTTTCGTGATGTTCGTTAAGTTTTTGGATTAATTCCGTTAGTTTTGGGGCTTAACTGCATAACGGAGTTAACATTTGGGCTAAAATATGAATTTCCTGAAGCTGGGATGCGAACGCCTTTGCCCTCCTTTGTGGGAGGTGTGCTCCTCCCATAGGGGGGGTGGGAAGCGCGTGCTTCCCGCTTCCAGAATCCCAGATTTGGCCAAATTTCCCTCCTTTTCTGATTTGTAACCCCCAAGGCCATTATGCCTTGGCTTGATCCGGGGAAGAGCCATCTTTGTGATCAAAAACACTTCCATAACACCTATAAATACCTCTTCATTCCACCATGGAAAAGGAGGAAGAATTCTTGAGTCAAAAACACTCTAAACACACAAAAGTCCATTTTCAAAGGCAGTCATTATACACAAAGTTTGATCCTTCCTCTTGCAAGCACTAGGTACAATGTCCATCTTCTTCCTTTAAATTCCTGTTTTATCTTATATTCTCTCTTTATCACTTCTTAAACAAAAAACTTTTTAAATTACTTTCTTCATCTCTAATGTGTATGCAATCTCCAAAAAAAGGGATACAACCAAAAGACCACTTCACTATTGAAGTTTGGTCAATGTTACATCCCAACATTTTAATTCCACTTTAATTTACATTCTCATTTCTTAAAGTAATTATCTAGCAATAATTCGACATGTAATCTTTAGCATAAATCAATAAATAAGCAATTATCCTTTATTTTTCCTCTATAAATTTTCCCTTTCTTTTCATTATAATTGTTAGCACATTTCTCTTATCATTAAATTAAAGGACATGTAAATATAAGAACACCAAGAGTAGCAAGACCCGCGTAAGCGGGGCGGAGTGGGTGTTTAAGTACTTCCCACTCCGTCACCTAACCCCCGAACCCCTTTTCCTTGAATCTTTGGTTCGTAATCAATAAATAAAAGGCTATTTTCTTAGGTTTTCTCGCGTTCCTCTAAAACGTGGGTGGCGACTCTTAAAATCAAGTAGACATCCTAGGTAATTCACCGCTCTAGCCAAGCCGTGGTCCCCTCGGGGTATCTACAGTGGCGACTCCGCTGGGGACATAGAGGGTTAAACTTGCGTTTTTCATTTTTGGTGTTCTTTTATTTTATTTTCTGGGCATTCTGGTAAAAAGGGTAGGAAGCGCGCGCCTCTGGCCTTCTTGGCCTAAAGCGCGCGCGCCCGAACCTAATTACCAGAATCGCCCGCCTCCCATCTCGTCCTTCAATTCCATGTTTCTGTGCTAACAATGTCTGCAGGGGAAAAGTTCTATAATTTAGGGTCAAGGCAATCCCTTGAACCCACTGATTTGCAGGTACTGCCCAGAAGCTGGCGCCTCTGCCCTCTAGTACCTAAGGCGCGCGCCTCCCATCCTCAAATCCCAAAGCGCGCGCGTCTGGGAAATTTTCCAGAACAGAAACAATAAACAGAATGGACAGTCTTGACAGTGTGTGGGCACCGGGCCTGCACAGAACAACTTTTATTTCCTGTTCATTTTTATCGGTCACACGGGTGATTCGAAAGTTGTAAATTACGTGCTTATTTGTTTTTTTTATTTCCTTTGAAAAAAAATAATATTTTGTCACTTGTTAGACCTCACACAACGCACACAATTCTTATCAACTGCTCACTATCGAGTCGCACAAGTCCAACCCCAAACCCGTCGAGGCCCGTCCTAGGAAGTTTCAAGCTCCACTCGACCTTGACTCTTCCGAAGCGGTAAACCTCAGCCCGTGACGTAGTTCACGACTACATGCCGGGGGTGACCTTTAAGCCTCTCTTTAGCCGAGCACAAACCACACAATTCTATTTAGGGTCTAACACTCCATGACTCAAGTCGGTTTCCATGTGCCGAGATTTCCCTAAACTAATGTCTTCAAATCATACATGCCACTCGTTGTTATGGACGAAATAAAAAATCCGTCCCCAAGCGGTCATAATGGACGCAAATAAAAAATCCGTCCCCGCATGTATGCTTTACTACATTAATTTAGTTTAAGCCCGCACATGTAGGATCACAAGCGTGGTGGAATCCGATGAGTATATGGGACCGCGAGAAGGTCTATATACTAGTGTGACGATTCCACTATTTTTTCTAGAAACCCCAAAAAGGACCACGTCCTTCCGACTTTTGTAAATAAATAAATAAAAAGAGTCATTTTTCTTATGTGGTTGAGTCTTTTTCCTTTGTTTGTGGGTTAATTATTTTACTCAAAATGTGTTTGTGGAGCCAACCTAAGATCAACCGTGTTCTCTCAATAGGTCCAATGGCTTCCAATGGCAACAACAACAAGGGTGAGAACATAACGAAAGGCTCTTCAACATAATAAGAGCCTTGAGGGAACAAATGGATAGACTTGTCGAGGATGCCCGCCGCAAGGATGATTTGTGGCAAAACCGTCTTGATCTCGAGAGGAAAATTCACAAGGAAGAAGTGTCCAAACTTAAGGCTCGTTTGCAAGAGCTCACCGACAGCAAGGCAAAGGTCCACGGTAAAGCACGCTCAAGTGGCTCACCCCTTAAAAGTCACAAAGGTGCCACCAACGACCGTGTCTATACCCCTCTCAATGGCATGACCATCACCGAAGCCTACGAAGCTCTCAAAACCAAGGGAAAAATTTCTCCTCTCCAAGGGTACAAGAAACCACAACCATTGCGTCGCAACCATGCCCACCACAAGTGGTGTGACTATCACTAATGCAGCGGTCACCTCACCGAGGATTGCTTCTCCCTCCGCGACATCATCCAAGATTCGATTGACAATAGTGAATTTACCGTGGGTGAAGAACAACAGTTAGAGAATGGCAACATGCAAGAACTCATCAAGGAAGAGGATCAGATTTGAAATGGGGTTTCAACAAGAGATCATGCTACAAGGCCGACAACAACAATCTCCGTTTCTCTTTCTCTACATAGAAATAGGATATAAAAAAAAAGAGTCAAAAGTCCTCTAATGTGTGCATTAATGTTTTCTCTCGTCCAATGTTAAATTTTGAGTCAATCATTAAATAAAAGTCGTCCTTGTCCTCATACACCCTTCCAAATTGTTCAATCTAATTCTTGGCAAAATGATGAAAAGATGTCTAAACACGTTTTAGAACGAAGGCCATCGCTTGAACGCCTAGAGGCTAAACATCGACGACGGCATCAACAACAAAGACATCAACAACGACGAAATCAAGACAAAGAAAGGTGGAGCAACGATCATGAAGCAAAGTTTTCAAAAGAGGATAAAAAAAAAAAAAAAAAAAAGCTCGCTAGGTTGAAATCCTCAAATCAACCTAGGCAAAAGTTAGAGCACAAAAAAATCCCCTTCATTCAAAGAAGTTCATATCAAGGATCAACATCATTCCACCAAACGAATAACGAATCAACATTGACAACAATCACGATGAAACCATTCCATCTCGACGAATGGAGCATCCACAAGAACTACGGTGACCTGAGCCTCTTCACTGGAGGAACGTAGGCAACCTTTGGGTCCGGTCTCATGCAAGAAACAAGATATGTTTAGCCCTAGCGCGTTATGGTGATCGGCCTTCCTCTCGAACTTGTCATGACATCTTTGTACGATTCATTTGCCAATGAATTAATCACCAAAAGATTGAACAACTTTCTTAGATTTGGAATCGCTTTCCGTTCCTTGTCGAGTCTAGGGGTTTCTCTTCTTTTTACGATACTCCCAGTTTCTTGCAATCAAACTGGGGCTTTCTTTCTCTTCTATCTTAATGACTTACTTGCCTTCGTGAGTATTTCAAAAAATATACATACATGAAGTTAATACTAGGGACACTTCCCTGGTCGAGTCAATGTCGCTCATCTTTAGTGACAAGAGGTCTTCACCACAAAATCACATGTCTTATCTCCTTAGCCAGAGTCAATGCACACTTCGTCATTAATCGATTCAAAAAAAAAGACGCAAAAGAGATGCCCGCTAGATTGAAAACCCGAAAGGGCGGTCTAGGCAAAAAATAGGGTGCGTCATAAAAAAAATGAGAGAGTGAGAGAGAGAAGGGAAAGAGAAATGGAGATCTCTGGCCTCTAAGGAAAACAACTACACAAGCTCTACATTGGATCTCCTCAACAAATTAATTCCCCACCTAGTCAACTTTGGGATTGGAAAAGGCTCGACAAGATATGGCACTATCAAAGGTTGTCTTGGGTTATCGGCATCATTCTCCAGCAGTGTGCATTTTTGGGTTCATGAAAAGAAGGCCCGTGGTAACCAAGACCCATCTGAGAATGAGCCCATCATAAAAGGGCACGAGGTTGCACAAATAATCCCTAGCTAGTCAATCGGCTTGGGCAGCAAATAGCAACAACATGTGTCTCAGTTTTCGAAGCTTCTGCAAGTATGTGCTTCTAAAGTACGCCGAAAGGCTCCCGAGAAATGAAGTAGCTCTTGCCATGTCCTCTCATGTTTGTTCCCTCGCACGAGGATGAGTCACTCTTGCTTTTCTAAACAAATGGTGACGCCCTAGTGGCTATGTGACTCAAGAACAAAGGCTTCTTTTGCTTCATTTGAAAATCAATGAGCCTTAGGGGCTATGCTTGAGAAAGATGTGTGAGACTATTCGCAAAGTCTCTCAAAAGGGATATAAAAAATCCCTCTTGTCATGTGTGCCCGTACTCGTTCCCCCAATCAAGGATGGACCTTTCTCGCAATCAATGATGGCACTCTAGGGCTACGGTCAAGTCTTAAAGGCTCCCTCGGCAAGAAGCAATTCACTTCAATGTCCCCAGCAACATTTGAAGCTTTATAGCGAAAGGTCTCAAGGGGCTTCGCAATATACAATCTTTTGGGCTACGACATTACAGTGATACAAGCAAAGGGAAATATTGGGGCTTCGTAATTAACAAGCTTTTGGGCAGTGGTACCCGAGCAATGCAATTTGTGAGTAGTCTTATGGCTCCATGAAAGGGATCAAACTTCAATGGTCCCTCAACACTTCCAGTCAAAAGGCCTCTTGGTTTTAAATGAAGGCTCCGATGATATGAATGAATTTGATGATTCTTGTTAAAAATCACAGCAAGATTCTGAAGGAAGTCTTAAAGAAAAGGAAAAAGATTCAATATGCTAGACTCACCCGGCTGAGTTATAGCGGGCAATGCCAATATGTTAACTCTATAAGCAGAGTTACGGCCAATCCCAATGTTTCTGCAATACAGCACCCCCTTCTCCAAGATCAAAAGCACAGGCTGCATCCGAAGATCCGCCGTCGGTTCAACTCAAGAAGACTCGAGCAAACATACCGTTCGAGACTTTATCACGCCAAGACCTTATCATCTGCAACAACATCACCATCTCCCATGAGACGTCTCCCGAAGACCATACTTTATTTTCAACATGGACCTTCCGCCATTTGGGTATCAACCACAAAAAGGGCCATCCACCTCCAAGCAAGAGAAAAAGATCGCCTTCAAGAGTTCTTCCCAATAGCGCCATCCGCTCCCAACATAATGCTAAGCCGATTCCAAGAAAATTTGAGGCTTCACACCGAAAGGTCTTCACATCCCGCCATCTACAAGCTCGCAAAAAATAAGCCCATGACATTTGGGCTTGGTAATCTCTCAAAGCTTGGTATCAATGATCTTTTCTTGGGGCTTGCCCACGTCAACAGCAAAAGGCGATTTATTTGGATGGGTCAATAGTTGATTCATATTGGGGCTATGCAAGCCACATGAAAGTTTGGCATCAAAAGGGGCTTTACAATCAGCAACCCCTTATCTCGGCATCAAATGCCTTTTGGAGCCCCATAATCGACAAATCTCTTGGGGTTAGACATCAATTTCGTTGGACACCACGGCAACAACGACAGAATTCAACAAGGCAATCCGGACTTCGATTGAACACGACTTGATCTTGGGTTGGCTTTACAAACACACAATGGTTAAAATGGTTCACCAACGAACTAAAAAAAATCTTTTTCTCACGCGTGTGCATATTCTTTCCCTTCTAATCCGAAAAAAAAAAAAAAAAAAAAAGGAAAAAAGAAAAAAGAAGATTTTTCTTTTTCTTCCTCTCCTTCTATGTGCAAAAGTATGTGCTTTACTTTGCTTTGCTCCTAGCATTCTTCCCCAGTATTCTCCATCATCCTTGAACTACGCTGGTCTGATTCTCTTAAAGGGATACGTAGGCAGCCTTTTGGCACGACCAACCCATCATCCGGAATACCATCTCGCCGACACTCCTTCAAAGGCAAGAACAATTCATCATCATCAACATCATCATTCTCCATCCAAAGCATGGACATTCTTTATCAAAAGCATCAGCATCCTTCAGCAATCCATCCCCAATCAAGCGGCAATGGTAAGTGAAGGTATGAACATCATTCATCTCAAGCAATCTCTGCTTTCAAAAATCACTTCACACACAATCACTTTACTTCTCTCTCATATAAAGCGCTTTCAAAAATCACATTGCACCACGAGCACAATATCTCTCTTCATTTCACACTTCATCCATTCTCTTGCACAAACACATATACCTGCCAAGCACACACATAGCAGGTACCACCACGAAGTCAACAGCATCCGCAACTTAAGGCACTTCATCCCCAACAGAAAATGGTACACAATCAACCGTGACTGCATCCTAAAGTCAACAGCAACTGCAGCTCTAAACAGCAATTTGGCCCACGGTGATCCCGCAATCAGCAAACGGATCCCGCAATCAGCAAACGGATCCCGTTTCAGCAAACGGATCCCGCAATTAGCAAACGGATCCCGCAATCAGAAAACGGATCCCGCACCAGCAAACGGATCCCGCAATCAGCAAACGGATCCCGCTTCAGCAAACGGATCCTGCAATCAGCAAACGGATCCCGCAATCAGCAAACGGATCCCGCACCAGCAAACGGATCCTGCTTCAGCAAACGGATCCCGCATCAGAAAACGGATCCCGCACCAGCAAACGGATCCCGCTTCAGCAAACGGATCCCGCACCAGCAAACGGATCCCGCACCAGCAAACAGATCCCGCATCAGCAAACGGACCCCGCATCTACAAACGGATCCCGCTTCAGCAAGACGGATCCCGCCATATCCTTTCTATATCAATAAAGCCGCTCACACAGGGAGCGCACCCCCATCTTTCACAATTTCAAAATTCCCCTCTTTCTTTAAATTGCGGCCGTGGTGGGCCTCCTCAAGCCACCACACCTTTTTGAAATTTTGTGGCCGTGGTGGGCCGCCCAAGCCACCACACCTTTTTAAAATTTTGTGACTGTGGTGGGCCACTTCAAGCCACTACACTTTTTTTAAATTTCGTGGCCGTGGTGGGCCGCCTCAAGCCACCACACCTTTTTAAAATTTTGTGGCCGTGGTGGGCCGCCTCAAGCCACCACACCTTTTTAAAAAATTTGTGGCCGTGGTGGGCCGCCTCAAGCCACCACACCCTTTCCATCCGCGAAAGCCGCTCACACAGGGAGCGCACCCCTATCCATCGCGAATTTCAAATTCATGTTTTATTGAGTCTTTGCTTTCTCTTGTCGATGTCCTCGGCGGTTGTCTTTCTTTCATCGATGCATTTTGCTTCGCAATCCACGTCGCCGAGGGGATCTGTAGACACCCCGCCTTGGACCTCTCATGTCCCGATTGCATACACATTCTTTGTCTTCCTCTTTTCTGTTAAGTTTTGTTACTTTTCGTTAACTTTCGTTACTTTCCATTAAGTTCCTGACTTACTCCGTTAGTCTTGGATTTGACTAAGTGGCAAAGTCAACCTTGAGTCTTTGTTTCATTTATTTTCGTTGACTTTCGTGATGTTCGTTAAGTTTTTGGACTAATTCCGTTAGTTTTGGGGCTTAACTGCATAACGGGGTTAACCTTTGGGCTAAAATATGAATTTCCTGAAGCTGGGATGCGAACGCCTTTGCCCTCCTTTGTGGGAGGCGTGCTCCTCCCATAGGGGGGGTGGGAAGCGCGCGTTTCCCGCTTCCAGAATCCCAGATTTGGCCAAATTTCCCTCCTTTTCTGATTTGTAACCCCCAAGGCCATTATGCCTTGGCTTGATCCGGGGAAGGGCCATCTTTGTGACCAAAAACACTTCCCTAACACCTATAAATACCTCTTCATTCCACCATGGAAAAGGAGGAAGAATTCTTGAGTCAAAAACACTCTAAACACACAAAAGTCCATTTTCAAAGGTAGTCATTATACACAAAGTTTGGTCCTTCCTCTTGCAAGCACAAGGTACAATGTCCATCTTCTTCCTCTAAATTCCTGTTTTATCTTATATTCTCTCTTTATCACTTCTTAAACAAAAAACCTTTTAAATTACTTTCTTCATCTCTAATGTGTATGCAATCTCCATAAAAAGGGATACAACCAAAAGACCACTTCACTATTGAAGTTTGGTCAAGGTTACATCCCAACATTTTAATTCCACTTTAATTTACATTCTCATTTTTTAATGTAATTATCTAGCAATAATTCGACATGTAATCTTTAGCATAAATCAATAAATAAGCAATTCTCCTTTATTTTTCCTCTATAAATTTCCCCTTTCTTTTCATTATAATTGTTAGCACATTTCTCTTATCATTAAATTAAAGGACATGTAAATATAAGAACACCAAGAGTAGCAAGACCCGCGTAAGCGGGGCGGAGTGGGTGTTTAAGTACTTCCCACTCCGTCACCTAACCCCCGAACCCCTTTTCCTTGAATCTTTGGTTTCGTAATCAATAAATAAAAGGCTATTTTCTTAGGTTTTCTCGCGTTCCTCTAAAACGTGGGTGGCGACTCTTAAAATCAAGTAGACATCCTAGGTAATTCACCGCTCTAGCCAAGCCGTGGTCCAGCGGGGTGGTGAGATGGGTGATGCCATTATTTGCAAGAGTGGGTGTGAGTTTGAGATATTCGCCACCATTGTCAGAATAGAGTTGTTTGATGGGGCGTTGAAAGTACTTTTCGACTAGAGCTTTGAACCGAAGAAAGGTGGTTTAAGTGTCAGATTTGTGTTTTAGAGGGTAAAACCAAATATATTTGGTGTAGTGGTCAACAAAAATGACATAGTATGTTAGGTGATCAAAAGAGGGAATAGGTGAGGTCCATACATCAGAAAAAATGAGATCAAGGGGAGCATGAGAAATAAGAGAAGAAGTGGCAAAAGGAAGTTTGTGGCTTTTATTAATAGAACAAGAATTAAATGGAGAAATACTGGAGGAAATAGATAAACTAAAATTGCTACGAAGTAAACTAAGGATAGGGGGAGGAATGTCCTAGTCTATGATGCCACAGTTGAGAAGAGAGAACGCTGGAGTGAGCTTGAAGAGGCGGAGGGTTCCACAGATAGACGCCATCTTCAAGTTGTCCATGGAGAAGGGTTTGACTCGTTGCTTTATCCTTAATGAAAAAAGAAGAGTGTGAGAATTCAATAGTGGCATTGTTATCAAGACAAAACTGGGAGACAGAAAGAATGTTATGGGAGATTAGAGGGACATGGAGAACATTATTAAAGAAAAGTGAAGAGGAAGAGAAGGAACCTATGTGAGAAATAGGAAGGGAAGAGCCATCCCCGATGATAACGTCATCACTGCCATTGTAGGATGAATGGAGTGCAAGGTTAGAGAGGTCGTTGGTGATGTGATTGGTTGCACCACTGTCAATGAGCCATGGTTTAGGAGGGGAAGGGGGTGGACAGTGGCTGTGTTGGCTTGGTGGGAAGGATTGGAACTGCGGTTTGGATGGGATTGGGGTGGGAGGAAGGTGACACCAGGGTATGCGGTTGTGAATTGACGGCATTGGGAGATGACGTGAAAAACAATGCGGTAGTATTGGCACTTGCCTTTGAAGTGGAGGGGTGTATTTGGAGGGGTGAAAGAAGGTGGGGTGGAGTTTGTGGGGCAGTAGGGGGTACGGCTTGTGGTGGGGCGAGTGTGAGCAGTGAGGGCGGTGGTGGGGAGGGGGTAGGGGAGGGATTTTGTTTGAGGGTAAGCTCATGTTGGATGAGTTTTTCATGGAGAGCGTCAAAGGATATGGGATTGTCATGGGCACGGGTGGAGTAAATGACGGGTTTAAAGGTGTCATAGTCCAAACCTTTGAGGATTGTGGAGATTATGTCTTCGGGATCCATGGGTTTGTCAAGGATAGCGAGCTTGTCGGTGTAGGATTTGACAGAATTCATATAGTCAGAGATGGAGAGAGTATTTTTGGTGAGATTGGCGAGGTTGTCTTTGAGTTGGAGGATGTGACCCCGAAAGGGATTGGTGTAGGTGGTTTTGAGGGTGGTCCAGGCTTCATTGGAGGTGGCTGCTTGGTGGACAAGGGGAGCAACAGCAGGGTCTAAGGTGCCGATGAGAGCACCAAGGATCAAGCGATCCTGGCGGAGCCATGTGATGGCGTTGGGGTTTGGGACGTTGGTGGTGGTGGTGGTGGCGGGTTTTGCAGGAGTGTCACCGGTAGCGGCGACGGCCGGTGTGGTGATGATGATGTGATCATCAGGTTTAGGATGAGTGCCATCTACAAATTTTAAGAGGTCAAGTCCATAAATAATGGAGGTTATTTGGGAAGCCCATGTGAGATAGGTAAGGGGGTGAGAGTGCGGCAGTGAGATAGGTTGACAAGGAAGAGAGGGTGGTCGGGATCGGCCGGGTTGGGTATGGTGGTGGAGGTGGCAGCCATTAGGGAGTGGGGAAGGGATTGCCGAAAAAAAAAATTGGGAACCGGAGGTTTGGATCTTTTTGGCTCTATACCATATGAGAATGAGCAAAACTAATTTATTATTCACAATAAATCAATATATATAGTACAAGAGTAAGTCTCATAAAGAGATACTATGATCTAGTTTCCTAAACTCTATACAATTGTGATTGTACAATATCTCTAAAATAAGGAAAGGATATATACAAGAATAGAGAAGGAGTGAAGAACAAGAAACCCTAGGAAGCCCTAGGGTTTGTGTGTGTGTGTGTGTGGCGGCTGTGGTCTAGCCGAGTGGGTGTACCGAGTGGGTGTGTCAAGTGAGGTGGTGTGTGTATCATTAACATTTTTGACCAAAACTGGTCAACTTAAGGTTGGTTTGATCAACACTTTATAGAAATATTTTTTATCCGAATAAAAATTTAAAAAAAAATGTAAAATGATCACCATTAAAAATCCTCTCAATAATAATTTTTAAATTTTTTTTTTGAATCATAAATATTTCTATAAAGTGTTGGTCAAAACGACCCTAAGTTGACCAATTTTGATCAAAAGGTGTCAAGTGAGCTGGGACAGAGGGAGTATTCTTTATTTGACTTGGAGATTGAGTATATCTCTCAATCTCGTAACACCCCCTCCCCCTCAAGTTGAAACATCTACAAAGTAGATTTTCAACTTGCAAAACAAAAATAACTAAAATTGGAAAAAATAAAAATAATATTATTATTTCTTCATCGACAAGCAGTTGTTGTGCCAGCAGTTGTTGAGGCAGGCGTGAGGACATCAGACAATACATTTGGCTACACATCTTGCTGCTGTTGGTTGCTTTGTTTGTGTAAACTGCTCCATTCTGATCATTCTTGCTGCATGCCGTGATCTTCATCTTCTTCTGACAAGTTGCACTTTTGCAACTCCAATTTCTTTCCTTCTTCGACATGTTGCTCTGTTTGCAACGTCGATATTTTATTTTTCTCGCAATGTCGATATGTTGTTCTTCTCGCAACGCCGACATGTTGCTCTTCTTTTTCTTCAGTTTTCATTTTTAGAGTGAACGACACTTAAACACGTTTTTAGAGTGTCTACCACTAAATCACGTTTTTAGAGTGGACTACCACTAAATCACGTTTTTAGAGTGGACTACCACTTAATCATCGTTTTTATAGTGAACGACACTCGATCAAAAGATGTAAGTGATGTTAATATGGTTGATGTAGTGACCGGACCATCACTTTGGTGTGGACGGAATATTTAAGGAGAGATAATCTTGTTAAAGAGCAAAAAAAACATTTTTTTTTTTTTATAAAAGAAGCCAACATTTGTAATCGGTCTTTGATGCATGCTTCGGTTTAGAGACAAATCCTGATCCTAACCGCTGGTGATTCACCAGAGATCAAGCATTCAGAGGTTTTCATGGAGGAGTTTGTTGAGAAGAGGTATGTCTACTACCGGTTGCTTGGCCAGTTGTTTCGCCGGTCGTTTGATCAACTGGTAGTCTGGAATTGATCATGATGATGATCGTGATAATATTTTCTCAAAGAGTCAGGCCCCCTAATCGGAGGCTCTGATACCATGATAAAATATGGAGAGGAGTAAAATAATATCTTGTGTTATTCCGTCTCAAAGTTTACAATGATATGTGACTCATATTTATACCCAAAACATATGAGTCCTAATTACATAAGGATTCTAAGAGATCTACCAATTCTAATACCAATCAAATTCTAAATATAAATACTCCTAACATAGGTAAGTATCCTAAGTTCATTAGGTAAGTAAATATTCTTAGTATATCTCTCAATCTCCTAACAAGAATGGAGCGGCTATGATACTTTACTTGGAGAGGATTCTACTCTTTATAAAAGAAGAAGTCAGCCACATTCTTCCCTACGGATTCTCCAGCCATTTGAGAGTTCAAAAAGAATTCATTATATTCTCTCTTGGAGTCCTCTTTTGTTCTTAAAGTTATTTTGTGATCAAACTCATTAGTCTTCAAGGTTCTTTGCAATAAGTTCTTGTATTCATTTAGTATCTTGTAGACTAATGAGTTTGATCACAAAATGACTTTAAGAACATTATGTTGTTGATCATCTTTGGCCTTGAAGCTTTTGTGATTTGATCTTTTTAGTTCTTCAATGTTGTTTAGTGTTTGATTAGTTTTAGAAGTCTATAACTCATTTAGTCTTTTAATTATTTTTTTTATTTCATTGTATTCATTTAGTATCTTGTATTTTGCAAGATCTTTTATTAATGAAAGTTTTCCAGCAAGCATAGTCTTGCTAAAGTGTTTAATTCGTGTTTTAATTTATTCCGCTGTGTTTTTACGTTTTTTTCTGATATTCTGTCCGTAGGCAGTTATCTAGTCAGTTGTGCTGTCACTTGTGTGATCATCCTTCATCACAAGTGTCTTCACAAGTGGTCGTTTACAGAAAATCATGAAAACGAACTAAACCGATCCTTTCCGAGTTGAAAATAAATTTGTTTCGCATTAGCCACACCAACAAGTTTCGCATTTATCACTATAGAAACTCAATGCAAAATACTGAGGTTGTTCCCATTATACCCCTACAACCCATTTTACACATCAAACCGAAACGACCTATGAAATTAAAGCTAAAAAATGACCATATTCATTTCTCAATATTCTGGCAGTGACTAAACAGTGATATTCACGTGAAAAATATTGGTATTTTTACCAATAAGTCCCTGGGAGAATGTTGTATTTGCCAATAAAAACACAACATTTCATATTCTATCTTACGGTCCTATGGTTAAATCAATTTTACCAATAAATCACTTGCACCTTTTAAAGGGCAAAAATACCCCAGCCCAAATAAAATCGTCTCACACCTCTAACCTTTGACCATTTTGACACCCATCTTTATCTTTGACCACCACCGACAGCCGTCGCCACCAACCGCCGGCCACAACCACCACCCGCCACCAGACACCACCACAACTCCTGCCCGCCGCCCATCGGCTGTCGGCACCCGGCCGCCGTCTCCCACCACCCGCCACCAACCACCCTTCCCCACCTCCATTTTAACAACTATAAATAATTAAAAATATATTGCCTCATCCATGGTTTGAACCCAAGAACTCTTGGTATTAAATGAGAGACTCTACCACTTTGTCAACCACATTCTTGTGGCATTTTATGAACTGTTTTAAATTTAACACAACAAAATTATTTTTTTCAAGGTGTTTTTCTTTTCTTTTTTTTTTTGGGTAAGAGCATTCTTCATAAATGAACATTTACTCAATTTTTATAATAATAGAAACAATTAATTTATCATTTGTCTAGAGTACATTCAAAATTTTTTTACTTTAAACAACTACGAGATTGAGTTATCAATTGTTTTCACACGTGATGTTACTTTACATTTATTAATCAAATATTAGCTTAAAACAAAGGAAATTTATTTGATAATTGTTTAAAGATCATTTGACAATACACAATTATGAAAATGAGTGTTAGTTGTGAACAATTGAGAAACGAATGTCCTAGTTATTATTATATTTAAATTCATGTTTGAACAACTGTGAAATGAATGTCTCAGTTATTAAACTCCAACTCATGTGTGAACAACTGTTAAACTCAAACTCATGTGTGAACAACTATGAAATGAATGTCCTATTTATTATATTCAAATTTATATGTGAACAAATGTGAAAGGAATGTCTCAGTTATTAAACTCAAACTCATGTGTCAACAGCTGTCAAATGAATTTCTCAGTTATTATATTCAAATTCATGTGTGAACACTTGTGAAATACATGTCTCAGTTATTTTAATAATTATGAAAAATTGAGAGATGAATTTATCAGTTTTTAGAAGTGAAGAATGATAAAATGACACAACCGTGAAATCACACAACTGTGAAATCAATTGAGAAATCAAAAATATTTTTTTCAAATTTTTACAAGAGAAAAAATGAAATTTTATATCTAAAGTTTGAATTATGTGCTGAGCGTACTTATTTTATTCGTCTTGACAACACGATTAAAATAGTGGTTTCGGATAATTTTTTCGATTTATAGATTTTGAGATATTGCATTTTAAAATTTTGGGTGAAAAAAAGGAAGAGTGAGTAGTGGAGGAAAGAGAATGCAGATGTAGTGGATAAATCTCCAAACTAGTGTGGAAGCCACATAGAAGGAGAAGAACATGGAGAAGAGAACATGTGGGCATAGGGGCATCTTGGTCCAAGAAAAATTCCAGACTCTTTTTGGCGAGTTTTCAAAATGTCTGTCCTTATTGGTAATTTTTATTTGGCCTAAAGCCTCAAAAATATATAACATGTCAGTCAGAGTCGACGAGAAGAGGGATGAATGTGACTTGCTACTTGCTAGTACTATAACACGGACCGAATCAGCCACACTGATTTTTTCGTTACGGTTATTAGACCACCCACAATGGTTTCAACTCACCTCCCCAAATTCCACACCCACTTTAACACTTTATCCTATCCACCGCATATCCACCTCATCTTTCATACACCCCTTTCATACAACCCCCCTACAATGGTAAGTTGAAAAAAAAAATCATCTCCCTCACACTCATCATTCTATACCCCACTACTTTTATATCATTTTTATTTTTTATATATTTTCTATTTTTATAATTATTAAATAATAATTATTATTATTATTATTATTATTATTATTATTTATAATTAAAATAATATTTTACACGTTTTTTTTTTTGCAATTAAATAATTAGATAAATGACGATAATTATTATTCAAAATAAGAAAAGTTACAATACACTTAGCTCGCGACACAATTAATGAAAGACAATAAAATTATTAAATCACACATGGTTTCCGAACTTTGCCCATATGTGCTTGACTAGATCCTTTTGCAATTGTTGATAACTCTTGAATCACGCATTTCCGAACTAGTACGCACATGCTCTGCAAATGCAGGTAGTACCTCAGTCGAGAATGGTTGTTCTGTACTAGACCCACTTGTCTCGGGTTGTTGTGAAGTAGACCATCTTGCCTCGGGTTGAAAGTCTTTCCAATTTTGAGAATAAGTATGTCGTTCATACTCAACAATCATTTATGTAACATGATACATGACCTCATGATGATAGCCAAGTCGTCTATCTCCCACATTCAAGCTGGTTCTCGAATGATTTTAACTCGAGCTTGGAGCACTCCAAATGCACGTTCTATATCCTTTCGACATCCCTCCTGAAATTTTGCAAATAGCTTATCTTCTTCACTTTGAGGAAGTCTAGCTGATTTGACGAAAGTCAGATAAGAAGGGTATATACCGTCAGCAAGATAATAGGCCATATTATATTGACGTTGATTCACATAGAAATTAACCCGTGGAACTTTTCCTTATTCAACATCATCGAACAATGGCGATCGGTCGAGCACATTTATATCGTTCAATGTGCCCGGACATCCGAAAAAGGAATGCCAGATTCATAAATCATGAGTGGCAACTGCTTCAAGAATAACACTCGTGGTTCCCTTATCACCTCTAGTAAATTGACCTTCCCAAGCAGTTGGACAATTTTTCCATTCTCAGTGCATGTAATCAACACTCCCGATCATCCCTGGAAATCCCCGCTGCTCACTAACTTCAAGTATACTTCGCAGGTCATCTTCAGTTGGGGCTCGCATGTACTCTTGCTCATACAATTGAATGACCCCTTTGCAAAATCGACGTAACGTCTCCAACGCTGTAGTGCCTCCTATCTTTATGTATTCATCGATAGCATCGGCGGACATACCATACGCTAACATTCTCATCGCCGTGGTACATTTTGCTAATGGAGATAGGCCTTCTTTGCCAGTAGCATCGTATCTTTGTGTGAAGTAGTTGTCATAGTTTGATAGGTCCGCGACGATTCGAAGGAATACATGTTTCCGCATCCAATATCGTCGGCGGAAGAAATCTTCGTAGGTAGCATTTTCAGCAAAGTAGTCGTCAATCAGACTCTTATTGTGAAAAGCATGGTCTCTTTTGAAATGTTTTTTTTTTTTTGGTGTTTGTTCCAAAAGTGGTTTGAAGATATATTCCTCCTCCCATTCAAGTTGCCTTCTGTACGCTTCGACATCAAAAGGAACTCTGAATGGATCCATTGATGTAGGAAGAAAGAAAGAAGAGATTGTGATTTTTTGTTGTAGGAAGAAGGAAATAAGAGGTTGTGATTTTTTGTTGTAGGAAGAAGGAAAGAAGAGAGTGTAATTTATAAGAAATTGTGTGGTTGAGGTTGACGGACATGAAATAAGAATGAAATCGAGTTAATCAAAAGATAAGGATATCATTCAAGTTGAGTGGTCGAAATTCACGGACATGAAGCAATAATTCAATCGATTTAATTAAAAGATAAAATTACAATAATTAAAGTTGAGTGGTCGAAATTCTCGGACATGAAGCAATAAATCAATCGATTTAATTAAAAGATAAAATTACAAACAGAGAATAATTAAAGTAGTACAGAATAGGAGAAAATGACATAAAGCTAGAAAATACACGTTAAAGTAGAAAACACACATTATTACAGACAATCTTTAAAGTAGCTCGTTAGACAACAGTTCAAACATCCTTTGTTGTTGTTCATCCCGATTCTCTTTCATACTTAACTTCACCCATACTTTCATTTTTTTAGCCCGAGCAATTTCTAGTTGAATGTTGTTTGCTTCCTCTTGTTTGGTGGATATCTTGTCCAATCGTTCCCAATCGGTATGTTTCATGGTTTGATATTTTGTCCACCCTTCCTTTACCGGGATCAAGCCTACGCCTTGATTTTTCTTTTTACCCTTTTTCTTAGTTGAATCCCTTCCCATAGGACGAGGAATGGATCCAACTGAGTTTGAATCACCTCCGTCACTTTCACGTGATCTCTTGGATCCACTGCTAGCAGATCCCGTATTTCCTCCTACCATACTTGCAAAACGTGGTTGATCTCGGATAGAACGCCACTCCTCCATCAAATTAAAAGTGCCATTGCCTTCACTTGTATACAGTTCCTGAGCTTTTGTCAGTACATCGGCCTCCGACCACCCACTTTGTTGCATACGCATAGCACTATCATAAGCACCTATCCATTTTCCCACTTTTTGGCATATATAATTATACCGATTTTTGCATGTAGTTAATGAAATGCTAGAGTCAATTGAGCCAAAATCGTTACAATATTTCGTAATCTTACCCCAAAACGCATTTCCTTTCTGATTATTTCCGATAACACTATCGGTTTCATATTTCATATACCCACTAAGTAGCACTAAATTCTGTGCCGTCGTCCATTTGATGTTTTTTTTTTGCGATGCGGGGTAGGACATTCTTCAGGGGGAGTATCTTCCATAGGTGCGCTAATGCTATCCTCACCCAGTTGTGTTGAAAATTCTGGAAATTCTAATGGTTGAGAATTTCCAGAAATTTCATTTCTCATCCTTGGCATGTGAGGATTATTAGGATAATAATGGGGCTGAGGTGGTTGAAATTTCATAGGATAAGCATATGGATTCCAATTTTGCACACCTGAAGGCATGAAATTTGGGACAGCTGAAGGCATAAAATTTGGTGGAAAAAAAGGATTTTAAACATTTTGGGGACGGGGTTGGTTGGAAGATTGGTTCTCTAAGTTAAAATCATTAGGATTGTAGTTGAATGGTGAAAAATTATGGGAATTTTGAGTGTTGAAAGGATTATTATTGGGATCCATTACACTCAAAAGATGATAATTTTTTTTAAGTGTAGGCTAAAATGGAGAAGGATAATTGAGAAAAGTGAGTTTTTTTTTTTTGTGTCCAAATCTAATGAAACTTGCATCATTTTATAGGGAAAAAAAATGTTGAATTTTGGCGGAAAAAAAAAAACTTGGTGATAATTCAGCTCAAAGAATTGAGATAAATAAAATCAAACGGACCAATGAGTGATAGACACGTGGCAAACACAGGAAAAAAACCCGCCCTCGCTGCACCACACGCGCCCTGTCGGGCCGTGTGGTGCACGTGCCAACGCCGGGCCAATCTGGGCACGCCACGTGTCGAAGATGCCAGCCTTCCCAAATAATTCAACCGGTATGAATTATTTCATACCCAAAATTCAATACCAAAAACTCCACACCCCTCACAATGGCTTCATACAACCCCCATTGCACATAGCCTTATATACTCCCTTTGTCCCGTCCGAAATAAGATTTTGGTAGCTTTTTTTATACTTTGACCATGTAATTTAAATAAGAAATAATTATCCTAAAATAAATTTAAAAATTGTTATTGAGAATATTATTAATTGTGACACAATAACAATTTTTAAATTTTTATTTGGATCATTATATTTTCTTCAAAAGACTCGGTCAAAGTGAAGTCAAGTTTACCAAAATCCTATTTCGGGTGAGACGGAGGGAGTAGTAGCCAAACATACTATCTCCATTTTATTTTTAATTTTTTAAAAATTAGACATTTTATTAATTAATACCTTAAGCTATTACAAGAGTTGACTTAAAAAAGTGTTTTGGGTGGGGATTGAACACCTGACCTTTCATATAAAAAGAAAACGAGATACTGGATGTTGCTTGAGCTAATCCTTTTTTTGCTACTATATTCATTTTATTTTTCAATCTTTTGAGACATAAATAATTTCTTGCAACTGCATACATACCCCTCACTCTAATTCTAAAGAATTAAACCTTGATATAACCATTTTTGATCATCCACTCGAGACTCCAATGGTTATTAACATTCTTATACGTCCAGTACGCCCACCCAAAACTAGAACGGCCGTACACTTTCATCTGCGCCTTTCCGTATCTCTGGTACTCCTCTTTTGTCCCTCTTTGAACTTGCCACTCTGCTACCCATTCCCCTGCAAAAATTCAGTTCAATCACTCATAAATCCATTACATATTCCATTTTCGATCCATATGTGTGTGTGTATAGGGGCATATGCATATTTACGATCCGTATGTGTGTGTATATAAATATAGGAACTTGTGCAGTATAGTGGCCTGTGCAGATTTTGAATCTGTAGGTATGTGTGTGTGTATATATATATATATATATATATATATATATATAGGGGCCTGTGCAGTTGCGCTGCACCACAAGCCCCTAAATATACACACACTTGACTGCAAAGGCCCTAATATGCACATACACACATACACATCCAATGTGGAATATGTCGCACAGGCCCCAAATTTTATATACCAAGTGTCATACATACCTACAAAAGTGAGAGGTCCATTTGCAGTTGTGATATGACTTAGTTGGGCAGTCCGATTCGTGTTAATATAGTCAATATTTTGTTGAGCAGTCCAGTTGTCGAAGAAGCTAGAGAAGAGGTTATAGTAATGGACATCAATGACTGCATTGACCATCCTACCGGCTAAAGGAAAGAGCTCTCTCGCGTCAACTGATCCCAACCTATTTGACAGCACAACGTAAGCTGTCTGAGAGTGCTTACGAACAGCATCATAGCCAGCTTTATAGTACTTTGTAACGTTGTCTAAAGACACTCCTGGTGAAAGAGGCTCGTTTATCAGCTCAACTGCATATAAGCTTGGATTCTTTGCGTATCGGGCGGTCAAAAAGTCAATAACAGCAACTGTTTCTTGAATGTTTGCATCAGTTTGGCCCCATTCTTGAAAACCATCTCTGCTTCCACTATGTTCAAATCCGTTTTGAGATCCTGGTGCTGCGTGTAGATCGATTATTACCTTCAACCTGTACTTCCTACAAAAAAATAAAAAAATTTAAAAAAATAAAAGGATATTATTAATTATGTGGAAAATGAAGAGGTTAATAAGAAGAAAAAATGTGTACGAACTTTGCCCACGAGAAGGCTTTGTCCAAGGCTTGTAATGATCCACCTACGAAAGGTTTTGGTGGTTTAGGACCGCTAGCAATCCACCACCCTACTGGGATTCTGACAGCGTTTAATCCATTGCTTGATATGAACTTGAAGTCTTCTTCCACTATGAAAGTGTTCCAATGGTCCTGAGATTATTTGGTAATATATACTTCAATTACATTAAAATCTTTGGTTCAAGTCCTTTAATTTGGTCTTAAACGAATACTTACCCTCATGACTTGCGACGCCTTTTCAGGGCCATAACCATTGGTCACTTGAAACTCTCCTTGCATTCTCACAGCTACTGTCATCACGAAAACTGAAGGATTGTCGTCTCCCCATCCTCCATCACCGTTGAAATCAGCTGTCACAAGATCCTCTGTCTTCGCCTGCAAATTAACGACAAAAAAAAAAAAAAAAAAAAAAATCATTTTCAAACTTAGCAATATACTCCCTCTGTCTCAAAGTATTCTTTGCATTTGCGGATTTTCCGTTTCTCATTGTCCCAAAAAAAATTGTTATTATTTCAACAATTTGGGATTAGAAGTGCAAAAGCAAAACATGGCTAGTGAACCAAGTGTTCATCATGTTCTTAAAAAGTTTGAACAGTCAAGTCAAATGGGAATATCATTTTGGGACGGAGGGAGTATATGCCATTTGGTAATTGTCTACTAGCTACCTGAGACTACACTAAAAGATGAAATTTTCTTCAAAATAATCGAATTGACAAGAATAAGTGACAAAATATTTGTCCTTAAAATTGAAAGATACTGAATAAAATGATGGCTAGTAGCTAAAAAACCTGTAAGAAGAATCCATTAGGTGCTTTAATCCGGACACGGCTCAAGTCATCTGACTTCCTGACAATCTCAAATGTTTCTGATCTACCGGGCGTGTTTGAAACAGCAACTATGGTACTCCCATTTCCAGCAGTGTCTAGTCCAACAAATTGTTTGTTAAATACCCTTAACTGAAAATTAGTCTCATTCAGCCTCCAAACCTACAACAGTTGAAATCATCATCTCATTAACGAGCTTAACGATCCAAAGATATTCAATTCCATGAAAAGTTAACGCACCGAGAAAGTTTCCCAGCCAGAAGCAGAAGTCCTGTTTGCAACTATGATTGTTCCTCCACCAAGCTCAGCACATAGAAACTTCCCAGTTGTTACTGATTTAAACTGCAGCCCTGTTCCATCCTAGTAATGGACTCAAATGAATGATGAATAAGTATACATGTACATCTACCTATACATATCAGAATCAGAAAAATACACTCTATGTCCCGAGAAGTTTGTCCCATTTTGACTTTTATGGTCAACACAATGCAGCTGTTAGGTGTCATATTTCTCGTAGAATGAACTTTGACCAAACATTGACAGTAACGTACGGTCAAAATTAACATTTGCTGATAAAAAAAAAAAAAAAAAATCTAGGACAAAGGGAGTATAAATTAAGAATTACCAAGAAATCTTTGTTTGGGATGGCATCAAAGAGAGAAGGTTTAATCCATCCTTCTGTAACCAGCCAGCCTCCAAGATTAACTGCTCGAATCCGAAAATTCGGACTTATAGTTCTTCCATAAGAGACTGAAAACACGAATGCTGAGAAAAGTATGAATATGCATAGAAGAGATTGTGTGGGAGAGAATGTTTTCATTTTCTTTGTTCAACACAAAAGGTTGGAGTTGAGGAACTCTTTATATAAAGATTTTGGAGGTCAACTTAGTACACATTTTATTAAAGGGTTCAATGTTAGGCGCTGATCTTTTTGAAATGGTCTAGTCCACTTACTGTTTATAGAGGGAGACAAGCAATAACCATTAAATAGAGATAATTGCATAAAAAACCTTGTACAAGTTTTGCCGTTGCAATTTAAACCTCCAACAGAAATAAATAGCATAAAAAAACTTGTACATAGATTATTGTTGCAATTTGAACCTTCTTCCAGTTAACTAGTTAAATATAGTTTCAAAGCTTGCACTTTCACCCCTTATAACTTATCCAATTTCTTGTATTTCTCTAAAGCTCATTTTTTAGGGAATTTCCTAGTCTTTCACCAAACAAATAAAATATAATTCACATAAATAATAAATAAAATATACTTATGTGTTCATTTTAGCATCATATGTGTTAACATGGATTGTAAATTTTATTTACTCTAACATATTTAATAAAAAAATATTGTATGACAATTTAATAATTTATTGTCAACATAATTTTTAAAATAATTAAATGAATTTTGATGGATTTGAATTATATAATTTACAAGAATTTACTTATTTCTCATGAATTTAATTTTACTTTAAGATAATATTATCATAAATATTTTATAAAATAAAATCATTTTTGGAAAATGATTATTTAAAATACTCCCTTTAACTTAAAACTATAATTTTAATTTTTAGTGGTGAACTATTTTAATAAAATTTTAAAAATTATTAGTGGTACACCTTTAAAAATATTATTTATAATAACTTTTATAACTCCATTAGAAAAAATAACTTCTCTACAATTTTCCTAAAATCTTAGTCAAATTAATCACTAAAAAAGTATAACTATCATTATGAGATATAGAATATTTGTTATACATGCTTATAATTATTTTAAAAGTGGTTTTAAGAATGTACAAACAAATAAAATTATGTTCTTAAGAAAATAATTTAAGAAATATGTGAAAAATTAATACAAATTTCTACATAACATTATTTTAAATATTTATATTATTTCTTTTTTTATTTATAAATTTTCTAAATTATTTAACACAAATATGTAACTCATTAAACTAATTTGTATATGAAAATGATTTAGGAATATCTAACTCATTTAACATAAATTTTATCACAAATGTATAACAAAATTCTTTAAGAAATATGTTAAGTTTGTGTTAAATGATTTAGAAAATATGTAAAAGAATGATTTAGGAAATATGTGAAAATATGTAATCCATGTTAGCATATGTGATGTTAAAATTAACACACGCATTTTATTTAAGTATTCATGTGAATTATATTATTTTGTTTGGTAAAAGATTAATAAATTCTAAAAAAAAAAAAACTGACTTTTAAAGAAATATATAAATTTGATAAGTTATAGGGGTGAAAGTGCATTTTTCGAAACTATATTTAACTAGCTAATTGGAAGAAGGTTTGAATTACAACAAGAATTTATGCATAAGGTTTTTTATGCAATTTATTTATGTTGGAGGTTTAAATTGCAACGGAAAAACTTGTACAAGGTTTTTTATGCAATTATCTCCATTAAATTAAATATGGAGAACGTGTGTTCACATTACATGAGATGATAAAATTGTACTCCTTCTTATGTACATATTCTTTTTTATTCTGTCCTTAAATAAGTGTCAATTTTTAGAAAAATAATTGTCCTAAAATGAGTGTTTATTTTAATCATAACTTTATCCCTAAATGTTTTTGTTCGATTTTTTTTCACCGGTGTCTTTATATTTGCAAAAACTAAATGTTTGTAAAGAAGATAACAAAATTATATTCGAATTTTGCCACCAAATTGTACAAAAAGTTATATTCCTTAAAATGAAATTTGGACATTCATTTAGGAAAGCTCTGATACCAATAATAAAGTCTGAGGTTCCATCCCAAAACCAATTGGCAATGGGAGGAGTAGCCCAGGATCTTTATATAGTCAAGGCATGGCTTGTTAATTCCCGGTGTGGGATAATTGCCTCTAACACGCCCTCTCACGTGTAGCCGGGCTTTGCTTACAACGTGGACTTGTTACGGGTGACGCTGAGCAACATCATGGGCCGTCGGGCCTGCACGGATAACAGGTCAGCTTTGATAAAGTCTGAGGTTCCATCCCAAAACCAATTGGCAATGGGAGGAGTAGCCCAAGATCTTTATATAGTCAATGCATGACTTGTTAATTCCCGATGTAGGATAATTGTCTCTAACACCAAAACCAATTGGCAATGGGAGGAGTAGCCCAAGATCTTTATATAATCAAGACTTGTAAAATCCCGATGTAGGATAATGTCTCTAACAAGATGTAGTACTCCATTTCCATTTGTCCCTTGTACCTAAAATAAATATCCATTTTCTGAAGAAAAAAATTATTTCATAATGAATGTCTTTTTAAAAAATAATTTTGTTTCTAATTGTTTTTTTACCAATTATTCTCACTAGTCTCTTTTTACTTGCAAAATTAAATAGTATTTAAAAAGAAAATTACATGATTATAGATGAATATTTGCCATTAAATTGTATGAAACTTAAAAATCTTCAAATATTCTTTAAAATAAAAAAAATTAAAATGAAAATTAAACATTCAGTTTGGGACAATAATATAAATAAGTGTCGTTTTTGAGTTGAAGAATTTATCAATGGTGGGCCTAATAACAAAGTTGAGTGGAACAAAGCGTTGAGTGGAACAAAGCGTGAACAAAATTGGAGCTGAAATATACTTTCGTGTCCCGAACAAGATTACTTCCTCCGTCCCACCCGAATTAGGATTTTTGGGTTGCATACGGGGATTTAGGGAAAAATGTTAGTGGAGTAGGTGTTGTGAGTATGAAAAGTGAAATATGAGAGAGAAAGTGGGGTAGAGAATAATGAGTGAAAAGTTGTTATGAGTGTGAATGTGGGCCCCATTAAATGAAACACTTCCATTTTAGGGTTGTCTTAATTCGAATGAAACACTCAAAATGGAAATTTGTCCTAATTCGAGTGGAACGGAGGGAGTTTGTATTTTATTTTTTTCTTGTTTTAAAGTTAATGTCGAGCTTCAAAATATAAAAATAAATTTAACGTAATTTTTACCAGCAATGCACGAACAAGTAAATTACATTTTAAAAAAAATATATAGTAATTACCAAGTTAAAGCGATATTTATTACTAGACGAAGATAGTATATGTTAAATTCAATATTTATTATCAAAACGGAAAGATTATAAGAATATTAAAGTTATTCTGTTAGATAGATTAGAATGGTGATAGGGATTACCAGAAACTTGTGATGTGATTTTTAATGCATAAAGCAGGAAAAACCAATTTTTAATTGTTAACACTAAAAAAGAGCAATAGATTTTAGTATTACGGACGTGCTACAATCAAATCATTTTAGTTTTATTTACCCTCCTAATAACAAAAGATGGGCATCTCTACAATTGTTTCTGAATGTTAACTATCACTATTTCGTATAATATTCAAATTTATATAAAATTTTTGAAAAAAATATTCCAAACACAATCCGATTTCGAGTAGACAAAATCTCATATGCATCCGCCGCACATGGTGCGGCAACCTTGGATTGTTCCGCTGCTTCTCGCAGCCACTTGCTGTGCTACAGCCGACCGTTGGATTCAGCCCTCCCTCTTCCCAGA
Organism: Campanula takesimana; assembly: GCA_026119855.1. Taxonomy (NCBI): domain Eukaryota; kingdom Viridiplantae; phylum Streptophyta; class Magnoliopsida; order Asterales; family Campanulaceae; genus Campanula; species Campanula takesimana. The sequence goes on along the minus strand of JAOWBW010000318.1, from coordinate 457,085 downwards.
TCGCGACACGTGTCTTCCTTAAAAAAAAAAAAAAAAAAAAAAAACAATAACTTTAAAATGCTATATCTTGAGATTTATAACTCAGAAAAATAAAATAAAAATACCGTTGTGTTCGTCTCGACTAGACGAATAAAAATACATAGGTCATGATATGGTTTGATTTTTTTTTTTAAAAAAAAAGACATTTTTTTTTTACACACAAAAAGTTTGAGTTGCTTCTCAGCTGAATGTAACACTCTGTTCCAGTAAAAGTAACAGTTTCATATTCAAAAAGTAACACTTTTACAGTCAAATGTAACAGCAATTTTACAAAAAAAAAAAGTTTTGATAGTTTTCGTGGTTAAAAAATGTAATATTTGAAGTGTAACAAAGTGAATATACGATTATAATTTTTTATATAAATGAATGTAACATTTTTATTTAGTAAATGTTACTTTTCTTCTTTAAAAAAAGAGTAAAAATTCATATATATAATCGGGTTTGCATTTCAATTGTTACTTTCTCAATAAAAAATTGTTACATTTTCAGATATAATGTTACATTTAAGAATATAATCTGTTACAATTGAGGAAAAAAATTTTACATTCATTTTTTATAAAATGTAACATTAGTTTAGTTTGTTAATCTTATGTTAATTTTGAAGAAAAAAAAGTGTTACATTTGAAAAAAAGAGTGTCACATTCTTTTATAAAAAGTGTGACATTAGTTTAGTTGTCAATCTTTATGTTATCTTAATCTATTGCAGCAAAATTGTGGTACATTTAAAAAAAATATGTTACATTTGAAAAAAAAATAGTGTTACATTCCTTTATAAAAAGTGTGACATTAGTTTAGCTGTCAATCTTTATGTTATCTTTAATCTATTGCAGCAAAATTGTGGTACATTTTGAAGAAAAAAAGTGTTACATTTGAAAAGGAAAAAATGTTACATTTCGTTATAATAAGTGTTACTTTTGTTGGGATGAAAAAAAAGTTGGGGGTGGCAAAAAAAAAAAAAAAAAAAAAAGAAGAAGGTAGGCTCCTGTCGCACGGTACAACTGTTGCACAGGAGACCTCCTCTTTCGAGTATGACCAGTTCCAAAAAATTCGGGTTTGGCAAGCAATTTTAATAACCCGGTGGGTTTGAGCTTCGTCATTCACCCATAATAATCTGACCCAACACGTATGTGATAGATAAAATCTCACTCTAATTAAATTACCTAGCAAGTGTACTAATTATCGATGTAGTAGTAGTATGCACAAGAATAGGTCGAATCCTCAGAGACTTTAAGAATTAACAAGAATGTAACTAAAACAATAAAATAAATAAGGGGTTTTGGTTTAAGCACTTTAATTAAACTAAAACTAGTTTTGGGGAGTGCTTAGGAGAAGTTAAACTTGACAGTTTTTCCTTTAGGGAGAATTAGTTTTGTTACCTTCTCTCCCGACCCTTTGCGAATAATGTTTTTTTTCTTGGATAAGCGCAATGCTAGGGGCTCAAAAGAAGTTTACAAAATGATGGATACAAAATGAGGTGGCGATATTTTATTGGTTGCATCGGTTGTGGATCCGACGCACTCTAATTAAAAGCACCAATAAAAATCATGACACCTCATTTCGTAAGCCAAATTTTGTGAACTTTTTTGTGACTTTATATTTACCCTTTGTACAAACCAACTCCAAATATGTCACTCGCATGCAGCCATGCACTCATATATTGATTTATATAAGATTATCATATATAATTATTGATTTTAATCGTAATGACAGTTTGGCCGAGTGGTCTAAGGCAGAAGATTTAGGCTCTGGTTTGAAAGGGCGTGGGTTCAAATTCCACAGCAATCAAAAATTATATTTTGAATCATATTTTCTTATATTATTTTTCATTTTTTCACAATTGGTTATTTCTACCTTCAAAAGGAAAATCAATTACTCCACTTTTTTCACAATTAGTTTATTTTTCATTAGGATGATTAGATTGACATTAAATGTTTGATCAAAGTTTACTCCCGTTGACCAAAAGTGAACAGACTAAAAAGACGGAGGGAGTATAGTGTAGCGAGTTCAATATTGATGCAACCATCAAAATATTGTCAATTTATTTTGTATGGAATATTTTATGACTTTATCTTATTTTATCGAAATTCACAAGACAACTTAGAGGCTATTTTTTGAGCATATATTCAATTGGTAACAAGTTAATTAACTATTCCCTCCGTCCCAAAGTAATCGATACTTATTTTCTTTCTGAGCGTCCCATACCAATTGCTACTTACTTAAAATGTTCAATTTTTTCTTTCCTACACACTTACAATAACTATCCACTAACTTATTTCCTCTCTCTTACTAACTACTCACAACACTTACTTTTTCAATATATTTTCTTAATCTCCGTGCATTCACATTTAGACACGAGTAAATATGGGGCGGGAGGTAGTCACTAAATTGATGCCACATAGCAGCTATGAGCTAGATTTTTTTTAAAAAATGGCAAACTTGGTCCCACTTTAACTTCAAATCACAGTTATAAATTTCGTTCCGTTCTGTTTCGGCTGGAATGCATCGTTTTAGTTAAATATCGGTGCCAAACAAGCTAAATTCCGTTCCATTTTAAAATTCGTCATGTACCGGCTTGTTCCGGCCGAGTTGAGTGTGTTCCGCCCGGGATAGAAAAGTGACATATTAAACTCATTTTCAATGAAGGGTGTGAATCAAAAATATTGGGAATATGCGTATTGGTTAAGGATAGATCCGCAACAAGTTTAGTAATTCATGGGACTGAGAATTGTGAATTCCTTTTAGAAAGGGATTAAAGATTTATTCAAGAATAAGGATTGTGGTGTCCTTATGAGAATAGAATTGCTTTTTCTCTAAGAAAAATGAAATCTTTTTGATACAAGGATTAAGGTTTAATTAGGTTTCTTATTAGTACAAGGAATTGCTCAAGAATTAGGAAAGTTGCTTCTTAATGAGAATAGAATTACTTTGTACACAAAAAATATGATTCCTTTTCCTTTAGGGTTTTAGTTAGGGAGAATTACATTTTAGGCCCCAAAGTTTGGGGGTCGTTCCTATGATGGGCTCTAAAGTATCTCCGTTAGCATTTTGGGCCCCAAAGTTGTCATTCTGTTAGCATTTTAGGACTTTTAACCAGTTTTGTTAGAAAAACTCGTTAAATAGGCACGTACCACACACATGCCACCTAACGGAGGATAGTTTGAAATTGATTTAACTTATAGGGGGTTTACTGCACATTCTTAAATTTAATGGGCTTAAATATTAAAAATTCTTTTCCAAATTTAAAAAACCACAAATGAGTTCTAAAAAAAAAGGAGTTTAATTATTTAAAAAACTGATTTAATTTTTCGAATTAGGACAACCCAAAAATGAAAATGTTTTATTTAATGGGACCCACATTCACACTCACAACAATTTTCCACTCATTATTATCTACCCTACTTACTTTTCATACTCACAACACCTACTCCACTAACACTTTTTTCTTAATCCCCGTGTCCAACCCAAAAATCCTATTTCGGGTGAGACGGAGGGAGTATGTTGATTGTCACTATAATACTTATTTTCAAAAAAAAAATTAAAAAAAATAAAAAAATCGGCATCTCAGTTCATGCGCCGTCTTCTTCCTTTCCCCTCTCTACCCGTCTTCTTCTTCCCTCTGCACTCACCACCGGCTCACCACACACCCCTCCCCCACCAAATTTCCGCCGCCGCCCCCCTCCATTAAAAACCCTCACAATTCCTCTCTCTTGCAACCCGTCGGCCTCTCTCTCTCTACCCTCTGCCATAGCCGCCGCCACCCTACTCCTTATCACCACCATCTCTCCTACTAAATCACCCTCCCCTCCACTAAAATCAACTCCCTCCTTCATCTTCTTCCTCCCTACCACCATCCCCACCCCCGAAATCACCATCTTCATCAATTTCTCTCTCTACATAAAAAAAAAAAACCGATTTCACCAAATTGCATAAATTCCTCCATAAAACCATCCCTAATCAGCCTTTCTAACCTTTATATGGTCGGCTATGGGACGACCATATAAGAGTCACCGACGCCGGAAAAATTGGTCGGAGTGAGGCTGTGTGTGAGGTTTGTATTTTACCTCTAAGATTGAAGTTAAATCCGGCTGGATAGGGTCGCCGGAGTTTGTCCGAGGGAAGGGGGGCGGAGAAAGGTTGTCGGAGGGAGAGGAAACGCCGGAGTGGGGAGGAGAAGGTCACCGGAGTGGGGAGGGGAAGGTCGCCGGAGTGGTGTGTGGAAGGTCGCCGGAGTGGGGAATTAGAGAGAGAGAGATAGAGAATATCTCTGGGGCCCATTAAATTTAAGAATGTGCAGTAAACCCCCTATAAGTTAAATTAATTTCAAACTATCCTCCGTTAGGTGTCATGTGCGTGGCATGTGCCTATTTAACGGGTTTTTGTAACAAAATTGGTTAAAAACCCTAACTCGACAAAAAATGATAACTTTGGGGCCCAAAATGCTAACGGAGATACTTTAGAGCCCATCATAGGAACGACCCCCAAACTTTGGAGCCTAAAATGTAATTCGCCCTTTTAGTTATTTATGTGACTATAAATACAACCCTCTCCCTAGCATAATAATTAACTTGTAAACTTGTCGACTAGAGCTAGAACTAGAGAGTAGTTCAAGATGCTCAAGAAGTTAGACAGAAGTTCAAAGAGATACAAGAGAGATCTGTAATTCTAGATCTAGGGTTTGCACAGTCAAGAATTATTGTGATCAATAATTCGTGCAACTAGATTAGTGTGATTTGTATATGTGATCTCTATATTAATAATATATTCTCCCTCCGCCCATGGACGTAGCCAAGTTGGTGAACCACGTAAATATGTGTTCTTGTGATTACTTTACTTTTCTCATCAAATCTTGTTAATTGCTCTAACAAGTGGTATCAGAGCTCCGGTAACAAGTGGCACCAGAGTTTTGGTTCGTGGTTAGAGATTCAAGGATTCGGCTGCAGAAAAACGAGAAGATGGGTCAAGGATCAGAATCGATCGACATTCAACGGGAGGAATATTTATTAGTCTCTTCCGGATCAAGATGAGTGCACGTGCATCGAACGTGCAGTGCACGTGCAACGAACGTGCAGCTCATGTGCAGAAAACGTGCATTGCACGTGCAACGTCCGTGCAGAAATTTGGTGTCTAGGTTTGTTGGTCCCAAAGGGCAACAAGGGTATGAAAAATAGCTAGAGGGGGGTGAATAGCTGTTTTAAAATTCTTTTCGTACCCTTGATAAACTCAATTGCAAATGTGCACTTTATCAAGTAAGCGTTATGAAATGCGCCTAAGTGAGTGAGTGAAATGCACAGCGGAATTTAGTAATGAAAATAGGCGCAAAGTGTGATAAAGGGGCGCACACACACTCTAAGTATTTTGGCTCAAAGTGGGTGAAATAAGAAACTAAGGCAAATGAGTTAACAACACAACACAATTCAGATCAATCAATCTACAATGAGTAAACAAGCAAATAGTGAGTGAAGATAATAACTTTAAAGTAAATGACAAGATAATAACACAAGCTATTTGGAGAGGTTCGATTAATGAAAGTTCTACGTCCTCTACCAAGATGGTTAGTCTTAGATTTCTAATGGAGATCTTATATAATGAGTGAGTGTTACAAATTACAACTTTTAAGCTTCTACACTAACTCAAGATCTAGTATTCTATGAATGAACAAATCCAAAACAATAACCGGTGTATCTCTAAAAGAAGGATCTAAGTGATCAAACTTAAAGAGGTGCGTGTGTGATTTTAGTATCAAGGCTCTTTAGATCTTTATGATTTAGAGCACAATGAAACTAAAGTGTTATAGCTTGAAGATCTGGGCTAAGGATGAAGGTATGAAGATGTTCTTGAGGAAATCTGGATAAACGAAGGCAATCTTCAAATCTTCAACAAATGCTTTGAGAGAGAAATTCTTGAAATTCTTAGCAAAACTCGGCCACTTCAAAATGTTGAAGTTATGGGGTATTTATAGTGAACTTAAAAAAACTAACCGTTGGAGATTCTTGTGGATAAGATGTGCTGTCACTCGTTGATTGGAGCATGCATATATTATGGCCACTTTGACACTCAACATAAATGTGACCGTTATGGACACGTGTCAACAGATTAGGCGCATATGTATCTTTTAACCACCGTTGGATCATAGGCGTAATTTGAATTCTCTTCAAGTCTTTGAGTCTTCAATAAATCACTGAGTGTTGAATAAACACTTTGAGGCGCGTTTGAGCCAAGAGGCGCATTGAGCCAAGAGGCGTACATTATGTGTGCGCTAAATCAAGGGGCGCAGAGGCGCTTATCAAAGCTAGGAATAACTCCTTGTGCGCGCGTTCTGAGAAGCGCATGGCGCAGGAGGCGCATATGCGCGGTTCAAACTCACTGAGTGATTTTTCTTGAATTTTGATCTTCTTGCCCTATTTCTAAGCCTATTCTATGACAATGGACAACCTAAAAAATGAAGTATAAATACTTCTTACATGTGGGTCTAAAGTCCATGAAATAAAACTTAGGTGATGGATCAATCAAATGTAATAAATCCTATTACATAAAAACTGAGATATATGTGGGCATACCCAACAATCTCCCCCTATTTGATTGATGCCATTACCTACTATATCAAGGACAAACATTATACTTGATAAAAACATGTCCAAATGAATAAAATTGATAATTCATGTCTCAAGTTAATGCACACACTAGTCCAAGATATAGATTTCTAATCTATTCCAATAAGGATAACACATTACATATGGAAAGATAGAAACGATAGTTCAACACATTCAAAATGATATATGAATTTTAGTTTTGAAATGAGTTTAAACCAAGTTTAAACTTAATGCATGAAAATATGAAACAATTCAATATGATGCATATGAATTTAAACAATATTCATTGTTCTACAAACAAGGAGTTTGAGTGAACAAGTTTGATAATAAGTGATGCATTGTTCTCATTAAAACTTGGGGTGTAGGAGTTACAGATTACAAGTTTTGAATAGAACAAAAATAAAAGGTGCTAAAACAAGTAAGCACAAAATTACTAACACAAAAAGAGTTGTTTCTATTACAAAAGATTCTAATAACTTACAATCAAAATAGAAACTAAGGGTTGGGAGGCGCATCATCATCCTTAAATCCTTCAATGATCTCTGAAACAGAGCGCTGAATTTGCTTTGCAAGCTGATGACTACGGTTCACTAAACCATGAGTGTCCGTGACGCCGTCTCTGAGGTAGCGCAAATGACCAACATTGATGTTTTGATATTCATCAATGGTGCGTTGAGTAATGGCTTGCTGTTGAGCGACGTTTTCTGCAACGTTCTGAAAGATTGCTTCAATGGCAGCCTGCGCTGAAACAATGTCAGAGGAAATCCTATCTGAGCGCCTGTCTGCGCTGGAGTGCGCGGCGTTGAAGTGGGTGACAACTAACTCCTTCAAGACTTCAATCTTTGAAAGCAGGGAATTAATGTCAACATGCGCGCTAGGAGCAGGAGAAGGGCTGGAAGAGGGCGCATGAGATCCAGGCGCATGTGAATTAGGAGCAATTGGAGCAGCGCTGGGTTCATCATTTGGTTCTGCGCCATAGACAGATAGTCCCAGGATTTGTAGCTCATCCTTAACTTCGTTGAGCTTATCAACAACGCTCAATAACTTATGGCTATCTCCAGCCACCATTTCAAACAGTTTCCTTATATCACCCACTATGTTCAACTCTACTTCCTTTATAGCGTTTATAAAATCTTGGCCATCGGTGAGTTGGATGCCAGCGCTAATTCGCTCGTGAAGAGAAGCAAGAGTACCTTTGAATAAATCGTTCATCTGATCAATAGCATCATTCCACTGTTGAGGGGTCAGGAAGTGTTTGTCCTTGATGTTGGCATCTATGCGCTTTATCTCCCCCTTAATGGCAGCAATCTCATCAGCCTGCTGGGTAAGCATTGAAGTATGAAGCTCTAATTGTGAGTTCATTTTAGACTGGCCTTGCTGGAGTTGCTGGAGAAGAGAAATAACCACACTCATATCAGGAGTGGGAGGAGGAGGCGCAGGAGTAGAGGGGCGCGGAGTAGGAGCGCGGGGAGGTGATGGAAGATACTCTGCACTTGAAGAAATTTCTTCAGGATGAGGCGCAGGAGCCTTTGGGCGCACAGAAGATGGTTTGCGCCTTAAAGGTTCTGGCTCCCCCTGAGGTTGATCCTCAATATCTTCACCAAATAAATCTGCAGAGATTTTTTCTTTGAGTTGTTGTCGATCAGATGGAGGCGCATGAACAGTTGGAGGCGCATCAGGAGCAGGCGCGCGTGCATCAGCGCTAGACCCTGCGCCTTTGCGCCTTTCAGATTTAGATAAATCAGCAGCCTGTTTCAATCTGAATTCTTCATCCCTTTTTAACTGCGCTTCCAGTCTACTGTAGCTTCTTCTTCACCATCTGCGCCAGCTGCTTCTTCATCAGAATCAGTGGCCTCATCTACTAACTGAGCGCCTTTCACCCTTGGCGCGCGCTTGGCCATGCACTTTCTGCGCCTTTTCATCACTAAAATGTCCTTACCAAAAATAGGGACATCAGTGGTTTGGTAGGCTGGGTTCTGAGCAAGGAAATTTGCAAGAGCAGGATAGGAGAGAAAGATCTTTGTTAGGATACGGCAGTGAGTCTTGAACTTCGTCTTTCCCTCAGCCTTGTTTTTATTGTACTTGTCAATCTGGTCCTGAAAATTCGTGAATAAGATATGAGGCCAGTTGAGGATGGTCTTTGCCATAATAGCAGCTGTAAATTCCCACTGCTCCATAGTAAATCTGTTGACATTTCCAGTTTTGAAGATAATGGAAGTGCCAACCAGATGTGCAATATGCGCCAGTAAGTCACCTCCATCTCTAATTTCCACAGTCTTGATATTGTTTTGAAGAGTAGGGATCTTGAGAAGAGAGCGCGCCATAATATTTTGAGCAGCGTCTGAATAAGAACTGATTTTGCCAGCAACACTCAAAGGGCCAGTAGTGTTGAAGTTGACAATCTTTTTTATAGTGCCAGTAGACATAGTGATTTCAACATCTTGAACTACCGCGCGTATTCGATAGCGCACCATCCCTTCTACATCAGTTGGAATTTCCACAAATTTAGCTGTGGAGAAGAATTCATCAACTAGGAGCGGTGAGTAGAAAGGTTGCTCCAGAGTGAATAATGGAAGGAGTCCAGCAAGTCTGATATATTCCATGACATCTACACCCATGGGATCAGCAGCTAGCTCGTTTAAGTCAAAGGTTTCACCAGGTCGGAAACTATTTAGATCATAAAAAAGATAAACAATGAAAGGAATTATTGTGAGTCAGGCGCATAGAATCATAAATAAGCGAAGTAAGGACTAGGCGCATACAAAATTTTAGGCGCATAAAATAATTAGGCGCAGAGAGTCATAGGCGCATAAGAGAGCACAGTGAGTCAAGGCGCATGATTAAAGTAGGCGCATGAAATTATGAGGCGCATAGAAAAACAGGGCGCATATTTATGGTTCTATGAAATATACTAAGAAAAAATTTGAACATAAAAATTGACTAAGTATGAATTGGGGCGCATAATCATACTAGGCGCATGGATTCATATATAGGCGCATTACTATGTGGAAATTTAAACTCAGTATAAAAACTCACAAACACAAGCAAACATACATATGCAAGTTTTCAGAATCAAAACGTGAAAATTTTGAAAAACAAGTTTTGAAAATTATGAAACCCAAATCAAGCAAAAATAATGAAGAACACGAAAAACATGCCTTGAGTGTTCGAAGAACACCAAGAACACCAAGAACACATAATTTGTGAAACTTCACCAAATCAAGCACACAATATATCAAAATGTCCGCACGAAGACAAGGATAACAAAAATGTAAAACAAAACAAGTAGAAATCAACAACGAATCCAGTAAATGGATTCAAAGATCCGAAAAGCCAAAAAGTCAAAAAATGAAAATCTTCAGATTTGCGAAATATAATGACTTGATCGTTGAAAAGTTTAACTATAAAGACTCGAAATCATGAAACGAACATAACCTTACAATCGATTTTGAAAATGGATAACCAAAACATGAAAAATCAAAGAAAGAGGTCATCCGGGTTTTTGAAAAAAGACGAAGAACAGGGAGCGACGAAAACAACAAAAAATTCAGAAATTTAAAGAGTTTTAGAGATTAAGAATCCATACCATTTCGTCTTGTGTAGATTTCGAAGCTTTCTTAGGACCCATAAAAGATATATATATAAAGATATGATGAATATATGATAGAGAAAAGAGAGAGAGAGAGAGAGAGCAACGGAGAGACTGTGTGAGAGAGAGAAGATGGTAAGGAGGGATGATGAATATTTATAGGTTAGGTTCAAAATTTTGCACTGATAAGGAAAAAATACAGTCAAAAATTTAAAAAGATGGGAAGTTGAAAAGATTTGCATTAATAAGGGGTTTTGAAAAAGACGGCTCATCATAACAGATGTACGGCCCATTAATGAGGGATTTTTGGGATTTGAAGGGCATTAATGGCTGAATGACCTAAAGTGTCATGATGTGACATTTGGGGTTTAGAAAAACTGCTCCACTTTCCCTTTAAGTGTAAGAGCAATTTTGACTAATTTTTGCACAAACATCAAAAACATCTGTTTTTGTGTAAGTTTGGGGTGCAAGAAATAAATCCCCAAAAAATAATTTTTTTTCGAAAAACGTAAAACAAGGGAAAAATTTAATTGCACAAGTACCCTTGAACAATTAATGGAATGTCAAAAGACAAAAATTCCAATAATAAATGAACAGAATAAACATACCTGGTACTTGTGTATTGAATACGTTCAATCATTGATATTAAATTTTGAGTATTGATTGAGCCGCAATAGTTAATGCGCGCATGAAGGGGCGCATTACTCACAGGAGCGCATAATGAACAGTGCGCATAAATTGCTTTGGGAGCGCAGGTGAGTGAGGCGCAATACTCTGTTCTTAGGCGTGTAGGAATGATAAAATTCTTTGTAGGATAGGTGCGCAGAGTGAGGTATAAGGCGCGCATAGAGATTGAGCGCGCAATACTCTGTTCTTAGGCGCATAAGGATTGATCTAACATTTGTACCTAATATACTCATAACTCAACAAAACATAAAATCATTAGTATTGACAAAACTATATTGAATTTAGTTGAGTTCAAGCATACCCATTTCACCTCTCAAAAACATGAACCGTTTCGCGTCGAGTGCTTTCGTTAAAAATGTCGGCGATTTGATAGTCGGTTCCCACGTGTTCCAAATGTATATTTCCTTTCTCCACGTGGTCTTTGAGGAAGTGATATTTGATGTCGATGTGTTTGGTCTTTGAGTGCATGACTGGATTTTCAGAAACCGCAATTGTTGATGTATTGTTGCAGTAGATGGGACAATTTTCTTCGATGATATCATAGTCCACCAATTGCTGCTTCATCCAAAGTATTTGACAACAACAACTTCCCACAGCGATATATTCGGCTTCGGTTGTTGAGACAGATACATAAGCTTGTTTCTTACTTGCCCATGACACAAGTCGATATCCGAGGAAATGACAAGTGCCACTAGTGCTTTTCCTATCAATTGTGCACGCTGCATAATCCGCATCTGAATAACCTACAAGTTTAAAGTTCGAATCTTTGGTGTACCAAAGTCCAAGGTTAACAGTACCGGAGATATATCTTATAATACGTTTCACAGCAATTAAGTGTGCTTCTCTAGGGTCGGATTGATAACGAGCACAAACACAAACACTAAACATAATATCGGGCCTACTAGCAGTAAGGTAAAGGAGTGAGCCAATCATACCTCGATAGAGCGTTTGATCAACACGTTTACCTTTTAAGTCTTTGTCGAGTTTGTTGTCGGTGGCCATTGGAGTATCGTATGCTTTGGCATTCTCAAGTCCAAACTTCTTGATTAAGTCCTTTGTGTATTTGGCTTGATTGATAAAGATGCCTTCACTCATTTGCTTGATTTGAAGCCCGAGGAAGAATGTGAGTTCTCCCATCATGCTCATTTCAAACTTGCTCTACATTAGTTTCTCAAAGCGCTTGCACAACAATTCATTAGTAGAACCAAATATAATATCATCAACATAAATTTGAACAAGTAATTTATGACCATTATGTTTGGCAATGAAAAGAGTTGTATCTATTTTACCGCGAGTGAAGCCTTTTTCGATGAGAAACTTGGATAGTGTATCATACCATGCTCTTGGTGCTTGTTTGAGTCCATACAAAGCTTTCTGGAGTTTGTACACATGATTTGGAAATTGTGAATCTTCAAACCCAGGTGGTTGAGCAACATAGACTTGTTCTTGGAGTTCACCATTTAGAAACGCGCTCTTCACATCCATTTGATATAACTTGAAGTTCTTGTGAGAGGCGTAATCTAGAAATAATCTGATAGATTCAAGTCTTGCTACGGGCGCAAAAGTTTCATCGTAGTCAATTCCTTCTTCTTGCTTATAGCCTTGTGTAACCAATCTTGCTTTGTTTCTCGTGATGGTTCCATTCTCATCCATCTTGTTCCTGAACACCCATTTCGTACCAATCACTCCATGATCATTTGGTCTTGGAACTAGAGTCCAAACCTTACATCGTTCAAATTGATTGAGTTCTTCTTGCATTGCAACAACCCAATTAGGATCTTGGAGCGCTTCATCATCCTTCTTCGGTTCAATTTGAGAGATAAAAGCAGTGTAAGAATCAAAGTTTGTAGCTCTCCTTGTACGAACACCAACTTGTAGATCACCGATGATATTAGCAATTGGGTGACCTCTAACTTCACGAATTTCAGGAGGTAAGTTAGGTTGAGTCGTAGTAAATTGAAGGTCTTCAATTCGTACATCTTCACCAGATTCTAAATCATCAAAATTTGGGGGTTGAATTGGTGTAGAGTCGAAATTTGGGTTAACACCAGATGCAGCAGTAGAAATAGGCGCGTGAGAGGAATCATGAGGCGCATCATTGGAATGAGGCGCAATAGAGGATTCACCAGGCGCATTATACATTGAATTAGGCGCATTTGATGTAGATGGATTTCCTTGTGTTGATAAATTCTGATTTTGAGTGGGCGCAACATGAATAGGAGCACCTGTATCATTTAGCTCAACAGAATCATCAGCAACATTTGGAGCCAAATGTGGCTCAAGGAGAGAATGTTCATCAAAAGTAACATGTACAGATTCAACTATCACTAATGTAGTTCTATTAAAAACGCGAAAAGATTTAGAGTGTTTGGCATACCCAACAAAAATACCTTCGTCGGCTTTGGCATCGAATTTACCTCTATGTTCGTTTCCGTTGTAGAGGATATAACATTTGCAACCAAAGATCTTGAAGAATGCAATGTTGGGAGTTCTACCACGCCAAAGTTCATACGGAGTCTTGTTGTGAAGTTTGTTGATGAGGGAACGATTTTGAGTAAAACATGCAGTGTTGATAGCTTCTTCCCAAAATTACTTAGGTAATTTAGCTTCATCTATCATCGTCTTTCCCACTTCAATCAACGTCCTATTCTTTCGTTCAACAACGCCATTTTTTTGAGGGACTCCGGCGGTTGAAAAGTTGTAATCTATCCCATGATCTTCACAATATCGAGCAACACCGTTGTTTTTGAATTCTGTTCCATTGTCGGATCGAACACTAACGATGTCATCTTCTTTTTTGGGTTTGGAGCAGTCGAAATAAGGTAGTGAGAATATCATAACAATCATCTTTTGTAATCATCATCTCCACCCATGTATATCTTGAATAATCATCCACCACAACTAGAGTATACTTGTTTCTTCTAATACTTGCGGTGGTGACTGGTCCAAATAGATCAATGTGAAGCAATTGCAAACATCTAGTAGTTGAAGGGTTTGACTTGCTTGAAAATGACTGCTTCGGTTGTTTGCCAAGTTGACAAGCGGCGCACTTTTTGTCATGATGATCAACAACCTTGGGAAGTCCTTTGACAAGATTATTCCTGCTGAGTTTAGATAGATACTTGAAGTTCAAGTGACTTAAGCACTTGTGCCACGGCCAACTATTTTCGTTCACACTTTTTGCTACAAAACAAAGATTAGTACTAGAGTTCATACTATAGAAATCAATAATATAAATATTTGTCTTACGATATCCCGTGAGTAAGATAGCTCCAGTTTTGCCATTCTTGATAAGACATTGCGTTGAAGTAAAATGGCATTCTAATCCTTTGTCGCAGAATTATGATATGGATAATAAGTTGTGCTTGAGTCTTTCGACGAGTGAGACTCTTTCAATGCACACTTTGTCTTTCTTTAGCTTTCCATATGCTACAACTTGACTTTTGTTATTATCACCAAATGTTACGGAGGGACCTCTTTCTTCATGGACATCTTCTAATAAGGATTCATCTCCAGTCATGTGTCTTGAACACCCACTATCGAGAATCCATTCATAATTTCTAGATTTTGAAGATCCAGCCATGAAACAAAGAACCTGAAATATAGACATTTAAGCAGGTCCCCTTTATTCCTTTTAGGTCCTAGGGTTAGCAACTTTTGACAACCCACTCTTGCTTGACCTTAGGATTTTTACGTCCTTTGGTATTGAGAGTGAATCGCAAAAGGCATTCCACGGCCTTGTGTCCTGAACAATCACAAATGGAACAATGATGAAAGCCACCAATCACGTGAGTTTTCACAAACTCTTTACTTTTCTTGGGGATGGCATTCTTCTTTGGGTCAGATGAACTAGCCTTAATAAAATCTTTCTTTTGAAATTTTGGAGCGCTTTTTCTCGGAGGGCGCATAGGGCTAGGAGGCGCACGGCGATGAGGCGTGTGGCTCTTAGGCGCATAATGAGCACTCGGAGAAGGAGCGCGCCTATTTTCAAGAATGATTTTTCTAGGAGATGGTTCATCTGTAGCTATATCTTTCCCATTAGCTTTCCCAAATTGCTTCGTTGGGTAGACATAATGGAATGTTTGTCTCTTGACTTTTTCCTGTCCTTTACCCATTGAATTAGAATGTTTTTCCTTGGGAATTTCAAAAGTTTGTTGGTTGGTAAATTCACAATCTCTTTCAGCACAGACATCACATTTAAAGTTGTCACTAGTTGATGAGAATCCCAAGCCACTTTTATCACCACTGACTTTTTGGGACTCAAATATGTTCTCCATAGTAACACGAGAATTGGACCACTCATTTGTAATCTTTTTGAGATCAGTAATTTGAGCAACCAATTCATCGTTTTGAACTTTAAGAAGTGAGTTCTGTTCTGTTAGAAAAGTGTTTTTAACAGTAAGAGGAGTCATGCTCTTTATCTGCTCCTTAAGGAGGGTGAGTTCAGATTTAAGTAGAGATTTCTCGGTCTTAAGCTGGGAAATTTCATCACATGATAGTGCTAAAGCTTCCTTCATACTATCAAATCTAGTGATTACCTTTTCATCCTTCTTGAACAATTTTTCTTGTTCAGCAATCACTTCATCATCATTGATTTTGGAGATTGGAGCAGTTGGTTCAACTTGAGGTCTAATGTATGCTCCTTTTCTCAATTTGTTCCTTGCTCCAAGATCACATCGTGAGAATAACAATCCACCATCGCTTTGAGCCGGAGTGAGAAATCCTTGTTCAACGAGCTCGCTGATGGTTGGTCCTTTCTTCTTTTTCACTTCTTGAAAACCTGCAGATTTCTTGATAGGTTTATTCAAGGCATTCATATCGGGAACATCCTTGGAGAAGTCATCATCAGAATCATAAGTATCCACTTCATCATCATTTGCCATTAAACAAACGAGTCCATCATCGGAATCTTCATCGCTCTCATCGGAGTCTGTTTCAATCCAAGTGTTTTGCTCATTTGCTGGTGCTTCTTCTTCAGCAATCATTCCCTTGTGACGAGTGAACTTGGGAGTGAATTTGGGAGTATGGCTGCTCTTCTTCTGCATATATTCAAATTTGGGGATCGGGCAGCTTGATGCAAAATGTCCGGGTTTCCTGCAATTAAAACAAACAATATCTTCTTTTCTTTTTGAATCACTGCTCCTTGTAAACTTTTGAGGATCTTTGCTGGTAGATCCTTGAAATTTGTTGGTTGAGCCGGGTCTTGAGAATTTTCTGAACTTTTGAAATTTCTTCACAAATAAAGCGAAGTCTTCATCATCCATGTCTAATAGCTCAGAAGTGGAAATTTTGGGATCGGAACTTTTCTCATCATGAGTAGGCGCAGGTGCAGGCGCAGCTTCTCTGTGCGCCACCATAGCCATAGATTTTGACTTTCCTTCAGTTTCGCTGATTCGTTGGAGTTTGAGCTCATAAACTTTGAGATTTGCATAAAGGTTCCTTAATGTCCATACATCTAAAGTTCCAGCATCTTCAAGGGCGCTAGATTTATGTAGGTATCTTGATCCAAAAGCTTGTAGAAAATTTACATTCAAATCTTTGTTGGTAAACTTCATGCCAAGTGAAATACATAGATTGATAATTTCACAGTAGCGTTCATAAGTTTGCCTCAAGTTTTCACCGGGGAGTTGAGAGAAATTGTTGAACCTCTTTTGAACTTCATATTTCTTGTTTTCCTTGCATACGGTGTCCCCTTCAATATGCTCTTCAATAGCATCCCATAGCTCATTGGCGGTAGCACAATGCATGACTTGTTGTTTCATAGCCGTGCTTAGAGTGCTTAGAAGTATGTTTCTTGTTTTACCATCATTTGCAACTCTTCTAATTTCTTCTTCGGTCCATTCTTCCCTTGGTTTTAGAACTGTAGGTTGAGCAGCGTTGGTGCGTGGATTTGGATTCGCCTTCATCGGAATATAAGGTCCATAAACGACGGTGTCATGAAGCCTTTCATCGATTGGGTTGAGATGAGTCAATATGCTGAATTTCCACACGTCAAAATGATCTTCATCAAAGACCGGAAGGTGAGTGTAGTTTGCAGTTGCCATAGGTTTTGAGTTTGCCATTTAGAATCGGCACCCAAGCTGTTAAGCTTGAAAAACGAAAATGTTTTATAAAGGTGTTTGCTCTGATACCACTTGTTGGTCCCAAAGGGCAACAAGGGTATGAAAAATAGCTAGAGGTGGGGGGGGGGGGTGAATAGCTGTTTTAAAATTCTTTTCGTACCCTTGATAAACTCAATTGCAAATGCGCACTTTATCAAGTAAGCGTTATGAAATGCGCCTAAGTGAGTGAGTGAAATGCACAGCGGAATTTAGTAATGAAAATAGGCGCAAAGTGTGATAAAGGGGCGCACACACACTCTAAGTATTTTGGCTCAAAGTGGGTGAAATAAGAAACTAAGGCAAATGAGTTAACAACACAACACAATTCAGATCAATCAATCTACAATGAGTAAACAAGCAAATAGTGCGTGAAGATAATAACTTGAAAGTAAATGACAAGATAATAACACAAGCTATTTGGAGAGGTTCGATCAATGAAAGTTCTACGTCCTCTACCAAGATGGTTAGTCTTGGATTTCTAATGGAGATCTTATATAATGAGTGAGTGTTACAAATTACAACTTTTAAGCTTCTACACTAACTCAAGATCTAGTATTCTATGAATGAACAAATCCAAAACAATAACCGGTGTATCTCTAAAAGAAGGATCTAAGTGATCAAACTTAAAGAGGTGCGTGTGTGATTTTAGTATCAAGGCTCTTTAGATCTTTATGATTTAGAGCACAATGAAACTAAAGTGTTATAGCTTGAAAATCTGGGCTAAAGATGAAGGTATGAAGATGTTCTTGAGGAAATCTGGAAAAACGAAGGCAATCTTCAAATCTTCAACAAATTCTTTGAGAGAGAAATTCTTGAAATTCTTAGCAAAACTCAGCCACTTCAAAATGTTGAAGTTATGAGGTATTTATAGTGAACTTCAAAAAACTAGCCGTTGGAGATTCTTGTGGATAAGATGTGCTGCCACTCGTTGATTGGAGCATGCATATATTATGGCCACTTTGACACTCAACATAAATGTGACCGTTATGGACACGTGTCAACAGATTAGGCGCATATGCATCTTTTAACCACCGTTGGATCATAGGCGTAATTTGAATTCTCTTCAAGTCTTTGGGTCTTCAATAAATCACTGAGTGTTGAATAAACACTTTGAGGCGCGTTTGAGCCAAGAGGCGCATTGAGCCAAGAGGCGCATTGAGCCAAGAGGCGCACATTATGTGTGCGCTAAATCAAGGGGCGCAGAGGCGCGTATCAAAGCTAGGAATAACTCCTTGTGCGTGCGTTCTGAGAAGCGCATGGCGCATGGCGCAGGAGGCGCATATGCGCGGTTCAAACTCACTGAGTGATTTTTCTTGAATTTTGATCTTCTTGCCCTATTTCTAAGCCTATTCTATGACAATGGACAACCTAAAAAATGAAGTATAAATACTTCTTACATGTGGGTCTAAAGTCCATGAAATAAAACTTAGGTGATGGATCAATCAAATCTAATAAATCCTATTACATAAAAACTGAGATATATGTGGGCATACCCAACAAGGTTGGACACAGATCAAGACAGAAGCCGTGTTGAAGAAACAAAGCTTATTGGTACCCTCATGGCGAGCAGATTTAGTACAGACGGTCAGTCAACAAGAATAGTTGCGAATGACAGCAACAGTTTTAGTAAAAGAAGAATTCTAAAAAATCTTCTAGCAAGAGAGCCCCGAGACCTGATGAAGTTTATAATTTCTACAAGAAGGGGAAGGGAAGCGAGAAAGTGATGGATTCTTTAGAGGAGAAAGCGCATTCACAAATCATCATGGGTCTTGGTAATGATGTTCTCGTGGATGTTGCTATGGAAATAGTGACAACGGTGAAGATTTTTCTCTAGTAGTGGAAGAAGGCTCATGACGCGAGGATGAGTGACTTCTAGACTCAAAGCTAGAACAGAGTAGGATGGTTGAGAAACAGGTGGAGCCAGTTACTACAGTTAAGGGTGAACAGACAGATGATCCACAGTCGGTAGATCAAAATCCACATAATGGCGGAGGAGGAGAGATATGTTATAATGCAAAGGATGCGGCTCAAGGTGGAGTTGTGTTAGTGTTTCGTAGATCTGGATTATTGATGAAGTTTGTAATTTTTATAAGAAGGGGAGGGGAAGCGAGAAAGTAATTGATTCTCTGGAGGAGAAGGCGCATTCACAAATCATCATGGGTCTTGGTGATGATGTTCTTGTGGAGGTTGATATGGAAATAGTGACAGCGGTGAAGATTTTGCTCTAATAGTGAACGAAGGCTCATGGCGTGAGGATGAGTGGCTTCTAGACTCAAAGGTAGAACATAGGAGGATGGTTGAGAAACATGTGGAGCCAGTTACTATACTTGAGGGTGAACGTGTAGATGATCCACAATCGGTAGATCAACATCCATAGAATGGCGGAGGAGGATAGATATGTTATAATGCGAAGGATGCGGCTCAAGGTGGAGTTGTGTCAGTGTTTCGTATATCTGGATTATTGATAGATGAGATTCAAAGTCAATGTGGAGATTGTTGGGAATATGCCTTTGAATCGCATATTGATTAATGATAGATCTGCAACAAGTTCGGTAATTCCTGGGACTGAGAATTGTGAATTCCTTTTGAAAAGGGATTAAGGATTTATTCAAGAATAAGGATTGTGGTGTCCTTATGAGAATAGAATTTCTTTCTCTCTAAGAAAGGAAATCCTTTTGATACAATGATTAATGTTTAATTAGGTTTCTTATTGGTACAATGAATTATTCAAGAATTAGGAAAGTTGTTTCCTAATGAGAATAGAATTACTTTGTACACAAGAAATATGATTCCTTTTACTTTGGGTTTTAGTTATTTATGTGACTATAAATACAACACTCTCCCTAACATAATAATTAACTTGTAAACTTGTCGACTAGAGCTAGAACTAGAGAGTAGTTCAAGATACTCAAGAAGTTAGACAGAAGTTCAGAGAGATACAAGAGAGATCTGTAATTCTAGATCTAGAGTTTGCACGGTCAAGAATTATTGTGATCAATAATTCGTGCAACTAGATTAGTGTGATTTGTATATGTGATCTCCATATTAATAATATATTTTCTCTCCGCCCGTGGACGTAGCCATGTTGGTGAACCACGTAAATTTCTGTTCTTGTGATTGCTTTACTTTTCTCATCAAGTCTTGTTAATTGCTCTAACAGAAAAAAAAAAATATAAAGTTGATGGCTAAACTAAATTTTATTGAAAATAATCTCTTGATCTAAAGTAAATATCATCAAGATGCATTTAACTATGAAAAAGTAACATTTTAGCCCATTTTAAAGAAATGTTTTTTTTTAATTACGTTCATGTTTATATCTTCAAAAACGAAGTTATATTGATGTTTATTGAAAAAATAGCAGGGTGTAACAAGATTTTATTGGTATATGTCTAAGATACATCTATTAGCCCATTGAAAAACTGCGATAAATCTGAAACGGTACTCAGGTGCGTTTCAAATCGATACTTTCCGTTCCAATAGCAAACCCAGTGCGTAGACCGAAACGGTAGTTATAACTATGATTCAAATATCAATGAAAATCTCTCTCTAAATATCCTTCCAAATTTCTTTCATTTGGGTCAAAAGAATTTTTCTTTAAAAAAAGGGGGGGGAGGGGGGAGAAGAATAGGTGAAAGAGATAGATAAGATAAAATGTTTGAAATTCAAAACAAATTAATCCTAAAATCTTCAAGTGAACCTTCCTTGCTTCCTAAATCAAAAAACAAAGTCAAAATAAATTTATCTATAATTATATAATGGCTGAAGTGCTTTTAGCACATCCATTTTCCCGCTCAAAATGTTACATTTTCTAAATCCCAAAATTGCCCCTACCACTAGCGTTAGAAATAGCTGCTCCCACATAAACACCCCTTCTCGATCTCTCAACCGACACCTTCTCTTTCGCCTTCTTCGTCGATTTCGGCGTCGTTATAATCTCTTCTCTATTCTTTGCCACTCAATCTTACTAAAACTCTCATTTGGGTATTAGGGTTTGGGGTTATCTCCATAATATCTCCCTTATTCACTGCCTCCCAATCTCACTAATACTCTCAACTGTGTGTTAGGGTTTTGGGTCAGTGACGGCATTCATAGGAAGAAACAAACTCAAACGCCTCTGTTACTTTTTCTTCAGCTACTTCTCTCTCTTTTCCTTCTCCATTTCAATCTTACTAATGCTATTAGGAGTATTTAATTTCAATGCTTGAATTACTGAACCTTTTCTATCATCACCTAATAGCTTGAGGTTCCCAATTCCCCTCTCATTTTTGTTTCATTTTTCAGGCCTTCTTCTTCCAAGCGATTTCTATTTGATTTTATGAATTTTATTCGTACAAAAATACTGTTGGGGAGAAAGTTTTGATTTTTGGACTTTCCAACAATATCTATTTTGTTTATCATCAGAAGCTCCATATGTCTCCCTCAATTCTTCTTCTTCTTCTTCTTCTTCTTCTTCGTCTTCTTCTTCTTCTTGTTGTTTTTAAGGTACGTCACTAAATCCCGCTTATGCACTGCTGCCTTCTTTTTCCTCTCACAATTGCCTTAGAATGGAAACATAAATAATAAATTATTTTTAAATTGAATTGTTTTGTTTCATTCATTTTTGTATCTTTCAGTAATTCCAAACATCTTTTCATCTTTTTTTTTACATTAGATTGGGATCAATCACGTTTATTGTATCACAGTTCATTCGCTTCTCTGTCTCTGAACTTGGTTGATATATTATTTAGGAATGGTTTGCTTGCTTCTAGTTATTCTATAGGCCTTGCTTCAAAATTAATTGTACTCCCTCCATCCCAAAATGAATGTTCGCGATTGCTCTTGATCAAGAGCAATTTCGGACATTCATTTTGAACGGAGGGAGTACTATTTATGGTTTTTGTTAATTAAACCACAGCGTTTTATGAGCTATTTTATTTCCTAATCATTATATGTAGCATGGAGCGTGATGGTGTACATTTGTGAATCAATTCAAATTGGTTGCAGGGCACTCTATTGTTTTCATGAGTACAGATATTGGTGACCATTGTGCAGGAATTAGGCGCGCTCGGTGGGGCAATGGCGGGCCTGAATCCCTAACTAAATGGAGATCTGCTGCTACAAGAATGTGAATCTCATTCCAGGCACAAAGGCAAAAGTGAGGCCAGAACCTTTAATTTTTGTTGATATCATTAAATGTGCATTTATCTTATATATGGAGTGCTTAGAGTTTTATGTCATTATTGGAATGTCAAAAGATGATACCATCATCTCTAATCAGCACGCACCACTCAGCCCCACTTTTACTCTCTTTTTAAGCACCGGTTTGACTGACAATTGTCATAACTGTTTTCATGTAAGCTTCATTCTCTTCAGAGGCGATGGCCCAAGAAGGAGTCGTCTCCGTCCTTTGACCTCAAAACCCACCTTATAATTTCAACTTTGCAAAGAGTAAGGTAAGTTTTGACACCAATTTCTTCCTACTTTCATTCGTAAATTCTGTGTTGGTGAACTTATTAGTAAAATTGATTTAGTTTTTATAATATAAATATGTTGTGGAGTACGCTTTTTAAGCAACCAGTAGTTTACATGTGCTAGGGAGCTATTTTGTTGATAGTTTTGCTGTGTTTTATAATGTCTTACGGTTTTGTTTTGAAATTTTGTTTTAAGTGTGAATCTGATTAATCTTCTGGCCATTTTTTTGAAACTTGATGTATTCAAAGTCGTATATGTTTTTGGTTGCTGATTGCAGATTTGTTTTCAAAATTTTTTAGATGCTTGTAAGTTTAATTTGCAAGAGGCAGTGTTAGAGAAGTGACATCCACTAGTGTTAGAGAAGTGACATCCACTGAAGAATTATGTATTTACTCACCCCTTCTTGGAATGGAATTGCAAGTTTATTATTCATCCAGAACATACTTGGACATTCCATTTGGGACGGGGGAGTAAACTTTTGGATTTCATGAGACTGGTGCTGGAAAGCAATATTCATGTCATTGATGAAAGGGAAAGGGTCTTATCGCGATCTGTTTTATCCCGAGCAGATGTCGACTTCTCTCTAATTATGGAATGGCATATTTGTAGTTTTAATGAATCTGTTTTTTCCAACCCCCATTATATGTGATATTTCACTTGATGCTTTAATAGACTCGATCACCAATAAGGTAGGCTAATATGGATCTCTCTTTTGATCCAACCATGTGTGATCTCTCTGATGTGTTTACTTTTTGTCGGATGGAACATGCTGTTTTTGGATTTAATTTCATAAAAATATCCATGTTCTAGTTGTTAAAAATCTTTTTAACTCTTTGTTTGTGGCCAACAATTATTATATTCAAGAGCGAGCATGATCCAACCTCCATTCTCTCTCTTTTGAACCAAAAATCAATTCAAGTCAATACTTCCAAGTTTTAGGACATCTTTTTATTTTGAATTATAATATTGCCACAAAATATATGACGTTTTGGAGTGTTTCACACATATTAAGAAATGTCATTAATAATGCATGTGAAGAAGTCCCAAATACCCCTATAACAATTCATCTACATGGGTAATTAAATAGTTAGGTAAGAGATAGTTCACTCTCATTATTAAGGGTATAATTGGTATAAAGTAATAAAAAAGCTTTGAAAATAGTGAAACGATAAGTATTTTGAGACAAAAATTAACTCTCAAGACGACATCTATTTTGAAACGGAGGGAGTATCTCTTACTACCTTTTGTCTCTAAATGAGTGTTCAAATTTCATTTTAAGGGAAACTTTTTGTACGATTTCATGGTAAAATTCATATATAATCTTGTAATCCTTTTTACAAACATTTAGTTTTTGCAAGTATAAAGAGACCGGTGAAAAAATCGAAAATAAACATTTAGGGACAAAGTTATGATCAAAATGGACACTCATTTTGGAACAGATGGAGTATATTTTTTAGATCTCCAAATGACCAAATCCACCTATTCTTTCTTCTGTAACGAGCCAAGCTGTGAAGCAATGACTTCTGAATTTTGTACTGTCACTATCTACTGTGATGGCATTTGCTTAGTGTTTATCAAGATTGTACAAGTGAAGTTTTATCTTTAAGATGTTTTGACTTTTTAAGCAGAATTTTGGTTTTACCGAGAATCTCACTTTTAGCTTAATATCTAATGTTCTGTCCTTCCCTTCCCTTCCCTTCAATCGCTGGATTGATTTCTATATTTTCAGGGTACAGTAGTATGATCTATTGCCTTGCAAGAGCAAATTTCATTTTTACGTATCAGACAACAAGTTTAAAAGTTTTTTATTTATCGGTTTTCATTTCGAGTTAAGGTTGTAGTATCTTAAAAATATTCACATCCATACTTGCTCGAACTGTAAGCTATTCTTGGGAGCCCGTGATTTCTGATGATGTCGTTATAATGGAATGTTTGACATTGCGTGACCTATGCTTCCATGATGGAAAATGTTTGGGTACTCATATTGTCAGAACTTTGGAAAATATTTCGATAGCTATCTTATACTCCCTCCGTCCCATCTTAAAGGTAAAAAAATGGGTGGGTTATAAAATTAAGAAAAAGTGATGTGTTGTGAGTATTTGATAGTGAGGTGGTCTCTCATGAGAACAAGGGGATCCGTCTCATGCATGAGACGGGTCGACCCATGACCCATGGGGCATGACCCGCCACATGTTTTTATCTCTAAAAATGTAAATGGTTGAATTATTATTTTTTCTATACATATGTGTTACAATTATGTATAAACATTATTACATATAAGTAACACGTTCGTTACATTTTAGTTGTAATAAGTATTACTTTTGGCAAACGAAGAAAACATAGAAAAAAACACTGTTACTTTTCTCTATATATGTATTACTTTTATGTATACAAACTGTTACTTTATATGAATACAGTCATTATATTAAGTTATAGTAACTATTACTTTTGACAAACCGAAAAAAAAGCAAAAAAAAAAAAAAAAAAAAAAAAAATTGTCCTATGAGAGGCTGCCACGTGGCGGGTTTGACCCCTGGGTCCTGGAGCCGGTTCGTGGGTCGGACGGGCGGGTCAAAAACCGACCCGTCTCATGGATGAGACGGATCATGCATGTGTGCACACAAGTTTTTGTCTTTGATAGTTGTGTGGGAGAGAGAAAGTGGGTATAGAAGAGTTAGTGGATAATTGTTATGAGTATTGTGATAGTCTTTAACTTTTTAAAAAATAATCTTCATATTTATAGTGGCACTTTTTATTTATTTATTTGTTTTAAGTTTTTTGTCAAAGTATTATACCGTGCGTTTATACTAGTTTTCAAGGGTATTACTATATACAAGCCATATATTTTACAAGGCAAAGGGAAATTACCAAAATACCCTCATATATATACTTAAAAAAAAAAAAAAAACTTCCCCTCCCTCCCCCATTTCAAACACAACACATCGTCTTTTCTCTCTCTCTCTCTCAACAACGGCGGACAAAACCCTCTCTCTCTCTCTCTCAACGAAAATCCGCCGACCACCACACCACCATACACAACCGGGAAATGAAAACCTCCCTATCACCGGTGGAAAGTCCGGAGCCGCCTCTTCTACCGCCGCTCCAAAAGTAATCCTAATTTCTAAACCTAAATTTCAATTTGAAAACCCAACTATAATTTCTAAACCTAAATTATATAACGCTTAAATGTTGTGTACACCTATCCAAAATGGTTCTAATTGTGATTTGGTAACACAAATTGGGGTTTTTTTTTGAATTGATTACGAATTTGTGGGTGTATAATCTGAACATGTCGGAGTGTGTTTCGTATGAACACAAACGAGATGCTTGTCCACATTTCGTGTATTAGCACACGAAATGTAAATTGATGAATCAGTTTACATTTCGTGTGCCAATACACGAAATGTTGGTGAGCGTTTCGTGTTTAAGTACACGAGATACTTTCCACATTTCGTATATTAGAACACGAAATGTAAACTGATCAGTTTACATTTCGTGTTCTAATATACGAAATGTGGAAAGTATCTCGTGTGCTTAAACAGGAAATGCTAACCAACATTTCGTGTATTGGCACATGAAATGTATACTGATACTTGAAAAACTAGAAATGTTGCTTATTTATTGTCTCTTATTTAATTTTTTGTAGGGACGTAAACCTGCGACTGCCTCTAATAAAAAGAGGAAGGCCGAGGAGGCAGCTGCAGTTAGAGGATATACACGTACCAAAAAGAAGCACGACAAGAATGTCTTGATTGAGCAGGTTGTGGAAGATGAGACAGATAGTGAGGGTACAGATTCTAGTACGGGGTCGGAGGAGGATTCATCTTCTGGTACTCGTTCCCGAGGTGCATCTGTGCATGAGGCACAGGATTCTGGTGATGAGGAGGAGGAGGAGGAGGAGGAGGAGGAGGTGGAGGAGAGTTTATCTGTGAGGCCTCGCAAAAGGCGGGAGGCACGGGCCAGAAAGGGGAAATGGGCTAAGGATGAACAGTGGGAGCTTAAGAGTAATCCCGGTGGCGGCCCGGAGGTGGTTGAGTTGTTGTACGGGTTTGGTCATCACCGAGCCCGTAAGATCTGGGAGAACGCCACTTGTGAGCCGGTGTTGAAGCGGCAAACCAGGCAGCAGATTCTAGATAAGTAAGTATATGATTTGTTTATTAAATAGTTTTATTATTTGTTGTTAGTGTTTAAACCTCCTCTGTTCCAGAAAAACATTCCCATTTTGATTTTTTATTTAAAAAAAAATAAAATGGGACTGTTTTTCTGAAACAGAGGGAGTATTAATTTTAATGTTTTGTTTGGAATCAACAGGTTCTCGCCTGCTTCTTTACCGGAGGATGATAGAGCTTGGTGGGCTCGTGTTGAGCGTACGGGCCTCCATTGCCTACATGATGCTAACATTCGCCGGCCTAGCATGGCGCTCCTAACGGTGTTTGTGGAACGGTGGTCTCCCGAGACCAATATATTCCACATGCCGTGGGGGGAGACGACGATCACTATGCATGACGTCACTCATATCCTAGGTATATTCTTGTTTATTGTATATTTTTTATCAATTTCATAAATTTTATCAATTTCATAAATTTTATCAATTTTATTAATTATTTCATTTTCAATTTATAGGTATCAGCTGTTCAGGTGGCCCTGTTACGAAGGTGGTTCCAGAGCCTAACGTAGCCGGTATCAGGGCACGCCTTAATGCCTGTCTGAAGGAAACGACGTACTCTTTAGATGGCCTCCGCCGTTGCATTGAGACCCCTTCCGACATGACCAACGACGAGCGTGCTTCCACGTACATCATGTTCCTCCTGGGCTCCACGCTGTTCGTGGACAAGACCCAGGATAAGATGCCCTCAGACTACCTTTCATTGTGCGTGGATATTGATAGAGTGAGGGATCTCTCCTGGGGGACAGCTGCGTTGGTATACCTATACCGGGAGTTGGGGAAGGCGTCTATGTTGGGTTTCCAAGACACATACGCAGCGGAATATAGCAATTAAAATTTTAAGAAAAACCTAAAGCCATGGATCCGTTCATATGATTAAATCAAATACAACAAGATGAATAGATGAATAACTAACCCTTGATGGCTATGAATTTTCTCTTGGTCTTTGGTGGAGATTTTGAAACTTGATCAAGAACGCGAACCTTGAAGATGATGAGCTTCACCCTCTAGCGGTATCCACACCACGAACGAATATCAAGCAACTTCTTGATCTTGGTTGCTAGACCAAATTGTGAAACACACTTTCACAATTGCAAGAACTATATGGAATTATGAATATTCTTGTTCTTCACTTTTGGGATTTTAGAACAAGAAAATAACCTCTCAAAACCTTATGGAGGCACTCACAACAACATGTCTAATGGCTGTAAAAAGGATCCTTAAATAGGTCATAATCCTTAACCCTTAAGGACTTAGGAAACCTAAATCCCGTCACCAAATTAGGCAACAATGAATTCTTGCCGACTTGACTGGCACGGTCGTGCCCTACAATCTAGCACGGTCGTGCCATCTAGTCCGCGCGAATTCCCCAGCCGCCCATTTTCGGCACGGTCGTGCTTGGTAATTTGGCACGGTCGTGCCAATCATGTCGATAGGTTTGCCTTGGTTTGGATTTATGGCACGACCATGCCATTTTAAGGCGCACGACCGTGCCAGAGCCAAACACTGATATTTTTCCATAATTCCCATTTAGTCCTTTACGATTCGTTCTATTTGTGTGTGACCCTCTAGGATTATACTAAGTTGGCAATGGGCTCAAACATGATCCCATAAGATATGATTAGGTTCTAGCAAACCGTCATACCTACCCAAATAGTATAACTAGATACAAGTTCGCATTCCTTTAGAATATGTCATAATACCTTTGTCCTCGATGTCATTGAACACAAGTCATGGTCAAACAGTCAACTTGTTTTGTTCAATACTTTCTCGATTCCGAATATGTTGATAATCCAAATGACATTGATCCAATCAATTCATTTGAGTCCGGCCGAACATTTCATCAACATCATTCCTACGAGAGGCCCAAGCTTGACATCTCTCCGAGGAGGGACAAATCCATTTAGCTTATTATTCTTCCCAACGGGAATCCGATTATGCCAATCATACCCTTTATAACTACCGTGTTAAGGTAGCGTTTGAATATATCAAACACAATGTTCATCAAGTGGAAGACTATAATAACTTCATGTCTAAGGATTCAAATGACATAACTAATATGAGATATATGTACGACATAGACCATGACATAAATCTCATACAGCGGGTCATGTCCAGTACCTTGTTCCAAACAAGTACCCATAAATCTAACATGATCATCCCATGATCATTTAGCCTTTATACTAGTGCTTAACAAGTACTAGGGACGGAGATTATTATAAGTAAACATGAACAACAATAATAATCAAAACATATCTTTATTGATATGAAATAAATGATAACAATTACAACATTTATTAAACGTGCCTAGGGCACCACTACCAACAATCTCCCACTTGCCCTAGGCCCAATATCCCATGTATCTAATACCCATGGACCTAACATGACCATCATGTTTAGCTTGTGGAAGTCCCTTTGTTAGCGGGTCCGCAACATTGTCATCAGTAGGTACTCTGCATATATTTACGTCTCCCCTATCAACGATCTCTCGAATGATATGAAAACGCCTAAGTATGTGTTTGGATTTCTGATGTGCTCTTGGTTCCTTTGCTTGAGCAATAGCACCATTATTATCGCAATAAAGGTCTATTGGATTAGCAATACTAGGAACCACTTCAAGTTCAGTTATGAACTTCTTAATCCAAACAGCTTCCTTTGCAGCATCTGATGCAGCAATATACTCAGCTGTTGTAGAATCAGCGGTTGTACTTTGCTTGGAACTCTTCCAGCTTACAGCTCCACCATTTAACATAAACACAAAACCCGATTGCGATCGGCTATCATCTTTGTCGGTTTGGAAGCTTGCATCCGTGTAAGCATTTACAACGAGATCATCTTCCATTCCTCCATAGACCAAAAACGAATCTTTAGTTCTTCTCAAGTACTTAAGAATCGCTTTTACAGCTATCCAGTGATTTTCGCCAGGGTCGGATTGGTATCTACTTGTCATGCTCAAAGCATAAGATACATCCGGCCTAGTACAAATCATGGCATACATGATGGACCCAATTGCCGAAGCATATGGAACATCATTCATTTTCTCACGCTCATCGTTTGTCTTAGGACATTGAGTCTTGATTAGAGAAACTCCATGTAACACGGGCAAGGTACCTCTCTTAGAATTTTCCATACGGAATCTTCTAATGACTTTGTCAATGTATGTACTTTGGCTTAAACCAAGTAGCCTTCTTGATCTATCTCTATAGATCTTAATGCCAAGAATATATGCAGCTTCACCCATATCTTTCATTGCGAAGCACTTTCCTAACCAAGTCTTCACAGACTGAAGTGTAGGAATGTCGTTTCCAATGAGCAATATGTCATCCACATATAAAATAAGGAATAGCACTATGCTCCCACTAATCGTCTTGTATACACAAGGCTCATCTTCGTTCTTGATGAAACCAAACTCTTTGACCGATTCATCAAAACGGAGATTCCAACTCCTTGAAGCTTGCTTCAACCCATAGATGGATCTTTGCAATTTGCATACCTTAGAATCTTGTTCAAAACCTTCTGGTTGTGTCATATACACATCCTCTTGGAGTTTTCCATTCAGGAAAGCGGTTTTGACGTCCATCTGCCATATTTCATAGTCATGATATGCGGCAATGGCAAGCAAAATTCTTATAGACTTGATCATTGCTACGGGTGAAAAGGTCTCATCATAGTCAATACCATGAACTTGCCTATAACCCTTCGCTACAAGCCTAGCTTTGTAAGTATGCACCTTCCCATCCATGTCAGTCTTCTTCTTGAAGACCCATTTGCATCCTATGGTTTTTACACCTTCGGGCGCATCAATCAAATTCCAAACTTGATTGTCTTGCATGGATTGCAATTCGGATTCCATGGCTCCAAGCCATTTGTCCGAATCAGGAGAAGACATCGCCTCTTGGTAGGTTGACGGTTTATCATTCTCAATGATTTCTACCTCATTACTATCCGTTACGAGAAATCCATATCTCTCGGGCTCGGATCGTAACCTACTAGATCTGTGAGATGCTTGTGTATTTTGAACAGGTTCCACAACTCCTTGTGGTTTTTGTTCTTGTTCCACTATTGGTTCAATGTTATTTTCTGGGTCTCGAATTTCTTCAAGATTTATTTTACTCCCACTGATTTCTTTGGAGAGAAACTCTTTCTCTAGAAAGACACCAGTTCGAGCAACAAACACTTTGTTGTCCTCTCGGTTGTAAAAGTAATATCCTTTAGTTTCCTTAGGATATCCCACGAAAATACATTTATCAGATTTGTGTGCAAGTTTGTCTGAGACAAGTCTTTTGACAAAAGCTTCGCAACCCCAAATCTTCATGAAAGACAGACAAGGCTTCTTTCCGCTCCACATCTCATATGGAGTCTTTTGAACCGATTAGTTGGAACACGATTTAGTGTGAAAGCAGAGGTTTCTAGGGCGTAACCCCAAAAGGATATTGGAAGATCAACTTGACTCATCATTGATCGGACCATGTCTAACAAAGTCCGATTCCTCCTCTCGGACACACCATTCCATTGTGGTGTTCCGGGTGGAGTCAATTGTGAAACTATTCCACAATTCTTTAGATGATCATCAAATTCTTGACTCAAGTATTCTCCACCACGATCTGATCGAAGTGCCTTAATACTTTTGCCAAGTTGTTTTTCTACTTCATTTTGAAATATTCTAAATATCTCAAATGCTTCACTTTTATGTTTCATTAGGTAAACATACCCAAATCTACTATAATCATCAGTGAAGGTTATGAAGTATTGAAATCCTCCCCTAGCATTGCTACTTAATGGTCCGCATACATCGGAATGTATCAACCCCAATAAGTTGCTTGCCCTTTCACCTAACTTGGTAAAGGTGTCTTAGTCATTTTTCCAAGAAGACACGACTCACAAGTATCATATGACTCTAAGTCACATGAACCCAAAAGTCCGTCCCCATGGAGTTTTGAGATACGCTTCTCATTAATATGACCAAGACGGCAATGCCATAAATAAGTATGATTTACATCATTAGGTTTAGATTTCTTATTTACATGATAGACATTATTTTCATTCTTGACATCCAAGATATAAAGGCCATTAAATGAATTAGCAATACCATAAAGCACATCATTTAAATAAATAGAAAATTTCTTATTCTCAATAAGAAACTTAAAACCTTCACTATCCAAACAAGAAATTGAAATAATATTTCTGCTTAAATCCGGAACATAATAACAATTATTCAAAACAAGAATTAATCCGGAAGGTAAAGTGACTTCATAAGTCCCTACGGCTAATACAGCAACTCTTGCTCCATTTCCCACACGTAGATCTACTTCACCTTCTTTAAGCAGTCTCCTATTCTTTAGTCCCTGCACATTTAGACAAATGTGAGAACCACATCCGGTATCCAATACCCAAGAATCAGTGGTAGAAAGGAGAATATCTATCATATAGACACCTGAAGTCGACGCAGCCTTGCTGCTCTTCTTCTTCTTTTGCTCTTCCAAGAAAGCCTTGCAATTACGTTTCCAATGACCAATTTCTTGACAATGGAAACAAATTGCATCCTTTTGTGTATCGGGTTTTGCCTCAGAAGCCTTGGCAACCTTTGCCTTGCTTATCTTGGGTTTGACAACTTTTGCCTTACCCTTGCCTTTGGCACCAGGCTTCTTCCCATCATGAACCAAGAGCACGGGAGAACCTTTCTCCACAATTTTCATCTCTGCAGTTTTGAGCATCCCATGCAACTCAGAGAGATTCTTATCCATTCCATGCATGTTATAATTCATTACAAACTGATTATAACTTTTAGACAATGAATTAAGAATGAGATCCGTGGCTAGCTCCAATGGGATTGGATCGCCAAGTTTCTCAAGGTGCTCTACATAACCTTTCATTTTAAGAAAGTGAGGACTCACTTGTTGCCCTTCATTCATTTTACTAGTAGTGAATGCAACAATGGTCGTGTACCTCTCTTGCCTAGCTTGCTCTTGAAACATGGTTCTCAACTCCACGCCTATCTCATAGGCTTCCAAATGTTCCAAACTTTGTTGGAGTTTTGAACACATAGCAGCAAGCATGAGACAACTTACATCTCTAGAATCATTACGATGTTTCTTGTAATTGTCTCTTTCTACCCTAGGGGCAGTAGGCGGTGGTTCAGCGGGGAGAGGCCCATCGAGAATGTACAACTTATCTTCTTGCCTAAGAACAATTCTTATGCTACGGATCCAATCCATAAAGTTTGTACCATTCTCTTCGAGCTTATCCTTCTCAAGGATCGATCGCAACGACATTGATTGAGTGTTATTAGTCATTATCTACAAATAAGCAAAAATTTCCAAAATTTAATAAGTACCGGTTTTCATTAAAGAGATAATTAATGTATTTTTAAAACAAAATACTCCCACTAAATTATACAACCTTCTTTATACATCCAATGTAAAGTATAATTTAAATGAGTTGAGATCCCGCTTTAATCTAATTTTGAGTACGCTTTGGCGCACCGCTCAAAATTAAATCAATTAGGTAGACAACTCTTGTCAATCATATCTCATATGACTCTCAGTTCTTTTCATGAGATCCTTTAAGAAATCCAATTTCAAAAAGCATGTTAAATCTCATCTTTGCCTTAAGCCCAAAACTGTTTTGACGCTTAATTAAGTCTAACCATTTTAAACGCATAGGAAACTCTTATTCACTCATCTTGCTCAAACATGAATAAAATCAATGCACCTCGCTTTGGCGAGCCCACATAAAATTACTCATGTATAAACAAGTGTTTTAATCATGGCATGGCAAAAGGACTTAAAACTTTCTTTGAAGGTTCATCACATATAGCATATAACACATTTATGAGCACATAATATAAACATGTTACACATCAAGTTTAGCCACTAAATTAATCTCCATTAATTTAAGCATGATATTTATGTGTCATTAGTTTCTCTATAATTATGAGGATGAGACTATTTCAACTTCGGTTATTATCTCCAAATCAAGACAACAAGAAGTGCGGTCGAACTAAGCCATTAGGCAACCACAATCCCGCACTAATTCAAGAAACCAAGAAAGTAGTCTATGTGGCCGAAACTAAGCAATAGATGGTCTCGATGAACGTAGGCCAATTGCATTCACAATTCCACATGGATCTCCAATCATTGAATCAAGAACTTTGTTTCTCAATTTTAGCAATTATGAACTCTTCATAATTCTAACTTCGTTTTATCTTTGAAACTTTGATTGCGATCAATTTTGGGAAACACAATCTCGATGAACGCAGATTAGCCATCCAAAACTTGAACCAATCTAGGAATCACAAGACTAAAA
The DNA here is from genome assembly GCA_026119855.1 of Campanula takesimana. Taxonomy (NCBI): domain Eukaryota; kingdom Viridiplantae; phylum Streptophyta; class Magnoliopsida; order Asterales; family Campanulaceae; genus Campanula; species Campanula takesimana. Next base: position 423,158 of record JAOWBW010000318.1, on the reverse strand, counting down.
CAAATAGGAAAATCAAACCCCAAAATTCACACACAAACCAACTACCCAAAACCCATTCCAGATCAACAAGTCTGGACTGGTTCTGTTACTGGTTTTGTCGAATTTATCGAAAATTCCATATTCAGATTTTAACTAAAATCAGAACAAATCTTGACCACCGAGCGCCCGCCTGCAAAGGACCAGGCGCCCGCTTGAATGGCCAGAATAGTATAGAATTTTAAAGTTCGAAAATTTTGTCTCAAAATTATTTTTCCCCGATTATTAAAACTTTGATCCAATCAAAAATCAATAATCGAAATAATTCAGAATCCACCATAATTTTTATTGCGATTGAATCGTGCGATTAAAGTTAGAAAAACAATAAACCACATAAAATAACAAAACACATAAACATCGTATATTCCAATATTCATATCATGCAAGGAACATAAACAATTTATATACACATAACATGATCCAAGTATTGAATTAATCAACATGAACGGGGCTCTGATACCACTGTTGGGTTTCCAAGACACATGCGCAGCGGAATATAGCAATTAAAATTTTAAGAAAAACCCAAAGCCATGGATCCGTTCATATGATTAAATCAAATACAACAAGATGAATAGAGGAATAACTAACCCTTGATGGCTATGAATTTTCTTTTGGTCTTTGGTGGAGATTTTGAAACTTGATCAAGAACGCGAACCTTGAAGATGATGAGCTTCACCCTCTAGCGGTATCCACACCACGAACGAATATCAAGCAACTTCTTGATCTTGGTTGCTAGACCAAATTGTGAAACACACTTTCACAATTGCAAGAACTATATGGAATTATGAATATTCTTGTTCTTCACTTTTGGGATCTTAGAACAAGAAAATAACCTCTCAAAACCTTATGGAGGCACTCACAACAACATGTCTAATGGCTGTAAAAAGGATCCTTAAATAGGTCCTAATCCTTAACCCTTAAGGACTTAGGAAACCTAAATCCCGTCACCAAATTAGGCAACAATGAATTCTGGCCGACTTGACTGGCACGGTCGTGCCCTACAATCTAGCACGGTCGTGCCATCTAGTCCGCGCGAATTCCCCAGCCGCCCATTTTCGGCACGGTCGTGCTTGGTAATTTGGCACGGTCGTGCCAATCATGTCGATAGGTTTGCCTTGGTTTGGATTTATGGCACGACCGTGCCATTTTAAGGCGCACGACCGTGCCAGAGCCAAACACTAATATTTTTCCATAATTCCCATTTAGTCCTTTATGATTCGTTCTATTTGTGTGTGACCCTCTAGGATTATACTAAGTTGGCAATGGGCTCAAACATGATCCCATAAGATATGATTAGGTTCTAGCAAACCATCATACCTACCCAAATAGTATAACTAGATACAAGTTCGCATTCCTTTAGAATATTTCATAATCCATTTGTCCTCGACGTCATTGAACACAAGTCATGGTCAAACAGTCAACTTGTTTTGTTCAATACTTTCTCGATTCTGAATATGTTGATAATCCAAATGACATTGATCCAATCAATTCATTTGAGTCCGGCCGAACATTTCATCAACATCATTCCTACGAGAGGCCCAAGCTTGACATCTCTCCGAGGAGGGACAAATCCATTTAGCTTATTATTCTTCCCAACGGGAATCCGATTATGCCAATCATACCCTTTATAACTACCGTGTTAAGGTAGCGTTTGAATATGTCAAACACAATGTTCATCAAGTGGAAGACTATAATAACTTCATGTCTAAGGATTCAAATGACATAACTAATATGAGATATATGTACGACATAGACCATGACATAAATCTCATACAGCGGGTCATGTCCAGTACCTTGTTCCAAACAAGTACCCATAAATCTAACATGATCATCCCATGATCATTTAGCCTTTATACTAGTGCTTAACAAGTACTAGGGACGGAGATTATTATAAGTAAACATGAACAACAATAATAATCAAAACATCTCTTTATTGATATGAAATAAATGATAACAATTACAACGTTTATTAAACGTGCCTAGGGCATCACTACCAACAGTCTAGATATGGATGCAAGCAGATTAGTGGTTGTTTGAGTCTTTTAGAGGTAATATTTAACAATCATTTAATAATTACAACATGTATTTATTGTTATAACATTGTTTACTTATTTATTTCATACATTTACAGGCCTGGATATACGAGTACTTTCCGGTTTTCCAGAGAGATATTGACCCCTCATGGAGGGAGGGCCAGCCGAGAGCTCGTAGATGGGTACGTACTGATATGGCCGGAAGGGAAATGCCCCATCTATTGAAGTTCCGGTACACCCTGGATACGATGACGGTTGATAGGGTGAGTTAGTTATATTTAAAGTTTTACAAATTGTTATACTTGTTATTTCTGTTGACGTTGTCTAACAAATTCATTTTTAGGTTTGTTGGACTCCCTACGGTACCACCCCAGAGGCGCTTTTGCCGGTCTCATACTTCTGTGGGGTTATAAGATTCCAGGATATCACCGAAGCGTATATGCCTGATCCTGTTACCCGGCAGTTTGGGATCCAGCAGAAAATCCCCAGAGACCCCTTGGCCACCGGCCGTGATTGTTCGTTGATGGCTGGTCAAAAGGGGTACAAGAAGTCGTATGGAGCGCGTGATGATATATGGGAGGATTGGTTAGAGGACGGCTTGGGGGTTTTCGATCCAGAGCGTCGATGGGGGCCGTCCGTGAGCGCATCTGATCCTGTTATTTCTCAGTATATGCAGTGGTTTCTGGCTAGGACTCATGTTCGGATTACTAATCCGAATCATGATGGCCTAGTTAACGTTCCACCTCCGCCTAGGGTTGTAGAGGGACGTGATATACTACTTCCGATGCTCACGGATGACAGGATACCCGCGGATGTCATAGATCATATTAGACGGGCGCACGAGCTATTAGGAGGTGCCTTTTAGGTACTATTTCCATTTTTATTATCACATTTTCATTTTTTAGGGATTTGATTATTTATTGTTTCAGTTATGGGACGGAGGTTATCAATTAATGATTTGTAACCTTTAATTTCAGGTTGGAGAGAGTATGCCCCATGTTGGAGACGCGTGATGATTTGGGTAGTTTATGATTTGGTAGTTTATGTTTTGGGATATGTTAATTTTGGGATACATTGTTTCAGTTTGTGATTACATACATTTGGTAGTTTATGTTATGGTTTGTAAATTTTAGGATATGTTTGTAAATTCTGGTTACAAAACAAGTTTATGTTTTGGGATTTGTTAATGAATGATTTGTGATTCTGGTTTGATGTATTGGGATCCGTTTGTTTCAGTTTGTGTTTCAGTTTGTTTGTTTCAGTTTTTTTTTCCAGTAAAGATACCATCTCGTGTGCTTATACACGAGATGGTATAAAGCATCTCGTATAAATACATACGACATGTTTTCATTCATGTCGTATGAACCCATATGACATGTAGTCATTCTTGTCGTATGAACACACACGAGATCCATTGTTTCTATGTAATTAGTGTATTTCGTGTGCAAAAACACGATTTGTTGTGGTTAACTCGTGTAAAGTTCATACGACCTAAGCACATATAACTCGTGTATATCCACACGAGATACAAATAACCCAGAAAAAAAAACAGAATTACATACATCATTTAATACCAAAAATTCAAAGGCCAAAACAAGAATTTCAATACTACATCAAGTGATCCAAAAATAATAGTACCAATACACTATACACATAAAACTATGGCCTATTTCCTGCAATTCGTGCTTCGTTCGCCATAATTGAGAGTCGGTTGAATGTTTCTATCCGAGTTCTGTATGGCATGATCAGGTTACTTGCGCTTGGATCACGTCGATCCTCCCAATATAGTGCTAATGATGGTATCGGGTAATCACTATCGGACATGTGCAGCTGCAAAAGTAATTAAATAGTCAAATATAACAAATTTAATAAAGATATTTAAATATAACGAATGTAAATAAGATAGTTAAATATAACGAATTGAAGTATCATACCAATATAAAATGGTTTCCCACATGTCCCAACACAAGTGTGTCTATGGGTGGTCATGTTCCTTGTGGTACAGTCACTGGTAGGCATGTGAAGCCAGCGGTTTGCGAGTACGAGACAACCACCACATTATACACCGTGGCAATGATGTGCCCTATCTCTGGGAGTATCAACCAATAATATTCCGAACAAGGTGAGGCATAGTGAGCAATGCGACTATAGAGCTCGTCCATATCTCTCCAAGGCATAACTCTTTCATAAAGCTCGCGGCAATGAAGCATCTCCTTGGCACAATCTGAGCGCACTCTTTGCCACATCTCCTCAGTTCCGTATATTTGCGCTGCTACTGCTCTATATCCACAATTTCCATCACCCATCACATCTGTGAAGCCATCAATAAATGGGACAATGATAGGTGTAATCAACATCCTATACCCAGAAGTATGTATATCATTGACTTGTCCATTTCCACGACCCCGTCCCCGTCGACCCCGACCTCGACCTCTACCTCTACCTCTCCCACGACCTAAAGCAGCTAGTGGTGGAAGAGATGTAGGAGTAGTAGGGCTAGATGGTGTAGTGTTTGAAGCTGATTTCGGATTGGGTGACTCCCGCGACATCAAACCTGATTGGGTTGATGCAATAAATGAAGATCTAGACCTGCTGCTAGTGGAGGGTGGTGTAGTGGGGACTCCAAAATGTCTGTCGGTACGCTCCCAATCTGACAGTACTCTACAACTGGTGGTCCGGGGTTTATTTGCCTTTGAAATATGATCCGGCTCAGAAGCATCTCCGATTTGTAGATGTAGCCTTTCATTTATCGTTTGGAATAACCTTCTCTTTACCGGTGCAGGTGCGTTCTGCAGTTCATTCAACACAGCTTCAAAATCAGGCCCAGTTGGACAGTATTCTAGTTTAATGTCCAACTTCTTCCAGAAAGCATGAATCGAGGACAACTCTATCCGGCCCCCAGACTTTTGTATGCATGCAATCTCGTGACCACATGGAAGTCCATGTGTTCGCCTCAAGTAACACCCACAATCTGAAGGATCCATGACATTACCCCGACAATGACTCCGCTCTTCTTTGATGATGTCCAAGGCTGCCTTTGACACTCGCCCCAATATGTCGTGATACATATCACATGTCTTCATATCATTTGGAATTCTGCTCTTTGATTGCTCCATACTAGCTTTGATTGTTGTTATTTGGATTTCCATAATCTCATGAGCCTTTTTGAACAATGTGTCAAAAGTAGAAGAAGCACTCCCCAAGGCCTTCTTCAACCTGTTATGCTCACTCTCAGCCCTGTTCGTGGTGTGGGTTCGGAAGTGTAGTAACTGATCTGTGTGCATGGACAAAATACTCGTAGAGTATGGACCAATCCATGTCTCCCGGAGGTAGGTCAATAAATCAGGATAAGAGCTGTAATGATCGCAAAACAATTGCCAACGGGTGTCCCACTCTGAGCGAGTAGCGGCTGATATTGCATAATTGAATCTCTTCATGAATGATAGTGCGAACTCCGGGCTACTAGTTCTACCCAACGCCCTCTTTCTAACATTGACTTCGATATGCCTTCGACACAAATGGTGTGCGGTCTCGGGAAATACCATTTGGACAGCATTAATGAAAGCCAAGTCACGACCAGTTAAGAAAACTGTTGGCATGTGGGGAGTATGAAAAAGACTGCGCAAATTCTTGAGTGCCCACGTGTAATTCTCAGTCTTCTCATTTTGGAGGAACGCATATGCAATTGTGAAATTCGTCCCCGTTGAAGTAAATCCTATAATCTCAAGGAATGCCATTCCATAGCAGTTGGTGTTGTAAGTGCAGTCACCTTGTACTACATATGGAAAACAGTTAAGCATATCCGATGCTCGTGGGTGAGAGAAGAATATGTCACCGATCATGTCACTCTCATCGACTTTCCTCATGAAGACGATATATTGCTTATCCTCGAGTAATTTTATGAATTGTTGAAGAGAGGATCTCTCTTGTCGTTCTTGTGACTTGCATTTTGTGAGGGCATTGTGGACGTGTTTCGGAGTACTCACGTTCTTCTCATCCTTCCTCTTTAACATTGTTAGAATGTTATTTGGACGCACCGAAGACTGACTTTCGCTACACACCTCCTCATATTCAGAACTTGTCAATTTATCCAACGGATGACCTTCGGGATACGTTGGAAAGTCATGATTATGAGAACCATTCTTCACAACGTAACCCCATAACCCATCACCCCTTTCTTTGGCCCAGATTTCAAAATTACACCCAATCTTCTTCGTACTAGTCAACCTCACATCCTTAGTTTTTCCGGACCTGTACTTGCCACCAAAATGGCATACAATCTTCGCGTAGCCTATGACACGCCCCAAGTCCCGGGATCCCCTAATAGAACCTCGAACCTGGTGCGCGTACTAACAAGAAACAAGAAACTAACGGGAAACAGGAACAATACCTGTTAGAAACAAACTGACATGCTATATCTACTCAAGAATAAGGAGCTAAGATAGCTCACAACGAGTTCTAGACCAAGAAAATTAAAACCAAACAAGGTTACATACAGCGGAAGACATGCCTAGCAAATAAGCTGGCATCAAGAACTGTCTAGGGACAACAAATACTACCCCAATACAAGCCCAGAGTTTATTAACTCATACAACCTCGTCCTTACCAATGTATAAAAGGACACTAACTTCGAACAAGAATATCCTGCTGAGTAAATTCCCAGCTAAGTCGAGCCTCACTGCGTACTATCCCCTGTTTTCCTGGGGGGGGGGGGGAAACAATTAAACAAATAAAGGGTGAGATAAATCTCAGTAAGCTATTAGCATGCAACTATATGTCATGTTATCATGCAATACAAGTAGATACTCAACTAAACATATATCAAGTATCATCAAGTAACCAGTATAGGAGAGGCTAAGCCAACTCAACAAGTAATCAAGCTCAAGAAAGGTTCAGGTAACAAGTAATCAAGTAGAGTGAGAGGCTAGACCAACTCACCAAGATGCACAAAGGCCTATCACGCATTTTTACCTGAATCCTTCCTTATTCCTCCCAAGAATACCATTTGTTGTCGATGCTTTTCTAGCTGAGGACAACCAAGAACAAGAACAAGAGACTGCTGTGCAGTATATAAGAAGACCTGGTAACCAGTGTCATCCACAAGAACAAGATCCACGAGGTGTTCAAGACAGGAGTTAGCATTCACTTAGGTCAGGTTTATTGCTCCAACCAAGGAAGCTATGCCCTTACTATGGCCGGTAGTAAGGGGTCAGGCGGAAATACATAGGGACCCGATTGTCACTTAAACCCCAGATCTCGCGACAAGCGTGAACCTATATATTTTCGAATAAGCAAGGAGAACCAGCTGGACTCATACAAGAATGCACAAGTAGATGTTTACTTGAACTACGAGAACAGAACTCAGTCCCTTATTAGTGGACTATTCTTTATGCACCATGTAATCATGTATCATGTGCTCACGAGAATATGCACCATGTAATTATGTATCATGTGCTCATGAGAATACAAGTACCCATACGCAATTATTGCGAATACAAACCAAGATAACACTGGAACATAAGGTGTCCATGTAACACGATCAATCCAAGTAAGAGTCCATTAATAACAGACTCCAGTCAAGTAGTAGGGTATATCACTTTGTCACATGCCAAGTTTGCACGTACATATTCATATCACGTTTAACACATTAAAGTGTTTATCACGATACCCTTACTATCAAGTAGAGCCCAACACCTTAGACTCTAAACACGTAGTAGAATAGGTCACCTTGTACCTAGACACAATCATACTTCACGTATATGTATCGTTAGTAATCGAATACATTTTCTAACACATATTGTGTTCTGTAATCATTCTTATTAATTTAAATCGTAGTATTCACGATTATATGAATTATCTTCATATTACACTAGTCCCTATTTTCTTTAGGAACCATTTCAAGACAATATATCTTCTTTATATTTTATATACTTCATTGAGTATATACACGATTAAAACTAAATCATTTACACTTTAGTGCTTATTTATAGCACTTCCAATATACACGTATCAAGTTCAACTATGTAGTAGAGTTAATCATTCTCTATCTAGTTCCATAACCCAATTCTTTGGTTATTCATACCGTGTATCAAGTAATCAAGAAGTAACATTCCATCAAGTAACTATATGCAAGATTTGCATATACATATCAAGACTCTTTCAAGTTCATTACCATACACATATATTGGTGTCAAGGCACGTACAAGATTTTATAATCTTATATTCAAGTCTTAATCCAATTATTTGGATGTTCAAGTCATGTACAAGGTTTTATTGTCTTATACTTCAAGTTACTGTCTCATCTTAAGACATTCAAGACATTCAGGACATTCAGGACATTCAAGACATTCAAGACATTCAGGACATTCAATACATATACAAGATCTTATCATCTTATATCCAAGTTCTCAATCCATTTTTTTGGATGATTAAGCATGTACAAGAGTTAATTATCTTATACTTCAAGTTCAAGCTAGGAAGATGAATTATACATCTTTCACGAATTATTTTCCAATCATTTTCTTAGGACATTCAAGCTCTAGACATTAGTTGGTGCCCCTAAGGTACACAAATATTAACTTCAAGACACATAAAAGAGTTACTACTCTTATACTCAAGTTATTATTTAATGATGATTTAAGTCCACATTTCATTTGTTCACAAAGGGACTATTTTTCAGTACTAGAGTGTTCTACAACACTCATCTAGGCCATCTAGGGTAGTACCCTAAACCTAGATCAAGACTACTTCAAGTTCAAATTAAGTAAATGAGCTATACAACTCATACTTACAAGTTCATAATCCCCTACATAGGATATTCAATCTCAAGTCATTGTTTTAATGCCCCTAAGGTGCACAATCATTGGCTTCAAGACAAGCATAACACATAAGTGCTTGTTCATAGAACTTTCAAGACATATAAAAGAGTTATTACTCTTATACTTAAGTTCTCATTTGAGTTCTATAAGTGTCCATGTACAAGACTAAGTTCTCATTTTAATTAAATGAGTATTCATGTTTAAGACCAAGTTCTGATGCCCCTAAGGTGTCACAACACTTGCTAGGACATCTTATACTAAGGTTATATACCTTAACTAGAGTTACTTCCAACTTATACAAACTTTAAACAACATTTTGTTCTTCAGGTAACTGTGCGGTCGCCTAAAATGGACTGTGCGGTCGCACACAAGCAGGTCAATTCATTTGAAAAACCTTTTAGAAAGATGGGCGGTCGCCCAAGAATTTTGTGCGGACGCACAAGGTACCACAATGCGAAATTTTTATTTCTTTCCCAGGTTAAGAAATTTTCCGTCCCAAGCGTAGGAGTAACTTTTACTAACTCTTAGGCAATACCCAAAACATTATTTTAGGCTCAATTCATTTCTTTTACCGTCCTACAAATAATAGGACAATTTCCTTTTATTCCAATTTAATATTTCACCGTCCCCAAAAGTATAAGTACAATTTTATAATATACTAATATACCCATTTAGAGATACTTCCATTTATTTCCCCGTACCACAAATAATGGTACAATTTTTCTAATAATATTTAAATCAAGTTACTATTTTACCGTCTCACGAATAGGAGTATAATTTTCCTACTAATCTTGGCAAACCCATTTACTAGGTTCTCTGTACTACTAGTATAGAAATACTCCCTTCGTCCCAATTTTACAAGTATCACAAAAATTGCCCAAAACACAATTTTAACAAGAACAAGTAGCGGGAATAACATATATGCATGTTATTACAAGTAAGGGGGAGCTAATAACTTACCTAGTCCGAAATCAAGTTGACCCAAATTAATTTCTGATCGGTCCGGAATGCTCTATTCAACGCCACGAATATTTATCCGGGACCAGAATCACGAACAGAGGGATAATTAAGCTCGAGGAGTCGAGAATAGGAAGAATCCTAAACCTAGCTTTTACACACAGAGAGTACGAGAAGAAACTTTAGAATTTGCTTCCTCACTCAGTGAAAGCAACAAGATATACTTGCAAGATTCCAAGAATTGCAATTTGGACCCTCAAGTTCTAACTTTGACAAAAAGGCCCCTAAACTTTCAACTTTGACATTTAACCACCTTAATTTTCTAAAGCAATTAAATAATTAACTTAAATAAAATAGCATCTAAATATGCTAGCCAAGAATTTAACAAGCACGTCAAGAATTTAACAAATAAGTCAAATATTTAACGAGATTAAGGATGGGCGTTACAGCCTAGGATCTTGCCACTTGTCTATCTCGAATCTCCTATAGAAAGGGTTATATTTTGACGGGCCGCGATATCCCGTACGTGTTTAACAAGATCATCCCTATTTGAAAATAATAGGGATGTATCGAATTGATCACTGACATCCGGTCCCTACAAATTGTATTACCATCAATTAGAAAATTACAAAATTAACAACAGGCTGAATGACATTTCGTGTAAGTTTATACGAGATAGTCTGGCAAATTTCGTGTAAATATACACGACATAAACACACTTATCTCGTATGAGTGTATACGAGGTCAAACATTACATATCGTGTAACAACACACGACACAGAGCATACAACTCGTATAGTCGCACACGAAATAGAGTAATATCAGAATATAAAAATTCAATCTTGAAAAACAATTTCGTTTCAACATTGGATTTTTATTGTGATTTTGATCAAAGCACCAAATATAACTTTAAAAACTTACTTCATTGCAGCTTGGATTTTGATTTTGATGTGGAGAATTTGGTGGCAAACCTTCTTCTTCAAAAATATATTCCACAAGATCAAGATCAATGTGATCATAAAGATTTAATGTTGTGGAGAATCCATAGTATGGTGTTAGATGATTTGAGAATTAATGAAAATAATGGGTATAAATTTATGGGTGTTAAGACTTGGAGAATGGGGTATTGTGGAGTATATCAATGCTGCATGGGTGTACAGCAATGGTGTTTCTCTGTAGGGTTAAGTGGTCTGCGTGTTATCGTGTTTTATGTAAGTGTTCAGGGTCTATCTCGTGTGTTTATACACGAGATACTATGAAACATGTCGTGTAAAGACACACGATATAGTCTTTTTTTTGGTAATTATATCGTATGAACAATACACGAGATATAACGTTTAATTTCGTGTGTTGTTCATACGAAATGTCTTCATACATGTCGTGTATGACCACACGACACACCTTATCATAAAAAAAAAGAAATATATAAATAAATGTGGTAGGTTATATGATATTGTATGATGTTGGTTCAATCTTATATGTAATCATTGTTTGTTTTCCAACTTATTATAACAAGAAACATATAATCTTTTTTAACAAATATGATAATTTCAAATATATAATCTTGAGTAGTTGGTATTCTTCTAATGTAAAACTTATCATTAACCTCGTTTGGTAAATCATCGAAACAACTTAACTCGTTATATAACATGTTTAATTAACTCCTTATATATAATCTTGATTAAAAATATAACACCATAATTCATTAATTTAACATAGTATATGCACATCATAACATCGTTTGTTAGTTGATAAATAAAGTGGTATCACTTTAACCTAATGAATGTGATAGGTTATATATGATATTGTATTATGCATTATAACATGTTTAATTACCTCTTTAAATATAATCTTGATTATAAACATAACACCACAATCATTTGTTAAGTGATTATAAATAAAGTGGTATCACTTAAATGTGACAGGTTATATGATATTGTATGATCCAATATGACGTTTGTTACTTGTCATGTCTATGTGTATAAATTTTGCTCAATTAACAACACAATTCAATAATCTAACATAGCATATGCGTATTAACATCATGTTGCAAATCATCGAAGAACATCTTCATTTGGACATGTCGTGTGAATATACACGAGCATAGGGCAATACTCCCTCCGTCCCATTGAGAGTGAGACTAGAGGAGTGGGCACGATATTTAAGATAAAGTGATATATATGTGGTAGAAAATGAAGAGAGAGAATGAGTGGGGTAAATAGTGGTGTTGGTTGAATAAAATGAGTGGTGGAAAATGAAGAGAGAGAATGAGTGGGGTTAAATGGTGGGGAATGATGAATATAAGTATATTAAAACATTTCCATTTTGGGTAGTCTCACTTTAAGTGGGACGGCCCAAAAAGGAAAGAAGTCTCACTTCTAGTGGGTCGGAGGGAGTATATCGTATGACTTAATACGACATGTGTGACACAACATGTCTTATAAACTATACACGACCTGTTCATATTCATGTTGTGTATGGTTGTACGACATATTATAGTATAACTCGTATAAATGAACACGACTGAACATTTTATACAATTGGTATATCTCGTGGTTTGTACACGACACAATGCATTCAAGTCGTCCTTTTGCACACGACATGCGAAGGATAGTTTTGCCATTATTAATGCCTTATATGTAACATGCCTTATATATAGAATTTATCATTTTTCAATAAAGAAAATCACATGCAAAACCACCGTCAATAGAGAAAAACACGGTTGGCTGCTGTTAGCTTGACCCCTCCATGTGATCACCGACAAGCCAGCTGCATATGATCATACCCCCGAGCCCCACTCCAGTATAAACGTCCCCAAATTCCACCCTTTTACACTCCCCACCCCACTAATAACGGCAATATTCCAGCAACTGATTCGACCATCACCTTCGAGATTAGATTCTTTGTACCATAATCTGTGTATCACTTGTGTATCATAAGTGATTTGACGGTTATGCATTATTTGTGATATTATAATTATCTCAATCTTAATAAGATACTCACTCTGTTCCAGAAAGATAGTCCATTTTTTTTACTACAAAAGAACTTTGAGCAATTATAAATGCTATTTTTTTTTTCAGAATTAAAAAAAAAAGGCCTAGAACCTCTCTCTCAACTTTCTCTCAAACTTCCAAGTTGGTTACATCATCTTCTTCCTTGTTCTTCTTGTTCAAAAATTGATATTAATAGTATTTATAATGGTGTATCAAGAATAATTTCAAAAATTTCATTAGAATAATTAAAAATAACCTTAATTATTACTCAAAGTTCTTTCGTAAAACCCATGAAAATAAGGGGACTATCATTCTGAGACAGAGGGAGTATAACAATTGGATCACTTGTGGTACACAATGGTACACAAAAAATGATAAGTAGGATTTCCTCTCGTCACATTCATTCACTTTCACTTTAATTACCATCGTGCCACTCTCCCAAAATCACATGGCTCCACGATTGGACAAAATAACACAAGACCACTTCCCTACCGTGTACCTTACCGCACTTTCAAATACCCCCCCCCCCCCACCCACATTACTTTTTCCCTCTACCTTTCCATCTTCATCTCTCTTCATCATCTCTCTCTATATCTATATCTAACTAACCTCTCGCATTTGCAGAAACCAACAAATCTATTCGAAATTCAAACCCTAGCACGCAATCCGAGAGAAATGGCGAGACTAGTGTTGATACTTGCGCTTTGTGTGCTTCCGGCGATCGTTGCCGCTTCCCGTCAGTTATCGGAGGTTGCTGAGTACGATTTGGAAGGTCGAGTTTACTGCGATACTTGCCAATGCGGTTATGAGACCGCCTATACTAAATACATTCACGGTAACTTATCTCCCCATCCGAATTCAATTAGTAGCGATGATGTTGTGTTCGATTTTCTATTTCGCATTTGAATCTCGTGGTTTTGAGCTAGTTATTAGTGCTAGATTGTTGGTTTACTAGATCTGTTTGATTTATGTGCGTATCAGTTGAGATTTTTGTAGATCTGCAACTTCTCATCGTGATTTAGAAAACAATACTGTGATTTTTGTAGATCTGCAAGTTCCGAAAGTTGCTTGTTTTGTTTGTATTTTGCTTAATCTCTATCTACCAAAAGCTCTAGCTCAAGCGGTATTCGGTGTTAGTTTTCCACGGGGAGGTCAAATGTAGATTTGTGAATTAATAAAAAATCCTTTTTTAAAAAAAAAAAAAAAGAAGCTTAATCTTGGCTATTATGTTCAGTTTCACCTTCTTAAGAGCACAGTGCAGGGTACTTCCTGCACTGATGAATTCTTAAGGAGTATGAATTCATATGAATATAATTGACATTTTCATCTTAATATGAAGTAAGAAGTCAGTAGCGACTCGTGCATATGAGAATTGGAAGGTGGTACACGTTGCAAATCTGTAACCATAATAAATAATGTCATTATTTTTTTGGTATAAGCTGCGTGATAGCACTGAGATTCATCCCGATCTGTTGACGACAACTCACAATTTTATTTGTTTAGATACTATAAAAGATAAGTACTTTGGTTGCAAGGTTCTATTACAATGGTTTTTAGTCTTTAGTTTTAAGGTACTTGATTGGAATAGTGAAAGAGTTTAAATCCTGCCCACAGCAAAAGTGCTTTTGCTGTTCCAAATTCAAAACGCCTATGTTTGAGATTGTCTTTACGTTTTTGTTTGCTTGGTTCTTCTAGGAGCCTTCTTTTTTCTGGATAAAACTAACTTTATGATTTGTAAGCTTTACCTCCTGAATGCTTAGATTTGTGTTCGCTGCTCTTCTAAATGTTCAAGCGCACTGTGTCTAAGATTTGATTCGTAAAATAATTAGCTTTTAGAAAATACATGTAACTGTATCTAGTAACTCAGTTTTATTTCAAAGCTAATACATAAAATTGTAGTGCCCAGTTTTATTGAAAGCATCATAATTTGCATTTTTGTGAATGGATCTGATTGTCAAGATTTTGCCAAAATGGCATTGTCCAGACTCCAGATGGGGTTACATGATTATGTTGTTTAGAATTTCACGCCAAAACTCTTAATTATGTACACAATGCGTCTATGAGTCAACTAGTTGCCACTATTCACGTTCATGATCTGCACCCTGAAAAGGAGCTAAAACATGTATTTAAGATGTAGGGAAGAAGGGATGGACAGTGTCTCAGCGTTGCATTTTCTTATTAATTTTATACCTCAATAATCATAGTCTTTGGATGGAATTTTTATGTTTGTAAATTAGCACCATAATTATCTTCGTCTACTCGTAGACATCATGATTACTGAATTGTTAAACTCAGGAGTCTTATTCAAAGAAATGTGCCCAACATTTTGATATGCACATTCTGGTAACGCTAGAACCAGTGAAGTCATGGTCGTACGAACCTGAGCTATTTACAACCTATAAGAAGTGCATATTTTTTTAGTTTACAACCTTATTATATAGGAAGTGGTATCTCGGTGGATCATAGCAAGAGCAACCCGCCGTCCCAAATTATTAGTACCTCCTAGATGCTCTTTACACTTTTACATATTTTCTAAGTAGGAGCACTCAGTTCCTAGTGTTTACTGCTTCTCATCTCATGTAAATAATTTCATTGACAACTAATAGCGGCTTCTGCCCCCTTGGTTTTAGGTGCTGAGGTTAAAGTGGAGTGCAGTTCTAGAAAAGATATCAACCAAGTCCTGTATGAGGCTTATGGAAAAACTGACAAAACCGGAACCTACATCATCCGTATTAAAGGAGATCAAAAGGACAATATCTGTGATGTGAAGCTCGTTAGCAGCCCGATGGAGGGATGCAACAGAATTGACACAAGACGTGATAGGTCACGTGTGACTCTCACCAGCTATAACGGAATTGTTTCAAGTAAGCGTTTTGCCAATGCCTTGGGTTTCACGCACGATGTGAAGATGTCAGGATGCACCGAACTGCTCCAACAGTTGGAGGAATCTGATGATTAGATTATTTGATTGTAAATGACACTAAATGAGTAATAGTGAAGTAAAACCAGATATCATATGTTGTAATTGTTACTCCTATTTGTTATTTATGTTCTTATGTTTGTTTTTTATGTACTCGAAGGATATTGCTCAGTATATCCTCTTATTTGTACTATTAACTTGAGTTGTTAATTTATATGTGGTGCTTTCTGCTTTATGGCATAGGCCATTTATATTATTTTCCTTTTTGTTTTTGTTTTTGTCCATGGATGATGGGTTATAATTATATAGCTCTAGTTGGAGCCTGAACTTGAAAAGAAATGACTCGGTTACAATATGTAGCTGCAAAAGGAAGATATTCTAGATGAAATAGGCAACCGGAAAAAAAGCAGGAGACTTTGAAAAGTGAATAATTACTTTCCGACTAACGTAGTAATTGGGGCATCCTGTCCAGTAGCAAAGTTAAAATGGTTTTCAGTGTACCAGGCAGTGTTTTAAGTGTTCTAAAAGACCCCTGCCTAGGCGGCCAAGCCTAGGTCCCGTCTAGGATAATATAGTTATTTTTTAAATTCTCGTCCCTGCCTAGATCCCGCCTAGGCGCTAGACGCCACTGCGGCACCTAACGACCGCCTAGCGTTTTTTAGAACCTTGGTAACAGGGCAATGTTGTTAAATTTCTCTTGACCTTCTAATTAATACTCCATCCCAAAAATATCGAAATTTACTTTTAATGAAAAATGAATTTGAACATTTATATTAGTATGGACCTGGAGGGCTTAAAATTTTGAAACACTTGAATCATCAAATCTAAATATAATAAACACATCCTTTGAATTTTTTTTAATTACATTTATTTTTATGAGATTCTAAAAACTATTTTTATGGTATTTTTAATAGAATAAATAATAACTTTTTAATAGTGAATATTTTATGCTATTACAAGATTGCACTTGAAAGTGCATTTGGTGGAGATTGAACCACCGATTCTTCATATAAAAAGGAAATAGTAGCTTTTGAGGGAAACTAGTTTCTCCATAAGTTATAAATTACCCTTAAACCCTATAAAACAGGACTTTTTATAACTTATGGAGGAATTATTTTCTCCCAAAATTTTCTGAAAAAGAAAATCAGATGTCGTTTGTGTAAGGACATGGCTTGCAACACAAGTCATTTAGACTTCCATTTATAAAATTATGATTATAATGTTAATTTATAAAGTATAGTTGATAATAAAATGTGTAGAATTCCTGGATATATAATTACCTAATTGTGATGGGCAAAAGGGTAATATAATATCACTAAGCTTCTTGAAAGGGTGTAGTCCCTAGGTGAAGTGACACAATATTTCATATTTAAAGGCCCTTCCATCAAGCCTAGAAACAACTATTCATTCTTGTTATCTCTCATAAATTCTCTTCACATTATTGAAGTACTTTAGAGATTAAGAAGTCACTATTACTTAGAAGATCTTCATTCCCTACTTCTTCTTCTTCTTCATCTTATTTCTCCCTACATCATCCATGGATTCAACAGGTATATATTTTATCGCTTCCGCTTCATCTCTTCCTCAATCCTATTCTAAAGTGAGTGTGGCATTCAGGGATTAAAATTGTTCCAACAATTGGTATCAGAGCCCCGCTCATCTTTAGTTTAAGTTTGAGTTCTTTTTTTTGGAAAGTGTATACTTTCAATTTTGATTCATTTTCCCTGTTGAATCATTAAGTTTTGATGTTGATTAGGGACTCTAATTCGTTCATAGAGCACTGATAATCATCATCTAAAATTCAGAAAAGGTTTGAAAGTTTTGTTCATTAAAACTAAATGGTTCAAGTGTGACCATCCCTTCATAACATGGTTTTATGTTTTCGTGCATACCATGTGGATCTACTCACTTGATTCCATTAATTTTAAGGCAAGATTATCCCTAAATAACATGGTTTTATGTTTTAAGTACATACCATGTGGATCTACTTGCAATTCATGGCCTTTTGGGAATAAATTAAACAAATTCAGAAAGTGCAGAAAATGGGGTGCTCGGCCGAGTCATTCGTTTTGCTCGGCCGAGCATATGAAAAGGCGCGAACTGCTCGGCCGAGCACATGAACAGGCACCAAAAATGGCATAAAACGGTCGGACCTTTGGTCGAGTTCGGTCCGGTTCTCTTGAATACCCGGTCGGGTCTTTGGTTATGCCCGGTCGGACCAAGACTTGCGGGGCCGAGCATTTGGTTTTGCACGGTCGAGCATTGTATGTCAAATAAGACATTTGTTTCTGATTAAGGTGCTCGGCCGAGCACATCATATGACTCGGCCGAGCAGCTCGGTCGAGCGTTTTGTTTAGAGCGGCCGAGCATAATGTGACAAATTGACCAAAACATTCTAATTAAGGTGCTCGGCCGAGCACTTCATAAGACTCGGGCGAGCAGTTACTGTTCACAGGTTTTGGACTTTTCTAAGTTTTGCACTATTTTGTTTTTCCTTTGGAACAAAACCTACATTATTTCAAACCTAAAAAGTTATGTTTAATTATATGCTTTGACAATTTTATTCATTGTTTAAATAATATTGTCGCCTAAGTGATTACGTTATTTAAACCCTTAAATTGTAAAGTGTTGGATGTTTAAGTTAATATGTGAATGACTTGAATTTTCCAAAGAAGATCTTGACATTTGACTAAACTTAGGCATTCATGTGGTAACAAATAAAATGAACATTAGGATATTTTCTTAGGTACTTATGTCGGCCCAAAGGAAGATTAAGTATTTATTAAAATATAAATTCAAATTACTTGTTACCTAAGGCAATCATTTATGAGTCAACTCGCAATCCAAAGATTAGTTTTGATGTCATGTTGATTGTCTTATTGATGGATTTCGTTGATATAATTAATCATTTTTCATTTTGTAGTTTCTTATTCATGTTTTTGTTTTCATTCTTTTTTGTTCTCAAAACCCAACAGATTTACTTATTGCTTCATCTGTGATTACTGCTATGAGTACTTTACCGATGCTTAACGGGACTAATTTTAAAACTTGGAAAAATAAATTGATGATGATCTTAGGCTATATGGACATAGATCACGCATTAAGGGAACTGTTTCCTCTTCCTCTTTCTGATATAAGCACTCAAGAAGATTGCTTAAATAATGAGAAGTGGGAACGCTCCAACCGCGTGAGCCTAATGATCATGAATATAGTTGTCCCGGAGACCATTTTGGACGGTGTCTCCAAGGACGTTGATGCTAAAACATTCCTTGATATGATTGAGGGATGTTTGGCATCTACCTCTTCTCATGGGACAAAGAGAAAAGGGAAGGACATTGCGGTTGCAAGTAAAAAGAAGCTTAAGGGATCATCTCATGATCATAAAGAGGAATGCTTCTTTTGCAAGGACCTCAGTCACATGAAGTACGACTGCCCTAAGTATCACGCTTGGCGTGCTAAGAAAGGTATGTCATTTGCAATTATTTGTGATAAAGGCTAATTTGGTTTCATTTCCTACATATACATAGTGGTTGAATTATGTTACAACAACTCACATAATGAATGTCTATGTAGGATTTCCTAAAATACCGAAGTCCTGGAGAAGATGAAGGATTCATCTATATGGAAGCCGGGATCCGGTTGAAGTGAAAGGCATCGGGAATTTTGGTTATTGTTAAAGTGCTTAGTGTTATTTGTATAAATAATACATTTGTTGTACCGTCATTTAGACGGAATTTGATATTTATCACACTATTGAACAAAAAAGGTTATTTTGTTCATCTTTTATAAATGTGATTTTTATTTTAAATTCCAAGGTTGTTGGTACTAGTACTTTGTCAAGTGTTCTTTATTTACTTGACATTATTCAAACAATAAATGTGTCCCTTAAATAATGAAACCAAAACTAGAAAGCAAAAGTTATCAAGTAAAGTTTATATTTTATTAAAGCATAGGCATTTGGGTCATATTTCCAAGAGGAAAATTGATAAGCTTATGTTAAAGGAAAATCTTAAACAAACTTGATAATTTGGAAAATACTTTTGCATTAAAGTAAATTTACAAATATTATAGTATTCTCGAGAGCATCAAGTGTCTCAATGAACTAATGCATTCGGATATTTGTAGGCCATTAATTATTCCTTCATGGAAAAGGTCAACAATAGTTATTATGTTCAAAATGACTAACTCTTAGTTTGAATACATTTATTTGCTTCATAAAATATTGAGTTTGGACGTTGTAAAAGTCTTATAAAAACAAAGTTGGAAATCAACTTTGAAGACTATTAAGAACATTAGGGTCATTCATGATGGTGTATACATCTTTGGAATGATTGTTAAAAGGAACAACGTCTAGGTCCTTTTTACTCGCTATTTTGAAAGAGTGTGGGATTATCTCTCTCTACATTGAGCCGGGTACGCCTAGCATGAATATTATAATAGAGACATATTGAAATCCTTAAGGATATGGTAATAAGTATGTTTTATACTTCTCTTACCTCACTCATTATGGGCGATACGTTAAAGCCGCAACCTTTATTCTCATTAAAGCTCCCTCTAAGGCTACTAATATAAACCCTTATGGGGTTGTCTAGCATAAGGATAGACTTTATAAGTCTACTAAGGGCAAGTTAGACGTAAGATTATTAGTATTTATTCATGGGGTAAGCCGAGAGAACTAGGGGATATATAAATTTTACAACCCGAAAGTTAGAACGTTTTGAAAAACGAGAAATGCTAGGTTCTTTTAAGGATGTTGAATTTAGTGGGAGAATTTGGAGTAATATTTTGAATTTGTAAAGGAAGTGGAATTCATTTATATGGAATCCATTTATATACCACTTCCCATAGTTCCAATTGGATATCAAGTTTTGAACTTAACATTTAAGAAGAACATACAATTCAAAATAAATATGATTTCCCTATAAATATTGAACAACATGGAAATGTTGATCATAAGAAGGAAATTCAACAACCTCAAAATAAGATAGAACCGGTGCCCTTTGGAAGATCCAATAGAGTAAGAAGAAAGTGCAAATCCAGATAATTATGAAGTGTATATTGCCGAGAATAAAAGACACTTAGGTTTAGTGGGAGATGAGTCTCTCATTTTCCATGAAACCATTAATAGTTCTAATTCTCATATAGTAAATTAATGTCATAAATGAAGGGTTAAAATCTATAAGGATAACAACGTTTGGGATCTTGTCCCATTACCTAAAGATGTGAAACCTATTGGGATTAAATTAATCTTTATGACCAAAAGGATTCACAAGATAATATGGAAAGATATAAAGCCCATCTAATTGTTAAAGATTTGACTCAAAAGGAAGACATTAATTATAAAGAAAGCACTTTTCCGGTATCTTCTAAAAACACTTTTAGATCATTATGGCACATATAGCATATTATGATCTTGAAGTTTATCAAATGGATATAAAGACAACTTTCCTTAATGGAGACATTGAGGAATATATGGTTGATTTGGATCAAACTAAGCAATTAGTTTGTGAATTTAAAGAAATCAATTTGTGGACTCAAGCAAGTTTCTCATCAATGGTACTTAATCAAGTTATTTTTATTTGGTTTTGAAAAGAATCTTGATTAAGATTGTGTATACCATAAGTTCAGTGGGAGTAAATTTATAATTTTGGTCTTATATATGGATGATGATTTTGCTTGCTAGTAATGATATGAACTTTATTAAGGAAACTAAGAAATTTCTTATTTGAAATGAAAGATCTTGGTAAGGCATCTTTGTATTAAGAATCCAAATTCACCGTGATCACTCACGAGATGTTTTAGGATTATCACAAAAGGCCATATGGAAAGGTATTACAAAAGGTTTAGCATGCAAAAATGTAAACCACATGACACCCCTAATTTTAAAGGAGACATTCTTAGTCTCAAACAGTGTCCTAAAAGTAAATTTTGAATCCAAGTATATGGAAAATTCCCTCTTTACATCAGCAGTAGGAAGCTTAATGTATATGTATATCTTACATTTAATGTTGGGATGCTTGGTCAATACCAAAGCAATCCGGAAAGAACATTAAGTAGCAGCCAAAAGAATGATAGAATATTTACAAAACACTAAAGAACTACATGCCTATGTTTTGAAGTCGGATCATCTTGAGATCATTAGGTATTCCGACATTAGTTAAATATATGGCTGCATATGTTTTAATGGACTGTAATTTGTCAAAACAAGTGTCGAAAGACCAATTAAGAAATGACTATCAGGTAGCAGTTCTGTACTCTAACAAGAGTTTATGGATTTAGACATTAATTATCTTGTTATAAAGAAAATAGTACAACATGAACGAAAGGGATACAACTTATAGAAACAAACTCTATTTAGAGGATCCATTTATGAAAGAGTTATCATCTTCAGTTTTTCACGAGCATGTTGCTCATATGGGTATAACAACTTTTGATAACATTTAGTATAGTGGGAGTTTGTGTTGTTCTTTCATTAATTATTCTATTATTTAAAGTTTTGATCTCATTTGGTTAAGTTGGACTAGTTGGAAGAATATGTATATATTCATTATGATTCCATGCTACACATCTATACTTTTGATCTATGTCATTTAGTTGGATTTGTATACGTGATTATTGTGGGTTTAGTTGTGAATCAATTACAACGACTGCCCCTTTAGTCCTATACTTAAATGGCTAATGGACGAGATTGTTATAAATGACAATAAAGTGCGCACATTAGGGTTGTCATTTGTGTTATATTCATGATTTAAAGGAAGGACTTTGTTTTGCAACCCAAGTGGGAGATTGTAAGGACATGGCTTGCAACACAAGTCATTTAGACTTCCATTTATAAAATTATGATTATAATGTTAATTTATAAAGTATAGTTGATAATAAAATGTGTAGAATTCCTGGATATATAATTACCTAATTGTGATGGGCAAAAGGGTAATATAATATCACTAAGCTTCTTGAAAGGGTGTAGTCCCTAAGTGAAGTGACACAATGTTTCCTATTTAAAGGCCCTTCCATCAAGCCTAGAAACAACTATTCATTCTTGTTATCTCTCCTAAATTCTCTTCACATTATTGAAGTACTTGAGAGATTAAGAAGTCACTATTACTTAGAAGATCTTCATTCCCTACTTCTTCTTCTTCTTCATCTTATTTCTCCCTACATCATCCATGGATTCAACAGGTATATATTTTATCGCTTCCGCTTCATCTCTTCCTCAATCCTATTCTAAAGTGAGTGTGGCATTCAGGGATTAAAATTGTTCCAACAGTTTGAGCTAAACCTCTTTGATATAGACTTAATAATAATTGCTAAACATGCTCTAAATTATAACTAATTGTTATTTTAATCAATTTTTTTTAACAAAAATCAATTAATGACTAAAACTTAAAATGTACTAGTAATACTTATTGTGAGTGGAAGGGACACATAAATTTTTCAATATGAAATAGTACAATCTTTTAGAATGAGGGAATAGCTTGTTACCTTTTCGTACATTTAGCCAGCGGAGAATTTAGTAATCAGCAATGCTATGCTAGGGGCACAAAATAAGATCATAAAATTATGCTCACAAAATGAGGTGACGATATTTTATTGGTTGCATCGATAATGGACGCGGTTGTCAATTTGCTTTCATTTAATTGTTCAAAAGATTAATTTTAAATTTTATTATTCTTTATTCATTTTTTTTAAGCCAATGTATTATTCATTTTAACAGGTACTCCGTCCGGCCACAATTATAAGCAAAAGAAAAATAAAACACATACTCCATTCCGTCTCAAAAATAGATGTCGTTTTGAGAGTTAATTTTTGTCTCAAAATACTTATCGTTTCAAAGCTTTTTTTATTGTTCTATACCAATTATACCCTTAATGACATTTCGGCCTTCTTCACGTGCATTAATGACATTTCTTAATATGTGTGAAATACTCCAAAAAGATATCTATTTTGAGACGGAAGGAGTATTAAGAAGGTAGTTAAAGTTATTTAATTTTACCCTTATTAATTGATTGTAAAATATATCTTGTTGTATAAGTATTTATTCATCTAAGACATCTCTATATTATAATACACCTCAAAGATAACTGCTCATTGACTTGAGACAAAGGATGGCCAGGATTAGTTTGCAATTGCCATCATCCTACGGTTATTGTTAAAAGATTTATTTTCTTATTAATTTTGATCGTTGGATCATTTCTTCACTTCTCTGATCCTACGGCTGAAAGCTGGCGGTTTCCATTTTTCTTCTATTCGTTTCCCGCCTCTTTTTTATGAATTACAGTAATTCATTTTCGCCAATTGAGTCTGTCGTCGGAAGAGAATCAAAGTAAAACTCTGCCTTATGCATTGCTCATGGCTGCCACTTCCGCCATTCCGTTAAAGAGGAGGAGAAGCTCATAGGGCGGCAGATGAAGGCACGGAGTGAACCGGGATCATAACCTAAGTGCATACTTTACTATGATCATACGTAGTAGTGTGGTGGTGGATAATGAGGCCGCGTTTGTCATGAGGAGGGCAAAGAAGAGAATTGAATTCGGTGGAAATTGAATTGAAGGGATTCTATTGTCATGATATCCAAATGTTGCAACCTGCAGTATGTTAGTTAGCCACATGCTTTAGATTTGATTTCATGTACAAGTGGCCATCGTGGTCATGAGGATATTTTTATTATGTTTTGTGCTTGCTGATATCTTTATTTTTTGTTCTATTTTCTTTCAGCTGCTAATCATTTTTTTCCTTTTCGAATTACCTTTCTGTCAACAATAAACTCATAAGGTACCTTCATCCTTGAATTCAAGCATTTCTTCTGTTTTTGAATAATAATCTGGTCCAGTCTTAGATTTGAAAGGTAGCAAGTATGAAATTTGGGCATTTAATTTATACACCATGATCCTTGAACAGAAGTTTTCATTAATGTGAATATCGAAAAATTGGATTTTTATTTTTTTTGTTACGGTGATGTGCAGTGGTGGTGTTTCAGTTGTTTTATATACTCCCTCAGTACCGGAATAAATGTCCTCTTTTTCCGGACGTTTGTACGAAGGACCTTTGAGCAATTATTTGAGGTTAATGTAATCATTCTAATGAAAATTTAAAAAATGTTATTGATAGTATTTATATTGGTGTATCAATAACAAGTTTTACAATTTTATTATGATAATTAAATCAACCTAAATTTATCGCTCAAAGTTCCTTCGTACTTACGTCTGAAAAAAGAGGACATTTATTCCAGTACAGAGGGAGAGGGAGGAGTTTATTGCAAAATTGACATGCCTACTTTCAAAATATATCAATTTGACATGCAAACTTTGGAAACATCAAATGTGTCCCGCCTACTTAACATCGCAAAAAATTTTAAACAAGTTTTTTAACACCCGTTAAATTCATAACGGGACACTCCAAAAAACTAACCATCCGTTAATTTTTTTGTAATGTACGTTATTTTTTTAACACCCGATCAAACATCGAAATAATTCCAATCTTGAAATCACCAGATCAATTTCAGTAACCCTGTTTACACCCCAAAATAGTCTTCCTCCCTCCTCCCCTGTTTTCTCCAGTAATGGCATTTGCCACATTAGAAGACTAAAATCAAAAGCTTCTCCCCATTCCCCACCCTTCCCCGCCCAACTCACCTCCTTCATCTCCCACACCCCGCCAAACCTAATCAATTTACTGTTGGCTTCCGTTCTGCCTTCATCTCCGATTGCTATGCCTTCTTCCTCATCTTCTCCGGCGCCTTTCTCCCCAGCCGCCCGTTACTGTCTCTCCGTTTCTAGATCTGAAAACAAAGGCTCCTTAATTCGTAATTTCTACAACAATTTGTGAAGTGGGTTTGTGAAATAGCTGATTTCAAAGATTCTTTTCATCTACACTTGGAAAGAATCCAACCCTTCTGATGATTTCATGAGATTTTAAGTCGATTCCTCCAAATATATATATATATATATTCCCCTTCTTCTCTGTTGCCCTTTTTTTAATTGAATCTGAATTTGGCCAAGGATTTATTGTGTTGATCTGATTTCGGAATCAGATCTGAACTAGATGCAGTTTTTGGGGAGATGGTGATTTTGCAATTTTTTTTTTTTTTTTTTTTTTTTTTTTAACTTCAGAGATATGTGTTTTCTTCTTTTGTTGAGTTTGATTTGGAAAAGAAATAACACAAATCATGAAAGCATATTTGGACTAGTGGAACAACCATGGCTGCGATTTTGGCATGGAAAACAAATCCTGCAATCAACGGCAGTAATGTAGGCAGGAGGGCAACGACGGTGGAGCTCGACGGTGCCGGAGAAGATGAGTGAATAAGGTAACGACCATGGCTGTGGTTCTTTGTAATGGGTGTTAAAAAAATAACGTACATCACAAAAAATTGACGGATGGTTAGTTTTTTGGAGTGTCCCGTTAAAAATTTAACGGGTGTTAAAAAAACGTGTTTAATTTTTTTTGCAATGTTAAGTAGGCAGGACACATTTGATGTTTCCAAAGTTTGCATGTCAAATTGATATATTTTGAAAATAGGCATGTCAATTTTGCAATAAACTCGGAGAGGGAGGGAGTATATCAAATTCTCCCATATTTAAGTAATAGTAGTGTAGTACAACTTCTAATTTTAGACATCAAACAGTCCAAGAAGTTAACTAAATGAAGAAAAATAGAATGTCCAAATTGCATACTCTTTTATCACTTTGTTTTTGGCGTGTGTGTGTGGTAGTGGTGGGAGAGCAAAGTTAAAATTGTTTTGGACATTCACTTTGGGACGGAGGGAGTATTACTTTTGACTAAAACTTCCGTGAGACCTGCTATACCCGTCTCATTCATGAGACGGGTCGGTTTTTGACCCACCCGCCCGACCCACGAACCGGCTCCAGGACCCAGGGGTCGAACCTGCCACGTGGCAGCCTCTCATAGGCCCAATTTTTTTATTTTTATTTTTTTTTGGCTTTGTTTTAATTTTAATTTTTTTTTTTTTGGTTTTTTTTTTTTCAGTTTGTCCAAAGTAATAGTTACTATAACATAATGTAATGAATGTATACATATAAAGTAACAGTTTGTATACATAAAAGTAATACATATATATAGAAAAGCAACAGTGTTTTTTTTTATGTTTTCTTCGTTTGCCAAAAGTAATACTTATTACAACTAAAATGTAACGAACGTGTTACTTATATGTAATAATGTTTATACATAATTGTAACACATATGTATAGAAAAAGTAATAATTCAACCATTTACATTTTTTGAGCTAAAAACACTTGATTAGTGTTACATGTAAAAGTATTACATTATCTATAGAAATATGTTATAATTTCTTTTATTAAAGTGTTACATTTACTTGTACAAACAATTACATTCATATATATGAGTTTGTTACTTTTCAAATGTTATTTTCTTTCAAAAAATTAAATCAAAATACACAATATTTTACATTTTTGCAAAAGCATTATTACATTTCAGTATAAATGATAATTACATTTAGATATTGTTTGGGTTACATGTAATTATAGTTAGTATTACATTTGAAAAAATGGGTAAAATGAGCTTTTGTTTTTGTAAAACAGGTGTTACGTTTACTTATGAACAATATTACTTTATAAGTATTCAGTCATTACATTAAGTTATGGTAACTATTACTTTTGGTCAACGGCTGAAAAGCCGAAAAAATAATATAAAAACTCAAAATAAAAAAATAAAAAAATTGACCTCTGGGAGGCTGCCACGTAGCTGGTCATGCCCATGGGTCATGGGGCGACCCGTCTCATACATGAGACGGATCCTCTTGTTCTCATGGGAGACCACCTCATTACTTTTACTTCCGGACAGAGACAGGTTCCTGCAATCTATACATCTTGATTAAATTGTTTTTCTTCCTGACGTAGTTTGATGGATGCATGGGGATAGAATAGAGATATATATGTAATGTATATATTCTGTTATTATGTATATCCTAGAATAATTGAGTCATATCTCCTCCTTAGAATAGGAGATTGTGTAGCAATCAGAATATTAGGGTTACACGCCTTGTTGTATTATATTAAAGGTAGTAGAGTCTTTCTAACATTCATTTATTACATTTCTTAATATGTGTGAAATAGGCTAAAGCGACAATCACTTTGAAACGGTGGGTGTATTAATATCTCTTCGTATTAAATGTGTAATAAATGGGCCGAACGACCAATTTATGGAACATAGTGTTTGATTTTAATCAATTAATGCAACATACTGATAGGCTAAATCGCACACCTAGAAACTAAACCTGGACTAGGTTCTAAAAATATAGAGCTAGGGAAAGTTCAGAATCGATCCACGAAGAACGGTTACTTGTTTACGTAATTGTCACTTGAAAAGATTGGAGAAAAATTATAATTATTAAATCCTAAAAACAAAAATTAAACTAATTATGAGCTAAAACAATAATTAAAGAATACTTCAGATTTGATTCTGTCCCGACCTAATTATTCAATTATCATCGATATCTCTTTTCACTTTCACCTTATTCACTTGATCACGAGATATATTTCAATCTCTGTTTCTTCTTTCAGAATAGTTACTAGCAGTGGCACACACACTAAAAACCCTTATTAATAAATTAATCTAACTGGTACAGTCTAGATCTCAATATTAATTGATGAACGATTTAAGAAACCAAGAACAAGAACACTTTCTACAATTGTTTCATGTAGATAATCATCTAATTTTACCCACTTCACAATTTACTATGGCACATGCATAAATCATAAAGGTGTTACTTATGAATTTCTACACTGGCATAGTAAATAGAAAATTCTAGCAAAGATCGATTACCCAAAGCAATTAGATTGATCAAGTCTAAAAATCCTAGCAACAAATCTAAAATAATCACAAGTAAAATTATGAATAAAGATAAAATTATGAAAAGAAAAATACCTCAAATTAAACTAAAAGGGGTTCAAGATTCAAACCCAAAACTTGGTTTACAGTTGCTCATCCAAAGCTTTGAAATCTCCATGGAAAAACAATAAAACCTAGATCTAAATTATGTTGAAGTCTAGAATGAAAACAATGAAAGAAGCCTATTTTAAATACCTAGGAAAGTCCTAAAACAATAAGAAATAAAAAAAAGAATTAAGAAAATAATGAAAATCTATTGAAAAACGCGCCCCCACGCGCCTGTGACGCGCCTCACTCTCGCTTTCCATACGTTCACGCGCCTGCTCTGTAGACCACGCTCCTTCTCTGCCGAAAACTTGCCTGGCACATGCGCTTTCTTTACGAGTCGCGCTGGAACGCACGACTCGTGCGCGCTTCATCCCGGCTCTGACTCGTGTTGGTGCGTAGTGTTGATCGCCCCACTCGTGCTGGGCTTGGCGAACTGGGCCGCGCGTCCTGGTGTGGGCTTCGCTGAGATGGGCCCACCTCGTTCCTTGTTGACTTGGGCCGCGACTGATCTGGTTCCTTGGTTGGGCTCCTCACTTGGGTCATTTAAACTATTTTTAATTCCAACAATTGATCCAATACTTCCTTCATTGTAATTTTGGGCTTTGTCTCTTTTTTTGTTTTCATCAATTCTTTTGCCTAATAAATTATTAAATCCGGGTAAAAATATAAAAATACTAAATTACGAATTACAATTCAATCCCAAAATTACATATTTGCCCAAAATTACATTTAAAAAAATCTAAATTACATAAAAATCACTATTTTAAGCTCATAGAAACATATGAATAAAGTGTATAAAATCTGTCTCATCAAATTCCTCCACGCTTAGACCTTTATTCGTCCCTGAGTAAAATTCTAACTCCCCTCTAAACTCCGGTCTAATAGCGTAGCATGGAGAAAAATGATTCATAGTCTCCTCTAAACCACCAATCAAACATAAGTCAACAAATAAAATCGAAGTGTAGAAACTCCGTCTCTTTATAACTCCTCAAAGAAATAATATAAATGACATTAGCTTGATACCAACACCATAATAAACGGTATCCAAACTAGATGTCCACTCAAAAGCCAAGGGGAACTAAAAATGGCCTAAATTTCTCCCACACTTATCTCACACTACAATCTCCCTCATAAAATAAAGTTTTTGTATGATTTTAAATTAAACACAAAACTTACCTCATAACAAAACACCAACAACCCCTTATATCTCCAGAAAAGAACGAGGATTTTCTAACCTAAACTCCGCTATCCGAACCTCCTAGTCCAATAGTGTATATCCTACCCGAAAACTCCAAACCTCCCTTATGTCTTATCTCCGATGGATGTATGATAATTTATAACTCAAACCTCACCTTTTGTCTAAGCGCCCTTTCGGGTTTTCACTTAAATTCTCTCTTTTAAAAAAAATAAATAAAAGAAAAATTACTAACTAACTAGAAATAAAAATGCATACTATACAACTAATCTTTCCCCCACGCTTAAACTACAAAGTGTCCTCAGTGTCTAAAAGTGAATAAAAATATAAGGACAGTTTAAACGTAAGGGAATAAGTGATACCTCATTAGTGCATACTCCACCCCGTTTGAGCTCAAATTGTCTTCACAAATCCCTTTTTCTTTTTAGTCATCGTGCTCAAACCTCCATGCTTCTCAATCGGACCACTAGCCATCATTAATTCTTCCTCATCTAAATAAGCATATTTTCGGTTCTCAGGAAGATTCTTCACCTTTCTTGGTCCATGTTTTACCGCCGGTATCTCCAAAATAGTCTTCACATCATCATTCTCACTACAAACCTTTGACACATCCTCTATCTTTGGCTCTACTACATCCATTAAACATAACCCATGATCATCCTTAGGGTCTTTCTTGGAGTAAAAAAATATTGAACTCCTCTAAATCCCCATCGAACTCCATAGTCAATGAACCATTAGACACATCTAGCTTAGTATGAGCCGTAGACATAAATGGCCTCCCCAATAGAATGAGAGCCTTAAGATCCGTGTCCATCTCTAAAAAATAAAAATCAGCGGGAAAAATGTGTTGAGGAATTGAGGAGGTCGCCGCATCCACTAGCCCATACTAGCAGTCATCAATATGGAGAAAATAATCAACACATGATAATAATATGAAAGAACATAGACACCATGATTTGTTAACCTGGTTCACCACCCCACTGTGGCTACATCTGGAGACACCAAGCCGGATATCATTATAATATGTAAAGATTATTACAACATAGTACATGCACTCACCTAGATCTAGCATGGATATTCTCCATGTATAATCTCTCATACATATTATCTCACCTCTCCTAAGAATACACAAATAATATGACTATGGCCGGGTTGTAGGATCGCCCCCCACGGCTCTCCTAGGCCCCCGGCCCCCTCCTACACACTATTTTGTGCTCTCTTGTGATATCCTAACTTTCTCCTACACAAAGTAAAGTGCTAAATATTATGGTGGTAGTCACAATATATTTATAGGGATACAAAACATAATCCTGATCAAAACCTAATTACCCGAGAGTATGTAGGATGGAAGGAGTATGATTGAATTAGGAAATTAATTACCTTAAGGAATTAATATTCCCTTTTCATCCTAACTCCTATTCCACGTGAACTATCAACTTGCAGAAGGAAACAAACTCTTTTCCACAAAGTCAACTTCTCCACTTCACGTCATGTTACATCCCAACTCGACTGCACGCCCAACATTCTGATGGTCCGGCCGGGTCTTGATGGAGGTCCGGTCGGATCTTCTCCTTTCCTCTCCGTCCCGTTTTCGACTCCTCGCTCCTTTGCGGTTTTGACCTTCTCCTTGGTTTTAACTCCATCCCAACAATCTCCCACCTGGAGACATAAACCTCCATTGTGACATACTCCATCAAACTCCCACCAGAGAATGATCCACCAAATATTTTTACACCACCATTGTAACACCAAGCTCCTCCTTGATGATGATAAGCCTCCACGCTCCTACACCATGAGCCTCCACGCCCAAGTAAAAAGGCGAGTTGAAACCAAGCGACGCTTCAACCTCTCCGTGTTAGATACTTCTTGCCTCCCCAAATCAACTTCTACCTTGATTTCTTTGCAAGACTAACTTCGCATTCTCCTTCCTAGATCCACTCCCCTTGCAATGCTCCCTATGAAACTCGGACACACCTTTCTTCTTGGATTGTCTTCTTGTGGTCTTTTTCTCGCTCTCTGTTAGGGCCACTTGACTCCCACCGTGTTGCAACTTTTGAGTCACTCTCCCCCTAACATGCCGTTCATTGATGTCTCTCCGTTTTACACCAATAGGCCGGTATTTATACCTCTTGCTCCCACCCAGAACAAAATTTGATGTTGTCGGTAGAGTACAACATCCTCCTAATCCTAATCCGTCGTTTGCGAGAAGTACTCCTCTTCCCACGTGGTCATACCGGCTTATACCACTCACCTTTGCATCGTCGGTTGCCTACGCAAGTGCCTGATGCATTCCTCCTTCTCTTTCATATTTTTCTCCAACCACCTTGACTGCCCCAAGATTCCTTGAACACCTCTGATCCATCTTGATCTCTGCATCTCTAAATCCCACCTCAAATCTCTGCAGATCTCATAAGAAACAAACGAACTATTCGGACTTTCTGATCTTCTGCACGATCGTTGACCTATTTGGCACGTGTCTTGCTTCAACCATAAACCCTAGCAGCTCTCAGATTTACCTTCATGTCTTCCACACGAAGAATCTGCACTGCGCGAAATCTGCACATGCGCTTCACCAAGCCTGCACGTGCATTGCACGAATTCTGCACGTGCGCTGCACGAAAAATCTGTTGTCTCTTTCTTCTCCTTGGATCTTTCCTAGATCTCAAACCAAAGCTCTTGATACCAGTTTTTGAGGAATTGGGGGGATCTCGGCATCCACTAGCCCATACTAGTAGTCATCAATATGGAGAAAATAATCAACACATGATAATAATATGAAAGAACATAGACACCATGATTTGTTAACTCGGTTCACCACCCCACTGTGGCTACATCCGGAGGCACCAAGCCGGATATCATTATAATATGTAAAGATTATTACAACATAGTACATGCACTCAACTAGATCTGGCATGACTATTCTCCATGTATAATCTCTCATACATATTATCTCACCTCTCCCAAGAACACACAAATAATATGATTATGGCCGGGTTGTAGGATCGCCCCCCATGGCTCTCCTAGGCCCCCGGCCCCCTCCTACACACTATTTTGTGCTCTCTTGTGATATCCTAACTTTCTCCTACACAAAGTAAAGTGCTAAATATTATGGTGGTAGTCACAATATATTTATAGGGATACAAAACCTAATCATGATCAAAACCTAATTACCCGAGAGTATGTAGGACGGAAGGAGTATGATTGAATTAGGAAATTAATTACCTTAAGGAATTAATATTCCTTTTTCATCCTAACTCCTATTCCACGTGAACTATCAACTTACAGAAGGAAACAAACTCTTTTTCACAAAGACAACTTCTCCACTTCACGTCATGTTACTGTTGGGTTTCGTGCAATCATGCGCAGCGGAATATAGACATGAATAAAACCCAATAGCCTAGATCCGCTATGAACAATAATTCATAATAACAAGATGAAAGAAACTAACCCTTGTAGATCGTTATGTAAAACTTGGATCAAGCGTTAAGATGAACGCCCTCTACCGGTGATCCACATAACGAACAGATTTCAAGAACACCTTCTTGAACTTGGCTGCTAGGTCTTTGGATTGATCAACGATGTTGAAGAACGATTCTTCAAAGCTCTAATTATTATTGTGACTTGATAATTGAGATTAATCAATCACAATAACCCAAGAATATAATGTGTGATTTTTCTCTCTAAGAAAGACTTTGGAATTGATCAAATCAACAACTAGGGAACAATTCCCGTCAGTCTGTATTTATATTTAAGGGGTTTTAGAAACCCTTTAGGACTTAGGTTTTCTTGTTCAAAGAGAGTTTTCCTAAAACTGATTCTGCCGGGAAAAACCATCCGTACGGATGTTTTTGGAAGCATCCAGATTCAGCCGTACGGATCCTTTCAGCAGGATCCAGTTTTACTTCGTTTTTCGCTCCTTTTAATTATTTGTTCTGCGTGTGTGACCCAATAGGATTATACTAAGTTGGCAACGAGTCCGAACCAGTCAAACCTCGTAAGTTATAAGCGGACTCTAGCAAGCCATTATGACTACCCAATTAGTATAACTTTGAAATCCAAAGTTTTCTAAAATAGAACATAACACAATCTCTTTGTTTCACGATGTCTATTGAACGTAAGCCATGGTCAATGGTCAACTTACATTTGTTCAATGCTTTCTCGATCCCGAATGTATTGATAATACAAATCTTATTTGAGCATGGCCATGCATTTCATCAATACCATTCATCGAGTGGCCAAAGCTTGACATCTCTCTTGACGAGGAACAAATCCCATCTTGGCTTATTACTCTTCACTACATGATTCCGATTATGCCAATCATATTCTTTATAGCTATCCAGTTAGGGATAACGTTTGAATATGTCAAACGTAATGTTTATCATGTGGAAGACTGTAATAACCTCATGTCTAGAGATTCCAGTGATATAACTATATGAGATTTAATTATGACATTGTGACCATGATATAAATCTCATAGGGGTCAGTCCAGTATTTGTTCTCCAACAAATACCCATAAGTCTAATTGTATCCTATACACCATAATCATCATATGATTATCTATTAAACTTATACTAATAATTAATCATAATTATCAGGGACGAGGATTATTATAATAAACATGCAAAAGACATAATAATCAAACATTCAATATCTTTATGAATAATAACATTAATTTTACAAACAATATGCCTAGGGTATAACACCAACAATCTCCCACTTGTACTAGTCCTAATTAATGTATCGAATACCCATAGACCTAACATGACCATCATGCTTTGCTTGCGGAAGACCCTTTGTCAATGGGTCTGCAATATTATCATCAGTTGGTACTCTGCATATATTTACGTCTCCTCTATCAATGATCTCTCAAATGATATGAAAATGCCTAAGTATGTGTTTGGATTTCTGATGCGATCTAGGTTCCTTTGCTTGAGCAATAGCACCATTATTATCACAATAAAGGTCTATTGGATTAGCAATGCTAGGAACCACCTCTAGTTCACCAATGAACTTTTTAATCCAAACAGCCTCTTTAGCAGCATCGGATGCAGCAATATACTCAGCTTCAGTTGTAGAATCGGCTACGGTACTTTGCTTAGAACTCTTCCAGCTAACAGCACCTCCATTGAGCATAAATACAAATCCAGATTGCGATCTAGAATCATCCTTGTCGGTTTGGAAGCTTGCATCTGTGTAACCACTTACAACAAGATCATCTTCCATTCCTCCATACACCAAGAACGAATCTTTAGTCCTTCGCAAGTACTTAAGAATCATCTTGACTGCAATCCAGTAACTCTCACCAGGATCTGATTGGTATCTTCTCGTCATGCTTAAAGCATACGAGACATCGGGTCTAGTACATATCATGGCATACATAACTGATCCAATTACGGAAGCATATGGAATCCCAATCATTCTATCACGCTCATCAGTTGTCTTAGGACACTGATTCTTGCTTAGAGATATACCATGACCTACTGGAAAATTTCCTCTCTTAGAGTTTTCTATGCGGAATCTCTTAAGAACTTTGTCAATATATGTATCTTGACTTAAACCAATCAATTTCTTGGATCTATCACGATAGATCCTTATGCCAAGGATGTAAGCGGCTTCTCCCATATCTTTCATTGAGAAACACTTTCCTAACAAAGTCTTTACAGACTGCAGTGCAGGAATGTCATTTCCAATGAGTAATATGTCATCAACATATAGCACAAGAAATAGTACTATGCTCCCACTAATCTTCTTGTATACACAAGGTTCATCTTCGTTCTTGATGAAGCTTAACTCTTTGACTGATTCATCAAATCGAAGATTCCAACTCCTAGAGGATTGCTTCAATCCATAAATGGATCTTTGCAATTTGCATACTTTGTTAGAATTTTCTGGAATTACAAAACCTTCAGGTTGTGTCATATAAACATCCTCAAGTAAGTTCTCGTTAAGGAACGCTGTTTTGACATCCATTTGCCATATCTCATAGTCAAAATATGTGGCTATGGCAAGTAAAATTCTTATAGACTTGATCATTGCTACGGGCGAAAAGGTTTCATCATAGTCGATTCCATGAATCTTCCTATAGCCTTTTGCTACAAGTCTAGCTTTATAAGTATGCACCTTTCCATCCATGTCAGTCTTTTTTTTGAAAACCCACTTGCATCCTATGGTTTTTACACCTTCGGGCACATCAATCAAGTTCCAAACTTGATTGTCATACATGGACTTAATTTCAGATTCCATGGCTCCAAGCCATTTATCTGAATCAGGAGCGGACATCGCTTCTTGGTAGGAAGTAGGTTCGTCATCAACTATGACTTCCACTTCACTGCTATCCGTCATGAGAAATCCATATCTCTCAGGTTCGGATCACACCCTACCAGTTCTGCGAGGAACTTGAGTATTCTGAATAGGTTCCACAACTCCTTGTGAAACTTGTTCAGATCCAACATTTTGTTCCACATTATTTTCAGGTTCTCGAACTTCTTCGAGATTAATTTTACTCCCACTAATTTCTTTGGAGAGAAACTCTTTCTCTAGAAAAGTACCATCTCGGGCAACAAACACTTTGTTGTCCGTGCGGTCGTAAAAGTAATAACCCTTAGTTTCCTTAGGGTAACCCACAAAATAACACTTGTCAGATTTTGGTGCAAGTTTGTCAGAGATCATTCTCTTAACATAAGCATCACAACCCCAAATCTTCATGAAAGACAAACTAGGTTTTCTTCCATTCCACATCTCATATGGAGTCTTTGGAACATATTTAGTTGGAACTCTATTTAGTGTAAGAGCAGCAGTTTCTAGTGCATGTCCCCAAAAGGTTAAAGGAAGATCAACTTGACTCATCATGGAGCGGACCATATCTAATAAAGTCCTATTTCTCCGCTCAGACATACCATTCCATTGTGGTGTTCCAGGTGGAGTTAATTGTGAAACAATTCCACAATCTTTAAGATGATTGTCAAATTCTTGGCTTAAATATTCTCCACCTCGATCAGATCAAAGTGCCTTAATAGTTTTACCAAGTTGATTTTGTACTTCATTTTGAAATATTCTAAATATCTCAAAAGATTCACTTTTATGTTTCATTAAGTTGACATAGCCATATCTAATAAAATCATCAGTAAAAGTTATGAAGTATTGATATCCTCCCCTAGCACTGCGGCTCATTGGTCCACACACATCAGTATGTATGAGTCCCAATAAGTCACTAGCCCTTTCACTACTCTTAGTAAAAGGTGCCTTAGTCATTTTTCCAAGTAAACAAGACTCACAAGTTTCATATGATTCAAAATCATGTGAATCTAAAAGTCCGTCCCCATGAAGTTTTGAGATACGCTTGTTATTAATATGACCAAGACGGCAATGCCACAAATAAGTATGATTTACATCATTAGGTTTGGATTTCTTATTTACATTATAAATATTCTCATTATTTCCATTCTCAACATCAAGAACATAAAGGCCATTAAATGAACATGCAGTACAATAAAGCATATCATTTAAATAAATAGAAAACGTCTTATTTTTAATAAGAAAACTATAACCTTCATTATCCAAACAAGAAACTGAAATAATATTTCTACTCAAATCCGGAACGTAATAACAATTGTTCAAAATAAGAATTAATCCGCTAGGTAAAATGACATCATATGTTCCTACGGCTAATGCAACAACTCTTGCTCCATTCCCCACGCGTAGGTCCACTTCGCCATCTTTGAGTAGCCTCCTATTCCTTAGTTCCTGCACATTCAAACAAATGTGAGATCCACATCCGGTATCTAATACCTAGGAACTAGAAGTAGAAAGTAGAATATCTATAACATAGATACCTGAAGTAGACACAGTCCCACCGCTCTTCTTCTTCTTTAACTCTTCCTTGTAAACCTTGCAATTTCTTTTCCAATGACCAATCTCATTGCAGTGAAAACAGATTACATCCTTTTGGGAAGTAGGTTTAGCCACATCAGCATTGGCAACAATTGCCTTGCCAATCTTGGGTTTGACAACTTTTGTCTTAACCCCTTTGCCTTTGCCTTTAGAGCTTTTTCCTCCTTTTGTCACTACGAGCATAGGAGCGAATTATTTACTGATTTTCTTTTCCGCTGTCTTTAGCATCCCATGCAACTCAGACAGGGACTTATCCATCCCATGCATATTAAAATTCATGACGAACTGATTATAGCTTTTGGACAATGAATTAAGAATAAAATCAGTGGCCAAATCAACATCAATGGGATGGCCAAGCCTCTCTAGATGATCAAAGTGAGCCTTCATCTTCAAAACATGAGAGCCCACAGACTGCCCTTTGCTCATCTTGCATGAGACCAAGGCAGCTATAGTGTCGAACCTTTCTTGTCTTGCTTGTTCTTGAAACATATCTTTTAACGAAGCAGCAAGGTCAAATGCCTCCAAGTGTTCAAGAGTCTTCTAAAGCTCTGGACACATTGCCGCAAGCATAAGACAACCCACCTCACGAGAATCACTTTTGTGTTTCTTGTAGGCGTTTCTCTCATCCTTGGGTGCATTAGAAGCAGGTTCCTCTTCAAGAACGGGATCATCAAGAATATAGATCTTGTCCTCATGCTTTAGAACAATTCTAAGGCTACGGATCCAATCCGTGTAGTTAGCTCCATTTTCTTGAAGTTTTTCCTTCTCAAGGATAGATCGCAATGATAAAGAACCAGTACTTTGAGCCATTATCTACAATTATGCAAACATATAATTAAATATAAGTACTAACTTAATTAAATATATTATAAGTATTTCACAAATACTCCCACTAAATTATATAACCTTCAAATACATCCAATGTATCATATAATTTAAATGGGCTAAGATCCATCTTTAATTTAATTTCAAGTCCGCTTCGGCGATACTGCTCAAAATTAAATTAATTAGGTAGACAACTCCTTGTCAATCATATCATATATGACTCTTAGATCCTTTATGAGATTTAGACATCATATATCTAACACATTTCAATCTCATCTGTGCCTTAGGCCCAAAACTTTGTCTTTTGATAGCCCAATTAAGTCAAACCATTTTAAACGTATAAGAATCACTCTTTCCTCATCTTACTCATAGATGAATAGAATTAATGTGCCTCGCTTTGGCAGAGACCGCATAAAACTAACCATGTACTCACAAGTGTTTTAATCATGGATTGGCACTTAACTTAAATTTTAAGAAGGTTCACACACATAAAGTTAATCAATTAACCGAATTAATTTTATGTGACATTAGTTGCGCTAGTTAAGGATTAAATTCTGAAACCTTTGAGATTACTCCAATCTTAAACTCCTTTAAGATTCTAATCTCTATGTCTGGACTTCTGAACTTACATCTATTTCAGGAAACACGGTTTCAAAGACCAGCCATCTGAAATGGATCAAATCAGTATAGTCCAAACCTTCTGCAGAGCATTTTGAAATTGAGAGCACAAACCGTACGGTCGAAACTAAGCCAAAAGGCATCCACATTCCCGTACTAGGATCAAGAAACCAAGCAACTTCTCTATACGGTCGAAACTAAGCCAAAAGGCATCCACATTTCCGTATAGATTGGCCACTTGTCTCAAGATCTTTCATTGTCTCTTAATCTTACATATTACAGCAGTTCTAAACTCTTTAGAACTCTGATTTCTGCAGTTACTTTGAATTCTTCGCAGAAAACTGTTTCAGGAAACACGGTTTAGAAAACCAGCCGTCTGAAACCAGTTTTTGTTTCCAGGTTTGAATTCTGCAAACAATTTGCAGAACAATCTGAACATGAGAAGTCAGTATGAAATCTGGGAATGAACCAGACCATCCGTACGGATTAGTTTGGAGGCTCCCAAACCATCCGTACGGATTCTTAGGTAGAATCCCAGTTTTTCCAGATTTTCAGATTTCAGAAATTCGATCAATCTTAATATCGTGTTTATACATAATCAGATTACAGAAACATGAAATTGCAGATTACGAATTTTAACCCATCTAATTCATATATTCAATAACCAATTTATTTCACATAAAATTAGATCAAGATCATCAATAAAATAATCCAATTACAACATGATAATCTAAGCATGCAATCATACATATTAATCAAATCAATATTACAACCACATCAACTAGCATGCATATTTTATATCTCATATAAAATCCATCACATAAATTCATCTATCTCATGATCATACCAATTAAATAATCGCATTAAATAATTATATCATGATAATATTAGAATTATTGATCATCAACGGGGCTCTGATACCACTGTTGGGTTTCGTGCAATCATGCGCAGCGGAATATAGACATGAATAAAACCCAATAGCCTAGATCCGCTATGAACAATAATTCATAATAACAAGATAAAAGAAACTAACCCTTGCAGATTGTTATGTAAAACTTGGATTAGGCGTTAAGATGAACGCCCTCTACCAGTGATCCACACAACGAACATATTACAAGAACGCCTTCTTGAACTTGACTGCTAGGTCTTCGGATTGATCAACGATATTGAAGAACGATTCTTCAAAGCTCCTAATTATTATTGTGACTTGATAATTGAGATTAATCAATCACAATAACCCAAGAATATAATGTGTGATTTTTCTCTCTAAGAAAAACTTTGGAATTGATCAAATCAACAACTAGGGAACAATTCCCGTCAGTTTGTATTTATATTCAAGGGGTTTCATAAACCCTTTAGGACTTAGGTTTTCTTGTTCAACAAGAGTTTTCCTAAAACTGATTCTGCCGGGAAAAACCATCCGTACGGATATTTCTGGAAGCATCCAGATTCAGCCGTATGGATCCTTTCAGCAGGATCCAGTTTTACTTCTTTTTTTGCTCCTTTTAATTATCTGTTCTGCGTGTATGACCCAATAGGATTATACTAAGTTGGCAACGAGTCCGAACCAGTCAAACCTCGTAAGTCATAAGCGGACTCTAGCAAGCCATTATGACTACCCAATTAGTATAACTTTGAAATCCAAAGTTTTCTAAAATAGAACATAACATAATCTCTTTGTTTCACGATGTCTATTGAACGTAAGCCATGGTCAATGGTCAACTTACATTTGTTCAATGCTTTCTCGATACAAATCTTATTTGAGCACGGCCATGCATTTCAACAATACCATTCATCGAGTGGCCAAAGCTTGACATCTCTCTTGACGAGGAACAAATCCCATATTGGCTTATTACTCTTCCCTACATGATTCCGATTATGCCAATCATATTATTTATAGCTATCCGGTTAGGGATAATGTTTGAATATGTCAAATGTAATGTTCATCATGTGGAAGACTGTAATAACCTCAGGTCTAGAGATTCCAGTGATATAACTATATGAGATTTAATTATGACATTATGACCATGACATAAATCTCATAGGGGTCAGTCCAGTATTTATTCTCCAACAAATACCCATAAGTCTAATTGTATCCTATACACCATAATCATCATATGATTATCTATTAAACTTATACTAATAATTAATCATAATTATCAGAGACGGGGATTATTATAATAAACATGCAAAAGACATAATAATCAAACATTCAATATCATTATAAATAATAACATTAATTTTACAAACAATATGCCTAGGGCATAACACCAACAGTTACAGCCCAACTCGACTGCACGCCCAACATTCTGATGGTCCGGCCGGGTCTTGATGGAGGTCCGGTCGGATCTTCCCCTTTCCGCTCCGTCCCGGTTTCGACTCCTCGGTCCTCCGCGGTTTTGACCTTCTCCTTGGTTTTGACTCCATCCCAACAAAATGAACTTACCAACCCGGACTAAAACATCCTCAACCTTCCCCTTAGGGTATGCATTAGATCTATCCGCCAACTGAATCACCACCCTAGTATCCTGTAAAGGTCCTAACTTGAGCTTTTCAAACAATGCATAAGGCATGACATTGATTGAAGCACCCAAGTCAAGCATAGCCATATGCTCAGAATTTTCAAGGTCAAGGTCAAGGTCGGAGGTCGGAAGGGGATGAGGGCGAAGGTTGGAGGGGAAGATTTGGATGAGAGATGTGTGGATTCGCTGCTAGCTAGCAGCGAGTGGGGTTATGAAGGGGAAAATGAGGGTTTGATGGGGGTGGGTGTGACATCCCGAAATTAAGCACGACATTTTGGGATGGATCGAAAAAAAATAAAAATAGGAATATGGGACGGATTGGGTTTTTAAGGAATTAAATTGTGTTAGTTGTGGGACCCATTTTGTTTACATTGCATGGATATTTTAAAGCAAATAATCTTTCACATGGGAGTAGCATGAGGTATTTTAGTATGAGTCTTTTATGTGGTGGTGACTCATGTATTAGCATGAAGTTTGTACTAGTATAAATAATTTCATGCTCTAGCTTGTGTGAATGACCAGATAGTAGTTAGTCTTATTAGATAGTAGTTAGCCTTATTCTGAGGCATATCAAGTTACAATTGTGTTTGAGACTTTGGTTCGTGGCTTGTCGCTGAACATTTGATGATTCGATTTATGCAATTTTGAGGTAAGGGAGACTACGCAGTATCGATTCTGTGTCATTTCTTTTATACCAGTGTTATCGTAGTATTCCATTTTATTGATACGTAAATCATTTATTCGTTTTCGATTTGATTATTGATTTGATATTGAAATTGTCTCGTAAATATTACAGTTATTCTGATAGCATGCTATATGTGTTATTGTAATTAAATATGAGATTGTTATATGGAATAGTTTTGATGTAGCTAATTATGTGACAGTCGCAGTGGACTCGGTTATTGTGTTTGTGTTGGGTCCGTCTCCATGAGAGCGGCCAACAATTCGGTTAATATGGTTAAGCCACTGGTGTAAGTACCCCAATCTGAAACCAACCTATCTTAGAGGTAGCCTTAGCACCGTTTCAGGGATAAGCTAATAGGCTAGGACCTCCCTAGGATAAGCTATAAATTCCAGGACTACTCTGGTATAAAATTGGAAAAATCCAGAAGCTCGCCATGCTGAGCCGTACGGATGCTTTGGGTACTAGAGGGGCCTAGACGTACGGATGGTTTGGGCACCCTCAGTCCCTATAAATAGAACCCCTTGCTGATCATTTCAGAGGGGGGGGGGGAGAAACATTAGAACTAAGGTTACTCTGTCGAATTCACCTCAGAATAGTGTGAGTAAGAGTGAACAAATAGTGAAAGAGAGAAAGGAAGATTGGCCTAAACCAAGATAGGTAAAGCCACCTTCTCCCCCTCCCTTCTCTTCATCTAAGAACTCTATTTATCTTTGATCTTGTCATTTATTGTTGATCTTTACATTCTTGCAAGTCTTGTCCATTCAAGCAATATACATATATCTATTACTATTTAAATTTCCTAGTCCAAGCCATGAGATGATCAAAGGTGCCCTCCATACTTTGTGTGGAAGAGGTTCAAACCTAGTTTGATCATGGATTGTTGATTGTTCATTTACATTCTTGTCATGGATGATGCTCTTGTTGTTCATTTTGCTCATTTTAAGCTATGATGATCATGTTAAGGATAAAGTCTCAATCTTTATCCTCATCACCTTGATCTAGCCCAAAATTCCCAAGTTTGGGTAATAAAGATCTAATCTTTATGGTTTGTTCTTGTCCCTAAAGGATTAATCTTGCCTAGAAGAGCCATTTTGATGGTAAAGTTTCAATCTTTACTCATCAAATGGTCACTATGGCTCAAAAGGGCATATTGGCCACCTTTTTCATGTTTCTCCCATGATTGCCTTTGATCATGCCCAAACTCTTGTTTTGGGAGGTTCTTTGATGATCAAATGGCATATGAATGAGATGTTAATGTTGTTTTGTGTTGGAATAACAAACTGGAATCAGAACAATTTGGTCCAGTTCAAGCAGAATGCTCTGTTTCTGCCTGGAACTGGACTGTTGCTTGAACAAACTGTAAAATCCCAGGAGTGGTCTCCCCATCCGTACGGCTACTTTGGCCGTATGGTGAGATTGACCATTTTGCCCTTCTGTCTTCTGTTTTCTTGTCAAACAAACCCCTTTTCAGTTGAAAAGATAAATAAAAAGTTAAAACAAAGATTTTCCGTTAAAACACACACACACACATGCACTTTTGTTAACTAACAAGGGAGACTCGGCTTTGTCCGAAGCAACTTGGGAGGATGTAAAAACTCTTCCCAAGTTGTAACCTGATCTCCTAACCTTTGAACTCAAACCTTTGTCATTTTGTTGGGTTTAAAATTAACAAAATGTGGCGACTCCGTTAAATTGGTCCGGTTCCCGCATTTGGTATTT
Source organism: Campanula takesimana (assembly GCA_026119855.1). Taxonomy (NCBI): domain Eukaryota; kingdom Viridiplantae; phylum Streptophyta; class Magnoliopsida; order Asterales; family Campanulaceae; genus Campanula; species Campanula takesimana. Next base: position 379,032 of record JAOWBW010000318.1, on the reverse strand, counting down.
CGCCCTTGAAACGTGCTCGTGTTTTTTTGGGGCGGGATTATTACAGTGGCGACTCCGCTGGGGATTTAAATGTTTCCAAACTTCTTTCTAGAAATTTTGGGGGCATTTATGTGTGGGTCAAACTCCCGTTCCCGTTAGTTGACTTTTTGCATATTTGTGTGTGTTTGATGTTTCTGTTTGGACTGTTTTGAGTACATACGTTCTGGAAATACAATAAACTGGAGCATGATGATCAGAAGTTGGAGAAATTGAGAAAAATCTCCACCCTCTTGCTTTAGCCGTACGGCTACTTTGGGTAGGGGATCAGAATGTTGCAAATTAACAATTTTGTGCAGGGCTGCAACATTCTGGATGCCCCTCTGCTTCTTCTTGTCCAGGTTCCAAATTTACAGTCTTACTTGTGCACATTACCTTCATTCTTTTGGCCAAAACTTGATTTAAAAAAAAAACTTGGTTATGCATAATCTTTTGTCAATAAAAATGGTTTCCAAAGCCTCATTGTGCATAACCCTTTTGTAAAAATTTCTTGAGTCTTCTTGTTGTGCACAACTTACTTGGTACAAATGGTTTCAATGTAAAAATTGTTCTTTTGCAAAATGTTTGATTCAAAATTCTTTGTTGTGCACAACTTGGTACATGTACAAGTTTTGGTTTTTGTTTGTTCATATTCCTTGATTTGTTGTGTGTATAAATTGTTTAATCCATGCTTGTTCATACTTTTTCATATCTTGCTTATGCCATGCTCATCATATCGAAAAAAGGATTGAAAATCTCTATTTTGACTCAAAAGGGAACATAGAATGGCTTCACACTGCGCGCACTTGACCTTGCTTTCCAAATGCCCTTTTAACCCGGGATGGATGCCACGATGCAGCTCGTTGGGCGCTCTTGTTCCCTTCGATGCGCGCACGGGTCCATTCCACCTTCCCTTCTGAGCCGAGTTAACCACACTTGTCCGTGACACACAAATACCGTGACCTTGGTTGGTTTTTGGTCTAGCTCACGTTGCCACATCCATAACGCGTGTCCAGAGTTAATTTTGGCCAAGTTAACGCCCGAGTTGTGACTCCTTGATGAAATGCAAGCGTGGCCTAACCAGCCTTTAACTTGTGCGTTAATGATGACCGCAATTAGCGAAGGTCATGTGCTAAGGATAGGGTGACACCGTGTCGTTAAGCCCTAATGTACGAGTTATTTTAATCATCCTTAAGTCCATGTGTGAATACGTGTGTTTGAATTTGAGAATATTCATAGTAACATTAAAATTATGAGAGTCGCCACGCCGTTTTAGTTATAGCCAAAACATTGAGAAAAAGCATGTTTAATGGGTTCGGGGGTCAAATTACAACAAGAGAAGAATATTGGACGTTATCACTCCTATTGCCCGAATGATCGGTCTTTCTATCATGATGAATGTGTTAGTAGTGTGTTAGTGTTTGAGACCGGATCCGAAGATTGCCTACGTTCCTCTCAAGGTGAGAAGCTCAGGTCAGCGTAGTTCGCAGAGAATTTAGAATAGGCAGAAGAATCGGGATCATGCATAATGAAGGGGGAATTACCTAAAGATTAGGGTTTAGAAGTAGTTCCTAGATCATCCTCGGGTTGATGAACCCTAGATCATCATCGGCTATGAAATAACATGCAAACATGAAGATCACAACCCTAAATATAGCATAAATAAGGTTTTAATCTATGAACACGATGAACATATGAAGAACATATATGAACATATGAATGAACATGCGAAGCATATGAAGAAACTATGAATAAACATGCAAGAACATGAATATTAAAGATCTACATTAGAAATAATGCAAGAACGTGAAGAAATAAGTTAGAAAACTTACCTATGTTGGCAAGAAATAAACCTTGATCTTCTTGGAGGTTTGAATGCTAATAAGAGAGCAAAATTGTGTTTAAGAACTCTCAAATTCGGATCCCCCTAAACCAATAGCATGAGATTGGTTTATATAGTAAGCTGAGGGGAAGATATGATGGTCCAGATCATCCGGGGCGGATGTGGCCGCGTGGCCAATATTGAGGGCGGCGGCGAAAGTGGCCGCGTGGCCAATATTGAGGGCGGCGGCGAAAGTGGCCGCGTGGCCATCGTTGCGCGCTGACTTGAAATTCAAGCTAGGGTTTAACTGTTCATACAAGGCAACCCTAAATGTCCATATTTAATGTTTTCTAGAACATTGAGCTATTTTTGGGAATCCGGGACAAGTCTTTGCAAGGTTTATAATTCCCATAAAGTCCTTGTATATTTGGGAAAGCCCTAATAAACTCATTTTCAGATCGGGTACTAACACCATGGTCAAGGACTGAGACGCCTCATTCAAAATGAGGTCATGTCGGAATATCGGTGCAGCCTTCGGTGTAGCCTTCGGAAAAAGTCTCGATTCCGACTGGGGCTTAATCATGATTAGGATGACCCGCGCATTGGGAACCTTGCGACGCACTAGACCCTAGGTTCGTTTCTTTTGGTCAGTGGAAGCCGCTTGCCCTATAGGACCCTCGCTCGGGATAGTCCGTCTATGGGAGAGTGCAAGACAGGTGAAAAACGAGGGGTCTATAGGCGTAGTGATGGCCTCCACTGATCCAGGGTTTAGATTAGTTGCGAAAAAGAAGAGAAATCTTTTCCAACCATTTAGGAATAAAAATGTGTTTTAAGTAAACTTGAATGATTTATTAATTGCGCGTTGCATGAGCTTGCTCCGTTTTTGCTTCCTGTCTTTGATACATTGCATTGTTTCGCTAACCAGTGTCACCCATGTTAAGTCTTTGGAAGGATCCATGTTATCCTTCAAGACCTCCGTCAAGTCCCGTTAAGCCTTTGGATGGATCCATGTTATCCTCCAAGACTTTTGATTAGTCCCGTTTAGTCTTTGGACGGATCCATGTTATCCTCCAAGACTTTTGATTAGTCCCGTTTAGTCTTTGGACGGATCCATGTTATCCTCCAAGACTTTTGATTAGTCCCGTTTAGTCTTTGGACGGATCCATGTTAGACTTTTGATTAGTCCCGTTTAATCTTTGGACGGATCTATGTTATCCTCCAAGACTTTTGAATAGTCCCGTTTAGCCTTTGGACGGATCTATGTTATCCTCCAAGACTTTTGATTAGTCCCGTTTAGTCTTTGGAAGGATCCATGTTATCCTTCAAGACCTCCGTCAAGTCCCGTTAAGTCTTTGGAAGGATCCATGTTATCCTTCAAGACCCTCGTTAAGATCCCCGTTGAGACCCTAGGCAAAGTCCCCTAGGTCCCCGCAAAGATCCCCGTTAAATTCTAAGAATAGTCCCCTAGGAAGCCAGTCAAGTCCTTGGATGGATTCTCGTTAAGACATTAGTCGTGTTCGTCCTTCCCTCTTAAGATTCTTAAACCCGTTCGAACTACGGTGACCTGAGCCTCTCATCACGTGGGACCCCCTCCCTCGTGGTGAGGGGAACGTAGGCAACTTCGGCCCGGTCAAATATCCCAAATAGAGACACGTGTGTCTTTAACCCAAGTGTTCACCCAATGTTTACCCGAGCCTAAACTACCTTTTTTTCCGTGGCTTAGATGAAGTGGAAGAGAGCATCATGTCGCCGACTGGTGCGTGTGGAGTCAGAAAGTTCCCCGGTCACTACAACCTCTCCGATCCGGTACCTCAGAAAGATCACTTCAGTGGACAGTAGCTTGAGAAATGACGCCGCGGATAATTCGGATGGCCTAACGAACGAAGAGTTGTTCCAAGCTTCAGAAACCCCCGGGTCACAGATAGCCACAGAGAAACACAAACTCCGTCTGATGAGTCGACGAGGCAAAGAGGTGTTACAGCTCTGTTTCAAATTGATGGGCCATTCACCAAGGTGACCAACCATAATGAAAGGGTGGAAGCTACCCGACCCCCCCGGATTGTAACCAAAGATTTCCCCCTCCATCTCATCAAAATACCGAGACCTCCATTTCTTTGCCCCAACACGCCGTCGTCCACAACGAGCCTCTCACTCAAATCTTCCTCACTCCGCCTCATCCCAAATCCAACATCTCCCATAAGACACCTCCTATAAAACCCCAAACACAACCCATTCAAAAGACCCGCAAACCATTGTTCACACCAGTTACGCCTCAAGCATCATACTCACAACACCTTCCCAATTGTGTCCCTTCTCGATTCAATGCCATCAACCAAGTCACCAGAGATCAGTCACTGTTTAAACCATATATGGATACCCGACCAGGCATCACTAACTTGCCTCCACCAGATTTTCCGATGAGATTCCGGGGTGGCCCGTATCATTTCTATAATCCAAGACCTTTTGGACCACAAGCTTCTTGCATGCCTCAAATGTATATTCCTGCAAGCAACCAAGGTTATGGGTATTCCTACACCCATGAACTTCCACAGAATCCTCATGTTGGACCTCAGTCGGGTACGTTGTTGGGAAAAAGAAGGCAAATGGAAGCTAAGTTTGAAAGGAAACTCGATGGGCACCCCTTTGCATTGAGTAGCGGTGATTCTCATCCCCACCACACTCCGGTTAACAATGAAAGAAAAGCCAAGGGCCGAGCCAAGCTCCATTTCACAAAGTTTGAGGATTTCGGAATGCCCATAAGCAAAGTATTTGAAGGATTGGTCAAACAAGGCCTCATGTGGCCCCTCGAAGATTTTCGGCCAAAGAATCTTGAAAAACGTCGAGACAAGACCCAAAGGTGTGCCTTTCACAACTACCACGGCCATGATACCAATGATTGCACCGCCATAAGACGCATCATCTCGAAACTAATTGGGAAGGGGAAGCTTGGACGCCCCAACACCCCCGACACAGCCAATGACCCGAGAGTCAACATGCTCAAATCTGTGACTTCCCCGATGATCGATAAATGGAGTGGTGTCCGCCCCAAGGAAAAAGAGCCCATGGTTGACAGAGTTGTCAATCCCAAAGTGGGAGAGCCTGTTTTGGAAAAATTGACAAAATCAGTGTCCCAAATGGTGGTTCCTAAAATCAGCAAAGCCGAAACGACGGAAGGCGTTTGGAAAAGATCAGTGGCACAGAAAATGTCTGAAGGGCCGAATGCCCCGGGTTGGGAAATGAATGGTGTTGGGGTTGCCACAGCAAACGACGGAGTTCCGAAACCTCTCCTATCAACCTCCCCTTAGAAGGAGTCTGTTTTCATCCTTAGGAAGAGCCAGTTGCTTTTAGGGCGTATGATAAGTCTTTAGGAAAAGTCGGTTAAGATGTCTGTTAGGTTTGGTTAAAGTCTTGACTCCCCGGTTGATGCCATGTGGTGACCATTTTGGGTCCATTGTCAGTTCTCTTAATAAGATTATTATTGCCATTTTTGCCTTGTCAAAAGCTTACAAAAAAAAAAAATTGTGTGTGAGTTTTTCACTCAAAACAAAGGTGTGTCTTCCAAAAAAAATAAATAAATAAATAAAATAAAAAAAATAAAAATAAAAAAAATGGAGATCAAGTTTTTCCTAAAAAGCTAATCCGATAATGAAGCATTTTTCTCAAATCATGGTTATAATTTTACCTTGAGGTTTAATATGCTAAAAGTCCTTCGCGGTTCTGTCCACTGGAAGCATTGACCAAGGAGCCCACATCCGAATTGGCGTTCGAAACAACCGTCCACATGAGCAATGAGATCAAACAATTGGGACACCGTCTACAAGAAGAAGCCCAAGCTTCGGAAGGCCAAAGGCGGTTACATCACAGGGAAATCCATACTCTCGCCGAATGCAATGCACGGAGATTACGCACCTTGAAAGGGAATCACCAAAAGGCTTGGCCAACAGGCAAGCTCCCAACTCGCCCTCATGAGTAGACGACCCCGGCAATTGAACGCCAAGCCAAGTGGAGGCCTCGCGACATCTTTCCTGACGACATGGAACCCGAGTTCCCCGTGGAAGACATGGACTATGCCGCCGACAACCCCTCCAACAACTGTGGAAGAAAATGGATCATCGTGCTTCATGGGAACCCATCCTTAAAAAAAAATGTGAGTCTTCCAGACTCGTAGGTTCTAGAAAGAAAAAAAAGGAGTCCATTCTGGACCGTGTCTTTTTATTTTTACAGAGTTCCGCACTTGGACATGTATGTACAAAGTTATCTAAATAAAAGAGTCATTTTCCTTCTCTTCTCTCTAGACTTGAGACATTATTTGCAATATATGTTTACTCTTGAAATTGCCTTGCTTGTTATTATTAATTGATTGCTACGTCCCCAAAATGACGAATTGACTTCTAAGCATACTAGTCAATGACGACTCATTAAGGATGAATGGACCTAACACAAATGAAAAGTGTCAAATGCAAACAATTAATCTTGATATGAATAAATGTTGTGATCAATTGGCATGAAGAAACCATCAATGGCAAATCTTCCCTCATACATTACCCCGATACAAAACCCGATACACCTTTCCTATACAAATCCTTGATGCGCATCAAAGGCATCCCGAGACAATGATAAGGCGAGGATGTTGTTGCTCAACCACCAAGATTCAACCACGATCGCGCGTGCGCAACCAAGCAAAGGACTTCCCAGATCTTCAAAAGTTAAAGTAAGAAGTGGCAGAATTCCACCAAGGGGCTACAAATGAGCCAATGTCCAAGATAGCAAGTTGGGGCTAATGTTTCCCCTCTCTCTAAAATAATGATAAGAGAAAAAGAAATGGATAATGGAAAAAAGGAAAGCAAATGAATATTGGCAAAGAGGAAGTTTACCTCAAAAGCTCACCAATTTCACTGCAAAAGTCCACCTCAAAGAACATCCCGAGGAGTTCACCGCAAAGAAAAGCGATCTACATCAACAAAGCAACAACATCCTTCGAAAGGACACCAACCCCAGCAAAAGAAGGCCCCACGGCCGAACTACGGCGACCTGCTCAAACTGAGGGGAACGTAGGCAACCTTCGGGTCCGGTCACAGCATGAAATGAATCCATCAAACCTCGATCCTCCCAAAATGACCCGGTTCTTTTCCCTTGGTCCCATCAATGACCAATTTCCCATATAATGACCAATCTCCCCATAAACACCTTTTGATCTTGCCATTGATCGAATCTTAATCTTAATTGATCACAACATTTATACATGTTAAGGCTAATTGCTTGTTATAATCTTGACTTAATAATAAACATGGTCCATTCCAGCAATCATTTGATGATATTAACTAGGGCAAGTTTCAAATGTCTCAACAAGTCTTCTTCTCTCTACATCTTAGGAAAGAGCTAAACACTTGTATTCTGTCGAGCAAGGGCTTCCTCCCGTTCCATGATAATACATTGTTCACCAAAATAAAGGGACTCTCTCCCGCCTAAATAAAGGCCCTTGCATGTCTCCTCCAAAAGATATATTAAGTCCTCGTTCTATCAAGTCGGCTTGATCACTTATATGAAAAAAAAAAAAAAAAAAAAAAAAAAGAAAGGCACCAAAAAAGTAGCCCGCTAGGTTGAAAACCCGTAAGGGCGGCCTAGTCAAAAAACAGGGTGTGCCATAAAAGACGCAAAAGAGATGACCGCTAGGTTGAAAACCCGAAAGGGCGGCCTAGGCAAAAGAAAGAGTGCGTCATGAAAAAAGGGATGGGTTCCTAACGTCATCAAAGGCCGCGAGACGACAACGGGTCCACGCCAACATCAAAAGTCGGAGGACGACATTGGGGCTACCTCCACAAGGACATGGGGCTACTCCGAGACATTCAATGACATGGGGGCTATGCCACCATCAACAGCAACAAGGACATGGGGCTACCCCGACACATTCAATGACATTGGGGCTACGTCGCCATCAATAGGAACAAGGACATGGGGCTACCCCGACATCGACAACAAGAGGTTTCTCTACTCCCGACCGCTCCTAAGAAATGGACAAAGCTCAAAAGGACTTTATGCATATAAACCTCGCGGTTAAGTTAAAACCAAAATTTGACTAAACATGTTTCGTTAAAAGATTTGCCTTCAAAAGTAAGCATTTTCAAATTTGGCCATTTGGCATCATTTATCAAAGACAATGTTTCAAGCAAAATGCTTTTGATCTCCCTTCAAAATGATTTTTCCAAAGTCTTGGACCCTTTTTTGTCCACAATGAGTCTTGAAGGTCACCCCTAGGCTCTTTCCCGGTATCAAGAAAATGTGTCAACCATCCCGCAGTGTAGGCTTGACCAAATCTTCGTCCCCGAGTGACCCTTTAGGTCAAAAAACCTTCGTCCCCAGAGTGACCCCTTTAGATTAAAACCTTCATCCCCTGAGTGACCCTTTAGATTAAAACCTTGACTCAGAATAGTCATTATAGGCTAGAGCCTTTATCCCGGCTGTCCCTAGTGAGACGTAAGACCAATTTTCCCGTCAAAACTCCCCAAAGATGGAGTTGACCAAACCTTGACTCAGAATAGTCATTATAGGCTAGAGCCTTTATCCCGGCCGTCCCTAGTGAGACGTAAGACCAATTTTCCCGTCAAAACTCCCCAAAGATGGAGTTGACCAAACCTTGACTCAGAATAGTCATTATTGGCTAGAGCCTTTATCCCGGCCGTCCCTAGTGAGACGTAAGACCAATTTTCTCGTCAAAACTCCCCAAAGATGGAGTTGACCAAACCTTGACTCAGAATAGTCATTATAGGCTAGAGCCTTTGTCCCGGCAGTCCTTAGAGAGACGTAAGACCAGTTTTCCCGTCAATCTCCCCAAAGACGGAGTTGACCCCGGTCAAGCTTGGACTTAGAATAGTCGTTATAGGCTAGAGCCTTTGTCCCGGCAGTCCTTAGAGGGACGTAAGACCAGTTTTCCTGTCAATCTCCCCAAAGACGGAGTTGACCCCGGTCAAGCTTAGACTTAGAATAGTCGTTATAGGCTAGAGCCTTTGTCCCGGCAGTCCTTAGAGGGACGTAAGACCAGTTTTCCCGTCAATCTCCCCGAAGATGGATTTGACCCTGGTCAAGCTTGGACTTAGAATAGTCACCATAGACCGTCCCCGATGTAAGCCCAGTAAAAATCTATCCCGTGTAAGTCAACCCTCTCCTATAGAGTCAAGTTGACCGTATCCCCAGCAAGTCAACCCTCTCCCATAGAGCCAAGTTGACCATGTCTTGCCTCTGACCCCTAGAGTCATGCCTCCTTGCGGATCTAAGTAACCCCGCATACCTCCCAACTACGTTAGGCTTGATTCCCCGCGAACGGGATACGTAGGAATCCTATACCACTAGGTCCAGCCATGCAACCAAAATCGGTTAAAGTCGTCGTCCCGTCAGATTGGGATGCTTATTTCTATCGACAACCCCGCTCCTTCGAAGCGACGTTGTCGAGGGGCTCTGTAAGTACCCCAATCTGAAACCAACCTATCTTAGAGATAGCCTTAGCACCGTTTCAGGGATAAGATAATGGGCCAGGACCTCCCTAGGATAAGCTATAAATTCCAGGACTACTCTGGTATAAAATTGGAAAAATCCAGAAGCTCGCCATGAGCAGTACGGATGCTTTGGGTACTAGAGGGGCCTAGCCATACGGCTGGTTTGGGAACCCTCAGTCCCTATAAATAGAACCCCTTGCTGATCATTTCAGAGGGGGGGGAGAAACATTAGAACTAAGGTTACTCTGTCGAATTCACCTCAGAATAGTGTGAGTAAGAGTGAACAAAGAATGAAAGAGAGAAAGGAAGATTGGCCTAAACCAAGATAGGTAAAGCCACCTTCTCCCCCTCCCTTCTATTCATCTAAGAACTCTATTTATCTTTGATCTTGTTATTTATTGTTGATCTTTACATTCTTGCAAGTCTTGTCCATTCAAGCAATATACATATATCTATTACTATTTAAATTTCCTAGTCCAAGCCATGAGATGATCAAAGGTGCCCTCCATACTTTGTGTGGAAGAGGTTCAAACCTAGTTTGATCATGGCTTGTTGATTGTTCATTTACATTCTTGTCATGGATGATGCTCTTGTTGTTCATTTTGCTCATTTTAAGCTATGATGATCATGTTAAGGATAAAGTTTCAATCTTTATCCTCATCACCTTGATCTAGCCCAAAATTCCCAAGTTTGGGTAATAAAGATCCAATCTTTATGGTTTGTTCTTGTCTATAAAGGATTAATCTTGCCTAGAAGAGCCATTTTGATGGTAAAGTTTCAATCATTACTCATCAAATGGTCACTATGGATCAAAAGGGCATATTGGCCACCTTTTTCATGTTTCTCCCATGATTGCCTTTGATCATGCCCAAACTCTTGTTTTGGAAGGTTTTTTGATGATCAAATGGCATAGGAATGAGTTGTTAATGTTGTTTTGTGTTGGAATAACAAACTGGAATCAGAACAGTTTGGTCCAGTTCAAGCAGAATGCTCTGTTTCTGCCTGGAACTGGACTGTTGCTTGAACAAACTGTAAAATCCCAAGAGTGGTCTCCCCATCCGTACGGCTGCTTTGGTCGTATGGGGAGATTGACCATTTTGCCCTTATGTCTTCTGTTTTCTTGTCAAACAAACCCCTTTTCAGTTGAAAAGATAAATAAAAAGTTAAAACAAAGATTTTCCGTTAAAACACACACACACACATGCACTTTTGTTAACTAACAAAGATTTGGTTGGGTTTAAAATTAACAAAATGTGGCGACTCCGTTAAATTGGTCCAGTTCCCGCGTTTGGTATTTCGCCCTTGAAACGTGCTCGTGTTTTTTTGGGGCGGGATCCTTACAACTGGGCCCGAACATAATGAGGACATCAGGCTGTGAAGTATGATTGATTGGTTATTTGGTTTATGAAATCAGAGTCTTATCGGCATGTCCATATTTATAACTTCATGGACAATTTTATTTGATAAATATGTGTCTCATTGGCCTCTGTGATATTGTGTATCCACTTTCTTACTGAGCCCCCCAGCTTACCCCTTACAGTTTGTATTTTTGCAGTTGATCGAGGTTTCGAGATCGAAGGATTGGAGTTGAGCAATTTATAGATCATTTGAGAATTATTATTGATGCTTTGCAATAGTATTTTAAAGATATAAGCTGTAATATTTTGATATTTATGGAATTAGAATTTTTCGGGGTGTTACAGTGGGGGAGAGTGGTGAAGTTGGAGGAGGTGGAAAACTGAAAAGGGTGGAGGATGGGTAAACTTAAACCCCATTCTCAAGAAAATATGTGACCGTCGCCGGAAAACATGGTGAGTAGAGGAAGGATCGCCGCTTTTAATGAAGGAGGACTGGGGTTGGGGAAGATAATAGGGAGGGAATGGGTGTGGCTATTAAGTATTCAAAGGTTGTTAGTCTTTTTGTTATGTGGTTTAGCCATATAGTTATTTTTAGATCCGCCGTACGTTTTCATTAGAAGAGATAATGCCATTTGTTAAATATTTTGTACATTGCATAAATTGATTCACAATAAGTAAGTACATTGTCTATTTTCAGAAGTAAGTAGTACGTTGCATTAATTGAATATTAAGACCCAATAGATTGCATAGATCAACAATTTTCCCGTAATAAATGTATCATTGTATATGAAAATGAATAATTAATTGAGATTTTCACCAATAAATCCTCAAGGGAGGGTGGTATTTGCCAATAAAAACACAACATTTCATATTTTAGTTTATGGCCCTGGGTTCAAATCAATTTTACCAATAAATCTCTCACTTTTTAAATGGAAAAATAACCCCCAGCTCAAATAAAATTCCATCACACCTCTAACCTTTGACCATTTTTAGCCGTCAACTTTATCTTTGACCACCACCGTCACTGACTGCCACCACCAGCCACCGCCGCCCACCGATGGCCGGCACCGCCGGACCTCCAGTCACCCTTGACCAGTGCCACCCTTCCCCACTTCCATCTTTGACAACTACGAATAATTTAAAATATATTGCGTCCACCGAGGTTTTAACCCAAGACCTCTTGGTCTTAAATAAGAGACTCTCTACTATGCCAACCACATTCATATGAATTGTTTTAAATTTAACACAACAAAATCATATTTCTCATATAGGAGAATTCTTTATTATTGAACATTTTCTCGGTTTTTAATAATAATAAAAACATTATTTATCATTTTCTAGAGTGCATATGATAATATGTTTTTTTTTTTTTTACTTTAAACAACAACGAAATTGAGTTATCAATTGTTTCACACATTATGTCACTATACATTTATTAACTACATATTTAGCTTGAAACAACAAAATAAATTTATTTGATAATTGTTTAAAGAGCATTTGACAATACACAACTGTGAAAATGAGTGTTTGTTGTGAAAAATCGAGGGATAAATTTTCAATTATTATACTCATCTCATGTGTGAACAATTTAGAAACGAATGTTCTACTTATATTTTTTTAAAGTCATGCTTGAACAAATGTGAAATGAATGTCTCGGTTATTAAACTCAAACTCATGTGTAAACAATTGTGAAATAAATGTCCCAGTTATTATATTCAAATTCAGGTGTGAACAACTGTGAAATGCATGTATCAGTTTTTATCATAATAGTGAAAATTTAAGAGATGAATTTATCAGTTTTTACAAGTGAAAAATGAAAAAAAAAAGGACACAATTGTGAAATCACACAACTGAGAAATCATACAACTGTGAAATCAGATAAGAAATGATTTTATAAGTGAATAATGAAAAAAATGACACAAATGTGAAATCACACAGCTGTGAAATCACACAACTGAGAAATCATACAACTATGAAATCATTTGGGAATTGATTTTACAAGTGAAAAATGAAAAAAATGACACAACTGTGAAATCACACGTTACAACTTACAAGTGAAATGAAATTTTTATACTCTAAAATTAAATATATGTTGAGTGTACTTGTTTGATTCGTTTTGATGATACGATTAAAACCGTGGTTTCGAATTATTTTTTCTATTTTTATTGAGATATTGCATTTTAAAAATTAGATGGCATTTTGGTCTAACAAAAAAATCCAAAAACTTTTTGGCGAGTTTCTAAAATGTCTTTCCTTATTAGTCGTTTTCATTTGGGTGGGGGACTTATTGGTCAAAGCATCTAATTAATTAGGGTTTTTGGGTAGAAATTAGTATGTACGTTTACATTTAATAAATTTTATATTTAAACTGATTAAATTTATTTATATTTAAAAAAAAAAATTGGCGCTGGAATTAATCAATTCTTAAAACTTACTGTATTAATCAATTCTTAATTACTTTATTTGATACCCTAATTATGTTCCATGGTTAGTCAACTCATCAACTTTAGAGACGTTAATAAGGTTGTATCCTAGCTGGTTCGATCGTTTATATTTTTTGGATAATTTAATTAGATTTTATTATTATTATGTTTTAGAAAAAAATGTTTAAAACTTTAAATTTGTGTTTTGCTAAAATTAAATTTAAATTATTATTTGATATTCATTTTGTAACAGAAAAGTTGTTGTATCATTCAGTGGCGGAGCTAGAAAATTTTATCAATGGGGGCAGAGATTGCACAATTTTTTTAAGTGTACAAACGAACTTACAATAATGAGTAATTCATTAATAATTCAACACCTGTCGAGTTGTCCCTAGGGATGACAATTTGACCGAACCCGATCCGTACCGAAGGGAAATCGATCCGAAAATTTCGGATATGGTTTGCATTTTTAAAGATCCGATCAGGTTCGGTAGTACCTCTGATCCGACCCGATCCGACCCGAATATATTAAGTTTATAAAGTTTTACTACTAACCCCCTCATGTTATAAAAATATACACATCACCCTCCTTATATAAGAAAAAATCTAGGTTTTGGATTATTATTTTCTTTCTTAGTCGACGAGACAACGCCGCCGACTCCCCTCTTTCTCTCATCTCGCAATCGTCGTTCCCTACAAGGATTAAAAGATGGGAGAGAAAGAGAAAGAAGCATACCAAAGTACCAAGATCAGATTTTTGCTACAACTTTTTCAAGTTCTTCCCTATTTCTTCAAACCCTAGTTTTCTCAATCACCAAAATTACCCGACCTCTTCTACAATAGCGATATTTATATAAGGCATATTTCACTACATGTTTGCTAATCACTTATCTTAAGCTAGAGAAATCATCAAAAAAATCGAAAATTGATTGAATCGTTTGGGTGGGGAGACTCGACGTTCACTCTCTCAAATATCCTCCGTATGCGAGTTTGTGATTTCATCCGGCGTGAGTTATTCTTACCCTTCAAAATTACTCCATAAACCTTTAATTTTTAAATTGTGAAGAATAAACCCTTGCAGGTTTTTCAATGGGGGCATAATGAAATCCTAGTGTATTTTTTCTTTTAAATCAAGGGGGGCAAGATTCGAAAATTACACTAAACCCCCAAAATTTTAAAAATTCTGCACTAGTAATTTTTTTTTTAAAAACCAATGGGGGCAATTGCCCCCCCCCCCTTAGACCCTTGGTAGCTCCGCCTCTGGTATCATTGGTTCTTTATTATTTATTTCATTCGTCCCACCTCAAATTATTTTCGGTGTATCAACAAAAATTACAAAATAAAAAATAATTTTTTTATTCGTTTTAAATAATAATACTCACTTTTTATACTCATATCAACTAACTCATTTATTATTCCATCATCTTAATAATTATTACTCTATCTATCCCTAAAGAAATGTCTATTTTCAAGAAATTTTTGTTTCAAAATGAATGTTATTTTTAAATAACTTCTCTAAATACTTTTTTGAATTTCCTCCCTCTAAGCTCTAGTTTCTTTATACTTGTAAGACTGAGCGTTTGAAAAGTAGATAACCAAAATATACATGAATTTTGTCATTTAATTTCATAAAAAATAGAAATTATCTCACTAACTTTAAAATAAAATTTAAATATTTATTTAGGGACGATGAGACTACTTCATTGTCCATAATCACTCGTCATACTTATTTATATACACTAGTGGGTAACCCGTGCTTTTGCACGGGAAACTAATTTACTATTATTATTTATAATATTTATTAACATATATAATAACTATTATTATTTATTAATAATATTAATAGTAATAATTAACCTATATAGTAACTACTATAATTAATTAATACTCTCTCCGTCTCAGAAAAAGAGTCTTATCTTGTTTGCGCACACTTATTAAAGAAACAATATAAAATTGGTAAACATTGCAAGTGGGTTGAGGGTATAATTGTCCAAAACTCTATTCATTATTTCTCACCATTTGTCATTTCAGGAAATAGACTATTACTCTGGACGTACAAAAATAGAAAGTAGGACTCTTACTCTCAGACGAAGCGGGTATAATCAATAGTAATTATTAACATGTATTGTATAATGATTAACTAATACTATTAATAATAATAGTTAACTTATATGGTAACTATTATGATTAACTAATAATACTATTAATAGTTAACTATCATTATAATTAAAATTTATTTTTAATAATTATAATTAACTATTAAATAAAATTAGTTACTATATAAAGTAACTATTATAGTAATTATTACTAATAATAGTAATAGTTACTATTAGTAGTTAATTATTACTAATAATAGTAATAGTTAACTATAGTACTTAACTATTATAGTTAACTATTACTAATAATAGTAATAGTTAACTATAGTAGTTAAGTAATATAGTTAACTATTATAGTAACTATTACTAATAATAGTAATAGTTAACTATAATAATTAACTATTATAGTTAACTATTACTAATAATAGTAATAAATAACTATAGTAGTTAAGTACTATAGTTAACTATTACTATTCTTAGTAATAGTTAACTATAATAGTTACCCTTTATAGTAACTAATATTATTAGCTAATACTATTAGCTAATAGAAAAAAAAAATGAAAAGTCACTTACTTATTAGAGTAGATTTGATGTGGCATCACCAAATTCATCCTTCCCCCATGACTTGTCCACATGGCAACACCACATCACTCTTCACCAACTTTAATATATATATATAAGATTTAGGAAAAAATATACGTTGTATAATGCAGAGTACAATATGTTTATATTTTCTTAAATATGATATTGATATTCATTTTATAGCATTTCAGAATTTAGTAACTTCATAGACTCGGATTTCATCAATTTACCACCTTAAAGAAAAAATAAATGAAACAAAAGTAACATAAAAATGGTTAATTATATAATACAAACAAATCAACAAGCGAACCGAATGCAAAAAATAAATAATGAAAAATGGGCTTTGGACTCTAGAGCCCCTGAGCCCAGATACAAACCCATATAAAGAAAAGCCAGATACCAAATTCCCCATACACCCCTCACTAGTAAAAAGATGCAATAAGACTAAAATGCCCTCATATCTCCTCCCACTCCTTACCAGCAAAAAGATACCAGCAAAAAGATGCAAGAAGACTAAAATACCCTCATATCTCCTCCCATCCTTACTTTTTTGGTCAAATCCTAGTCAGCTCTTATAACTTACACATAATTATATATAAGAGTCAAAAAAATATTTTTTTCATTTTTTTTTAGGATTTTTTTTATTATTTTGGTCAAACTCGGTCAAACCACAGTCAAACTCTTATAACTAACACATAATTAACATATAAGAGTAAAAAAAATTACTTTTTTCATTTTTTTTAGAAAAAAATATTAATAATATTTGGTCAAACATGGTCAAACTTGGTCAAACAGCAGTCAAACTCTTATAACTTAACAGATAAGAGTCAAAAATTTCACTTTTTCCATTTTTTTACAAAAATAATAATAAATGTTTTGGTCAAACTTGGTCAAACAGCAGTCAAACTCTTATAACTAACACATAATTATCATATAAGAGTTACAAAAATTACTTTTTTCATTTTTTTAAAAAAAATGATAATTTTTTAGTCAAATTTGGTCAAACTTGTCAAACGACGGTCAAACTCTTATAAATAACACATAAGAGTAAAAACTTCACTTTTTCCAATTTTTTTACAAAAAAAATTACAAATTTTTTAGGTCAAACTTGGTCAAACAGCAATCAAACTCTTATTACTTACACATAATTATTATATAAGAGTTACAAAAAATACTTTTTTCATTTTTTTACAAAAAATAATATATTTTTTTGGTCAAACTTGGTCAAACAACAGTCAAACTCTTATAAACTGACATATAATTGACATATAAGAGTAAAAAACTCTTATAAACTGACACATAATCTTATGAACACAGGTTCAAATAATCATGTTTTAATGAGACTGAAAATAGCTCTTATAATACACATTATTAGTCATAAGAACAAAGTCTTATGAACAGGTTCAATAAGACTTTAATCTTATGTATTTACTCGTATAAGACTAAGAATCAATTTTAATTTTTTCATATTATAAGACTTTTTTCATTTTTGTACAAAAAAAACTAATATTTTTTCATTTTGTACAAAAAAAACTAATATTTTTTTGGTCAAACTTGGTCAAATATCAGTAAAACTCTTATAACTAACACATAAGAGTAAAAAGAAATCACTTTTTCCATTTTTTATAAAAAAAAATAAAAAAAATGTCAAACTTGGTCAAACAGCAGTCAAACTCTTATTACTTACACATAATTATCATATAAGAGTTACAAAAAACACTTTTTTCACTTTTTTACAAAAAAAATAAAAATAAAAAAATGGTCAAACTTGGTCAAACAGCAGTCAAAACTCTTATAACTGATACATAATTAACATATAAGAGTCAAAAAGTCTTATATACATAATTAACATATAAGAGTCAAAACTCTTATAACTGATGATAATCAACGATGCGATGCAACCACATACAGTATATTACATCTAACTGATACATAATTAACATATAAGAGTCAAAAAGTCTTATAAACATTAATAAAACTTTTTGCTCGAACAACTGAAAAGTCTCATGAACATGAATCTGAACATTACAATGCCAACTAGGTCTGCCAATGAACCTATAATTGCTTGCAATATTATGAAATTATCCCTGCAAATATCAAATTATAAACCAAATAGCTATGAACATTACAATGCCAACTAGGTCTACAGTACAGTAGAGCAATTAAAAAAAGCACAAATCTCAGCTCATATTATTACTCGGAATGTGCAATTAACAAATGCTACAGTAAAAAAAACACAAAGTCTCTACAATATCAAATTCCTACAATCACTCTTCAAAATCAGCAAACCTGAGTTCGCCGGAGCCGGATCTGGAGATTTCTGATTTCGCCGGAGCCGGATCTGGAGATTTCAAAAATCTTTGTGCACCGGAGACGAGGAAGACGGATCTACGCAGATCGGAGACGAAGGCGCCTGATCGAAGAAAGAGAAACGTCGCCGGTGTTAGGTACTTGATCAGAGAGAGAATCATCGGTCGGAGCCAGATCGGAGACGAAGGCGCCAGATCTACACGGATCTGTAAAGGTCGACTGTGTAAACATTTGGTCTGAGGAGAGAGAATCATCGGTCGGAGCCAGCGTCGGAGACTGAGAAGATGGGGCGCCGGATATGGTGGTGCTATTCGCTTGGAAAATGAAGAGCGTCGGTGTGTGTGTGTCCGTTTTTTTAGAGAGAGAGAGAGAGAGTGCGTGTGAGAGATCGCCAGTGAGAGGGGAAGGAGGAGGGGGAGGGTTTTGTTGGTGTCAGGGGTAGTTTGGGTAATGTAGGTGTTATGTTTGACCAGTCAAAGGAAGCTAAGTGAGGCAAGGGGTGTGGGAGGAATTTTGATCTCGGGTGAAGGCTTTATCTGGCATTTGGTCTGGGCTAGGTTTTATGTGTAATAAAATCTGGGCCTGGGGGCCCTAAGGGAAAAATTCCAATGAAAAATAACAAATAAATTAAAAAGAAACGTATAAAGACGCACAGAAAAGAAGAAGAAGAAATTGAAACACAAGGAGGCCAAAAATTTCCCTTGTCTGCATCTGAGTTCCGAATCGCCAACTCAGACTCAGAGAGAAGAACCCCCGCCCCGCCAACGATTTCTTCTAAGCAAAACACACCACTTCTCCCTCTCTATAAATAAATCAAAAGGGGGAAGGTGAAAAATTGCGTCTGAATCTTGTTTCCTTCATCATCTTCTCCGTCAAATTAACTCTCTCAACCTTGATTTCTTCGCCAATCCCCCAACAATCCACCCTCATTTCTTGAGTGTATTATATAATGTAACATCCCTCTCTCTTTGTTCTTCGTCCGCAGCCAACATTTGTTTATCTTCTCATTCTTTTGCCCTTTTACTGTCTCAAGTTTGTTTTCTGGGTAATGATTTATCTGTAATTGGGGTTTTTCTTGTTTTTTTTTTTTTTTTTTTAAAAAAAAAAAAAAAAGATCAAGAAATGCGTGTTAGAGTTTCTGGGAAATTTGTTGCTGTTAGATATCTGCATGTATGTTTAACTGTTGGGGTTACTCTATGAACTTTCTTGGTAGATCTGAATTTGTGTTGAATTAATTTTCTTGGGTTTGCATTTTGTACTTGACTGATCAATGGGTGAGTTGATGTCTGCACTTGTTATCTGCTCATTCTTTTTTACTATCTTGATGAAGGTGATTGTGTTATCTTGATTCTCTTCATAATTTCAGGATAGCTGCAAAGCTTAATTATTTGGGTTATTGACTTGCTTCTGCTCAATGACAAATGGCTCATTTCTTTCTCCTTTATATTCTTTCACCCATTTCCCCTTTTTGTCAATCCATGCATCTTCCTGATAAAAGATCTCGTAATCTGTCGGGGTTGATTAGATTTTGAACTTTTGTTTTTGATTGAGCTGTTTGTTTGTGGAAATTTCTCTACTTATAACTAGTATGGGTTTATGTTGATTTTCAGAATGGCTGCACCAGCATTTCAACAAGCCATTGGGACTCTTCAGTCTCATGGATATATTAGTAACTCTAACCTTCATCACGAGTGCAGTAGTGGCTCGGTGAAATTCATCTCAAAGGGTTTCAAGGTCAATGCGGGACTCTTGAGAAGGGGAAGTTATTGCTCTAAGAAGAAGAGCTTTAGTGTAATTAAGGCATCAGCTTCTCAGACTAGTACAGTGTTTGACCCACTTTCAACCCCTTCAAAGAATACCACCACCGACTCCTCTAAGAAAACAAGTATGACCCTTTCCATAAGTTGACTGTTAATATTACTAGATGTATTGGCATAGTCCTGTTGGCCCTCAAATAATAATTCTGAGAGATTGTTGATTGAGGTTGCTTAACTTTTGATAGTGGACAATTTTTGTTGAGCTTCACAAAGTAAACTGGTTCTTTTTCAGGTGAAGCTGCATTGATATTGATCAGACATGGCGAGTCTCTATGGAACGAGAAGAACTTGTTCACAGGGTGTGTTGATGTGCCATTGACCCAAAAGGGTGTGGAAGAGGCTCTTGAAGCTGGCAAGAGGATCAGCAACATACCCGTCGACATGATATATACCTCATCATTAATTCGTGCACAGATGACTGCTATGCTTGCCATGACCCAACACCGTCGTAAGAAGGTAGAGAAGTTATTTACGAATCCTAATTTTGGAATCTGAATATATATCACAATCTCACTAATATCACTTAAGCCTAAGTAGTGTAAATGAATAAATTTGTAGCAATACCAGGATACTGGCTCTTTCTTTTGCCATCTTCTCTTTTTATTGTTCTTGTTTCTTTATCTAGGATATGGTAAATTCTTCCCACAAAAAAGTTCTGTGAATTCCTTGAAATTAAGATCCACTAATTTAGAGAATGTGTTACCATTCATAATTTTGTAGCCTAAAATGTTTGTCTGAATTCATCAATCTGTTTGTAGGTGCCAATTGTCAAGCACAATGAGAGTGAACAGGCAAAGTCATGGAGTCAGATTTTCAGCGAAGAGACCAAAACACAATGCATTCCGGTGGTTACAGCTTGGCAACTTAATGAAAGAATGTAATTTTTTGGGCCCCATTTTCCTATTTTTTTCTCTTTACCTTCCTCTTATCACTTAAATGATGTACCCTTTATATGAAATAAATTTCTTCTCTTTTGTTTCTGCAGGTACGGGGAACTACAGGGGCTTAATAAGCAGGAAACAGCAGATAGGTATGGAAAAGAGAAAGTTCATGAGTGGCGTCGTAGTTATGACATACCTCCACCAAATGGAGAGAGTTTGGAAATGTGTGCGGAGAGAGCGGTTGCGTACTTTAAAGAACATGTAAGAATGACCTTTTTTTTTATTCCCATTTTATTTATCTGTGCTCTTAACATTTGTAAACTGACGGGGGAATCTTAAAATCTTAGATTGAACCTCAACTTAAATCAGGAAAGAATGTAATGATTGCTGCACATGGAAATTCCTTGAGGTCTATCATTATGTATCTTGATGAGCTTACTTCTCAAGAGGTGAGACTTTGGAAATGTCTTATGTGCAATCTTGCTTTAGATCATTTTGATTTGGTTACTAAAAAAAAAGACAATTTCTGCACTATTTTCTTCAGGTTATAAGCTTGGAACTAGCAACTGGGATACCTATGCTTTACATTTTCAAAGAGGATGAGTTTATCAGGAGGGGTAGTCCACCTGCACCAACTGAGGCAGGGGTTTATGCTTATACTAAGGTATAAAACTCATCTTGATATTACTATAATGTGCCTCTTATTTGACCAATAATACTTCTTTAACTTACCAGATGGGATAACTGACATGTTAATGGTATCAAAGTGAATCACTCAGTATGGTTCAAGGATAAATCCCTCGGTATGACGGGAAAGAGAGGTTTAAGAATATGCTGATTTGAATTTTCTCTTTAGCAATCCCTAAAAATTTAACTTGCCACAAATGAACAAATTACGGGTTGATCTATGCTTAAAGTGAATCTAAGATGTGGAGAAGTAGGCTAGATCTGATAGCAACGAGGATGCTTGGTTTTGAGGAACTTGAATGTGTTGGCACTTACGAATGGGTAGCGTAAATGAAAAACGTCTTTATTAGAGGTCATTGACATCCTAAAAATCACATTATACTTTAACGACCTTTTGACCTTTTATCTCTACAAGTCTGGAAGTGTCATTTTTCTTTACTTCCTTTTCCTGATACTGTTTTTTGTTCTAAACTTGCGTAGACATCTTCATTTTTGTTTCCTTTTCCTTTTATCACTAAATTTGATCTGTTTTTTTTTCAACATTTTTTTTACATGGTTGTAAATAATGCATTTCAGCCTTTGAATACTGATAATCAACATGTAGAATATAAGAGGCTTCATGATGGTAAGATCCATTAGGTATGACATGAGTGTCAAACATCATGTGTCTGAGTCTACAAAAATGTTTGAACTTCTCCACACGATTAGATTGAAAAACAGTCTCGCACATTATTTTGTGATTGGCCTATCCTAAAACATCGATACACATGCCTATTGTGTCTGGGTAGCTATGTTTGCGAGATGGGTAATAACGGATTATTTAGGTTTTATATAACAAATTTCCTTTAAAACCATTCCGTATTAACATTTGTACATCACAGAAGTGCTTATATGAAGCATAGCTTTGTAATATGGAATTGTTAGAAAGGCATACAGTTTCATAAAAAGGAGTCCTTTGTCCCATGAAAAGCATACTTAATTCCTCCTTAGTTTGTCCCAGAAAAGTGTCCCTTCGTCAAATGTAAGCTACAATTTCACATTGTTCTCCAGAGATTCTCTCTCTTTTCTAACATTATGTGGACCATGTTTGTCTTGCAAATCGGTTGGAAACAGAAAAACAATACTCCGAAAAAGTTAGTACTACCTCTATCCCAAAATGAATGTCCAAAAAAGTTTCAAGTTTACTCTTGATCAAGAAGAGATTTGAAACTTTTTTGGACATTCATTTTGGGACGGAGGGGTATGATTTAAATGAAATGGGAGTAGTACAGAAGAAAGTTTGAGGCACAAAACGTAGGACTGTCTTCTACGGCGAGGGAGTACTAAATAAAATGGGGTAAAAAGAAAAGCTATGCCCTTCCAAGTAGTGCAGGTTGAATTCTTTCGGTTTCCACAGCACCGATTCTTTACTGAGTTGTTTCCTTTGTTTCTTGATGCAGAGACTGGCTCAATACAGACAAAAGTTGGATGAGATGGTTAACTGAGAGAAGAAAGAGTTTCTTGTGAACTTCTGAGTTTACTTATTAAATCTAGAGAAAACTCTGCATACTTGTTTGTATTCTGATTTAGTAGAAAATAATCTGTAGAGGCAAGAATTATGGAAACAGCATATAGATGGTTACTGTAAGATTATAAAAGTTAAAACTGTGTCAGAGACCGATGTTAGCAGTTTTATTCCCGTGTCAGAAGACTTCATGTTTTTATCTCCTGTCTATTATTTACATACATTTTACCTGCAAATTTATGCAAAGAGACAACTTAAATGGTAGCTCGACTAGAAGAAAGCTTCTTTCTAACTTTTTGAAGTTGAACAACTGAGAACATACTAGTTTTATAGAGAGTTGCAGTTAAAAATGTCAGAAGCAATAAACCAAAGACATCTGTAAAACATAGTGGAAAGCGTGTGAACGTTTTCGATTACAACCTTACATGAGTTGCCGAGAACACAACCAAATAAACGACACAACATATTCTTTTACTTATACAAGCAAAATGACTCAAATTATTGCGAGTTAGCAAGAAAAGAGAAACTGAATCAAGCTAGCTTCCTATATACTATCAATTCACAATGAGTTTACCCTTGCCATTAGTTTCATCTATAAGCAAGCTAGCTTCAGCCAAAAATGCCTCCTCATCAATGTCATGAGAAGATGCTTTATCTGCCTTATCTTCTGAGGAATCAGAATCTGAAATCACGGGACTGGAAGCAGAGGGAGTTGTTGAGGAGGCCGTTCCACCACCAATTCCTCTTGTCCAAAATATAGACGTCATTTTATCATCTGCCTTCATCCTGGCAGCGTATTTATTGAAGTCAAAATGCTCATCATCTTTCCCACCAAATGCAGACTCGAGGTGATCAATGTCAAATAATTCCTCCATGGTTTTCTTGGTGACTGGGTCGTCTGAGTACACAAACTTAACTTTGTTTGCAGTTTTGGGCTCTAGGAATGGCTTTACCACCTATAACAATGAATACAAAGAGCCAAGGGCTTTGTTAAGTTTGCTTAGTGGCGAAGCCAGAAAATATTGCAAAGGGGGTCAAGTATGTTTGCGGATTAAAAATGCACTTTTAGTGCATCCGGGACGGAGAGAGTAATTTTTAGTGCACTTTTTTTTCAAAATCTAAAGGTACTAAAATGACATTTACAAAAAGTAAAGGGAGGGGGGGGGGGTGACCCCCATGGCTTCGCCACTGAAGCCACTAGTAATGATGCTAGGGAGAGAACAAGAGTGGTTTGCAGGGAGTTATAGTAGGTGTACCTTCCAGAATGGTTCAAAGAACTTTGGAGCATCATAAAGAATTGCTATACCGAGCCTCTCAGGATAATGTTCTTGCAAAACATGAGCAGTTTCCCGAGTCACCTTGATTGAAATATTTGACATTGTAAATCCATGAAAATCAATAAGCCACACCATCTGTTCTTGGCCTGGTGGCAGATTCAAAACTGCATTCTCCATGCAATACACCAAATACCTAATCTGTGTTTTTGTTGACTTGGAGTTCTGCACTCACAAACAAACAAGAAAGAGTCATCAAGACCAAGAACAAGATGAAAAAAGTCATATACTCCCTCCGTCCCAAAATGATCTTCACATTTGACAATTCAAACTTTTTAAGGATATAAACACTTGCTTCACCCATGTTCTTTTTATACACATTTAAGCCTAAATTGTAGAAATGGGAAGAAACTTTTTGGGACAATGAAAAATGGCAAATGAGAAGATCATTTTGGGACAGAGGGAGTAATTTAAGTATGAAACTTCTATGCAACAAGTAATTCATTTATGAACTTATGGGTATTTTGTTACGCCAACCTAACAACTCCATAAAGAAAGGCTACATAAATTTCAAATAGGTGGTATAGTTTCGCTCAGAAATGCATCAACTGAATTCAAACAAGAAAAAATGTGGGGGAAAACCAACCTGGCATCTAGGTCTCATGACAAGAACAGTCCTTCCAGACTTGTCTATATATTTTGACCTGTAAACTTTTCCTGTTTCTGCCTCGTGAGAAACTTCCTCCTGTATCACAAAAGAGAATAAATGAAACTGCAAGGAAGAAATGGTATACATATTTAAAATATGTGCCTAAAAGTAGCATATGACACGTCTGTTATGTTGTCACTCGTCAGTAATTTTATCAGAAAAATATGACATTGTGCAGGTACTCGGTACATATAATAGATACTCCCTCTGTCCCAATATGATCTTCCCACTTTTTTTGCCGTTACTACGAATGAACTTTGAACAATAATTTTAAGTTGATTCAGTTATCCTAATGAAGATCTAAAACTTGTTGTTAATAGTATTGTTGATGGTATATCAATTACAAGTTTTAGATTTTCATTAGCATGAAAAAATCAACCTATAATTATTGCTCAAAATTCATTTGTAGCAACGGAAAAAATAAAGGGAAGATCATTTTGGGATAGAGGGAGTAGGTTGTAAGAATTACATTTATACACTCCCTCCTCAAAACAAGTCCAATTTAACCAAACACACAGATGTAGAGAAGTGAAATGCGGAGTTGGATTCATTAATAAAAGGAGGTAAATGGTAAGTGACCTTCCAAAAAAAAGGAAAGATTACAAACTGGACACTTACTTTTGAAAGGGATTACAAGGAATACTAGATGCTTATTTTAAAACAGATGAGTACAACCAAAATGTTACTTTTATTTTCATCCTCTATCAATTGCATATACTTTCTTCCTAATGATATTCATCTTTACACTCGACATTCAGTCCATGCATAACTAGGACACATAAGAAATTAAGCCGATTTATATCATTTTCCCTCAGTCAGCCTTAAATGTACTATATTTCTGCTAACATATTTGCAAGTACATAACGCAAAAGTTAGTTTTCTGAAATATGTCGTTAGCATGTTAAGATAATAAAAACCCCATTCAGTTATGTACTATCTATGTCCCTAAATGAATGTCTGAACTTTTTTCAAATACTCTTGGCCAAGAGCAAATTTGAAAGCTTTCTGGACATTCATTTCAGGACGGAGGGAGTAGTTCATTTTGCAGTCGTGGCATTTTTCACTGTTATTTGTTTCTCTCTCCTTCGCCTACTATCTTTCCTCTCAACCTCTCTCTCTCTCTCCTACTTTCCATTCAAGCATTAGAAAACCACAAAAGAAACCAGTGACAACCAATCCAAACACTCACAAAGTATCCATTGTTCAGTCAATCTTAAGTGAAACAGCCACCTTCAACCTTAACCTAGAGAGATAGCTCGATCCATGTCTGGAACAAAAAACAACCAACTCAGTTTATTATAATCTCTCGGTTGGAGAATGGAAGAGAGGAAATTTTATGTGATTCTACATATGATCCTACTCTGAAAAAAGAAATTAAACATGGGGACACATGCCTAAACCAAAACAATTTTTGATTGTAAGGAGGAAAGATGTTTACAAATTACAACCAACTAAATTTGTAAAAATGTAGTCAGAGCTTAGGAATAACAATTGACATAGGGGTTTATTTCTATTTTTCATTAGCCTTGGCTCATAACAGTTGCTCCAAACAGATATTTCAATCTGCTCATCACATCCATATCAAGGATTTTAATCGAAGTACGTTAATGGCCTGATACAGGCACAGGGACATGGCTTTTTCAGAAAAATAGAATACAGGTACGATCTGGTGAGTAAAATTATAGTATCAAGCATTAATACACTTGATATCTGTTAATTGTAACTTTTGCAAACAGCAATCAAGATTTAATCATACTGCAAATATAGTTCTCCCTCCGATCCAAAATAACTGCTTCCCTTTTGGGATGATCCAAAACGAGTGACCTTTTCTCTTTGTCGCCCACCTTTAAAGCATTTGTATGTACTAGTTTTACAGTCAAATTGGTCTCCTTAATCTGTGTGCCAAGACAAACGTAGAACTTATTTTGGATCCGAGGGAGTAATAAACAGCAGACCAACATCAGGTTTCATTATAAGAAAAGGTTTGGTTTCAATATAGAAAGAAAAACTCCATCAGATTATACCATTCTATTAGGAAATACAGTTAGAATTTGATAAGGTGGGATTTGATCTACTCCCTCCATCCCTCTTTAATTTACAAAAATGAGCGTTGGCACAAGAATTAAGAAAATGATTGAAAAAGTGATGTGTTGTGAGTGTAGATAGTTGGGTATTAGTTTCCATTTTTGGATTTTGTAGATTAATGTGGGACAACCAAAATGGCAATTTTTGTAGATTAAAGAGGGACAGAGGGAGTATATATGAAGCAGTGGTATTTCCAAAGAGATAGGAGCAAAAGTGCATCCACACTAGGTACACATCTGTACACAGTCCACAGTTGTTATCTAGCATATATACAAAGGATGACTTCTTAATCACTTTCTTCACATTAAAATCAAGAAAGACGAAGGGATATCAGCGCTGATAGCACAAGGCAATGAACACGCATCTTTTCGTAAAGGTATTCACATGTTAATGCCTTGTTCAAGCTTTACTGGTAGCAGTAAGTCATCAAAAGCACAAACTAATACACCCGAGATGACTCCTATAGTAATGTTTGGGGCACGAAAAAGTCACAAATTTGGCCACAAATCCGTGTCGGTAATTACTGATTGGTGGTCCCATCGCTTACTCTGGGGTCTACAGACTATGTAGCCGATCAATAACTCCTAACATGAAATTTCTGTGCCAAAGTTTGTAACTTTGTACCCCTTGGATTACCCGGCCTCCTATTACACACACACAAAGATGAATATGGTTAAGAATTACCCAGCGAATCTCATCAGGCTTGTATTCCGTTCTCCATTTCAAGGTCGCTTTTAGCATTTTAGTTGCCTTCTTAACATTCCAGCTCCGTGCCCTCAAATACCTTGAAATGGATGCATCAGTGCAATAAAGAGACATCCTATCTGAAAGTGGTCCAATTAACTTGCGCACTTCATTGATCTGGAAAATTACAAGCTATTGTTAGCTTCAAAGCTTAGTTGATTCATTAGTACGTAGTACTAGTAGATAACCAAAGTGCATAGTTGTAGAACAGTAGCGAAAAAATGAGACCTTTTTCTGTTGCTCTTCTGGTGGTAAAGAATCCTCAAAGCCGTTTGAACTTAATTTCTTTAGCTCTGAACTCATAGCTTAGTACCACTTCCTGTAGTTTGGACGTCAAAAATCAAATATTTTACAATAGATCATAAGTCTATGCAACTCATTTCTGTATAGGCAAAGCACCTAACACCCAAGAAATCATGCTCACAAGTGATAAATCATAACATCTGTTTCTCCTATTAAGAAGAAAGAAGGCACCAAAAATATGGAAGTTTCATGCGTTTACGAAAAACTACGAAAGTCAATTCCATAAAAATCCAGTCGACATCATTGTAAGAATATGAAAGCTTATATACTACGTGTGCCCAAAAAGAGCATTTGCATGGTGCAGTGTGCTCTACTAGTGTCTGATTCAGAAGGTAAGAACATCCATCAGTATCTCTAATACTCCTATAATTCAAACTTAGGCTCGATTAACAATTTATCTTCCCGAAAATAACCAACTGAAAATGCGGAAAGCCAAAATATCTTTGACAAATCGTACTTTTTTTTGCTGTATTTCTCATCACTCAAAAATACAGCATCAGGGTTAAAATCAGAGAGATCTCCATCCATCTCTAAGTCACAATCATACTTTCAGAACACACAATAACTCTGGATACAGAGCAGTATAAACCCATAAATTTCTTCCAGCATACAGTCATAATTAATTGGCTTTCCCAAACAATTAGGTTTACTACCTACCTCATATATTTGATCAAATCTCAAACATGAAATAATTGAACATGGTGTAAGAATAAAACAGCAAAAATCTAATAGCAATAATTGAGGAATTAAGAAAACATCAATATCTCATCTTCATGTAACCAATCCAAAATCAGACATTAAACCCACCAAAACAAATCAATATCAAAATTGGGTTTTCATCAAACCAACAAGCTAAATCCAAACAATTTCAAAAAAAAACCAATCCATGCAACACAAGAAAATGAAAATGAAAATGACCACCTACAATTCTACAAGTAATTGGGTATCGCAAAACAACACTGCATGCAATTATGTGTGTGGAGGAGTTATATACCTGTACAGTGACAGAGAAGAATGAAGATCTCAGAAAGAGAAAAAAAAAAATTGGAATCAAGAGAAAAATTTAGGGGGGTCAAATCAAATCGTCCAAAGGGTGATGAAAGTTAAAGAAGGTTTGTCGTGTTTTTGTTGGAATTGGGAGTAAAGAAATGGGATCTGTTAGGTAATTTGCAATGGCGCAGGCCATGTGTAATTTTAAAGACATTGTTGCTGATTTCAAAGCTTGTTTCTTGGACAGACAAGGTCAACTCTTTACAAAATACCGGGTAATATTTTATGGCAAATGTAAGAAACTAAAAATATTCTTCTTATTCAATTTTTAGCATTTAATTTGCAAGAATGCTATGATTAATGGAAGGGAGGGGCTATTTTCACTAAAAAAAAAATACTAATCCACTACATTTATTAAAATTATTTAATGACTTGACATATTTACCCTTAAAATCCTTCTTAATCTAATCTGGTAGATTAATATTTGGAAAAACTGCAAATATAGTACCTGAACTATTGAGGTTATTTTGTATTTGGTACCTGGACTCTCATTTTTTGCATCCGTCATACCCAAACTCTAATTTTTACTGTATCCGTCATGCCTACCACTAACGACATCCATTTTTCTCAGTTAAGTCATCATGTGACCATACATGTGATCAATTTTGCAGGGGTAAAATAGGAAGACAACCCTCCCTCTCACACACAACCCTCCAATTCAAGATCAAACAAGAAATCAACAAAATAAAAATCAAATCAAAAGAAACCCAGACAAAATTACAAAAATATTCAAGAAATTGAACGAAACCCATTCCCATATACCAAATCCAAAAATATCCAAGGAGAAATCATCAAAAGATTGACACTGAGTTTCTCTTTTGATAGGAAAAAGAGAATACCCAGAAAAAGAGAAATGAATTTATTTTAATTTTTCATGAATGTTTTGAGCTCAATTGTCATTCTGTTCTTGCTCTGTTTTTCACATTTGTTCTCCGTTTTTCCTCAATCTCAAAATGGGTTCGATTTTGTTTTTGAACCGTGTTATTTAAAACAGTGAGCTAGGATTTTGAATATTGGGGAATGCGATTGAGAGAAATGGCGTCTTCCCAGATTGAAATCGTCTCGTCTTCTCCGTTTGGGTGTGTTCTAAGAAATCAAAAATCGTCGATCGGTGGGCTCGAGCTCGACAAATGGTGTTCCCCGTCGATGATAATAATAATAAGGCCGAAAATTTGATTCTAACGACAACCCATAATTCGAATTTCACCAGAGAAATTTCCCCATCTCAATCCGACGATTCTTCCTCAATTGAAATCAGAAACTCCGGTAGGGTTTCTTCACTGGTTCGGAAACGGCGACATTTCGAGGCAGATTCCAAGAACTTAAACGCCGAAAACAATGGCGGCGTCAATTGTTCATCCCCGGTGAGTACCATGAGTAATGCCGGCTCCACGTTCAACGAAAACCCATCATTCGTAGACGCTAATGATTCCGTCGACGGAAAATCTGTAATGTCGGAGGAACTGTTCTTCGATTGGGAATATGAAAGGACGACTCCAAATAACGATCTTGCCGGCGACGAGGGAATCGGAGTAGCAGGCGAGCCTTGAAGTTCTTTGAGCAACAAGGTTGTGTGTGAGAGGGAGGGTTGTCTTCCTATTTTTACCCCTGCAAAATTGATCACGTGTATGGTCACATGATGACTTAACTGAGAAAAATGGATGTCGTTAGTGGTAGGTATGACGGATACAGTAAAAATTAGAGTTTGGGTATGACGGGTGCAAAAAATGAGAATCCAGGTACAAAATCCAAAATAACCCCAATAGTTCAGGTATTATATTTGCAGTTTTTCCGTAATATTTTCAAAGTTACCTATCTAATTTTTATATGTTTACGTTTTGGGAGTGGCTAATGCCACTACATTTTGTACTTATCCACTACAAATGCTAAAATTTAGGAGAAATAATAATTGTGTTGACACAATTTCCCTCTAAATACTTACCTTCTTTATATGAATTATTTTTCTATTTTTAAATCACTTCCTTAAATAAAGACTATTTATACTACAAAAATTATTTGTCCAATAAATCTATTAATGTTTATTGAAATAATAGATCCTTTTTTTATTTTTTCTTGATCTCCAAAACAATTTATTTATTTATTTTAATATACATAAATATTTATTATGTCCCAAAATGAATGACACGTTTTGATTCTAAGAGACACTCTAAAAAAACTTATTTTTGATCCATTTTAATAGAAAAAAATATGAATATTTTTGTTATTTACTTTTGAACTGTAAAATTTTCATGTTCAAAGGGGAGAATAAAAAATGTTGAAAATTTATTAATAAACAAAATTTTCTTATTAACTGTCATTCAATTGGGGACACAATTTTCTCAAAAAATAAAGTGTCTTTCTGAAAGGAGTAATTTATATGAAAGAAATTATAATATGGTTTAACGATATATGTTGGGAAATAAATTTAGCTAGTTTAACATAGTTCTTATTATATGAAAATAAATTAGATATCTTTATTTACCGAATTTTATTTTTATATCTACCTAATAATTTTATTATTTTATGGTCTCAAGTAAAGAGAAAATAAACAAAAATAAAAATAAAATATTGTAAAAGTTCATTAACAAAATATATTTCTTCATTGTAAATTTCAAATATTAAAAAAATATTTACAATTTCTTAACTTGTATAGTATTTTTATCATTACGTCAAATATATTTAATTTTATTCATTTTATTAAGCCAAAAAATAAAAGGAGATATATCTCATTTAATTTGATTTATTTACAGTGGATAATGGAAAGAAAAAATTTAAATATAAATAAATAAAATTGAAGCTGAATGAAATTACAATGATTTATTTACTCTAGAAAATTATTTTATTATTAAATATGATAAATATTTTAAAGGTAAAATGGGACTTGAATATGAGCAATTAATTTTTTAATTAGTAAATATAATGGATAGTGAAATTTGTGATTCATATTTAGTATCTCCTTAAATTACTCAATTAACTCTTCAAAATACAAAGTATAATTTTGTCATTATACAAAGAATGTAGTGGATAAGTAAATATTGTAGTGGCACTAGCTCCTCCCTTAGATTTTTTTCTTTCTACTTTCCAAATCACTTCCTAACAGTAATAAATGTTGCTCTTTAATTCTTTTTGTCAACTTAATTCAACTTTAACCAAAAACTTAATTATTTATAATTATTATTTCAACTTAAAAAATATTATTAAAAATAGTGGAGCATCATTGAGGATTTTTTTCATAAGTTTAATAATTTAGGCCAAAATATGTTTAGCCCCCCAAAGTATCCACTCATTCCCACTTTGCCACCCAAACCCAATTTTGTCCCAAAGTGACCCTCTAATTTGCCATTTGTCCCAGTTTGACCTATGACCCCTAACGGCGTTAGAAATTAACGAGAAATTGTCATGTGCATGTCATGTGAGGGGTATTTTTTATCATTTTTCTTGAAAATGGAAGGGTATAAAGGTCCATTTATACCCTTTCTCCACCACCACCATCATCAACCTTCATTCACCGCCACCACCACCACCACCAATTTTCCAGAATCCGGTGACCACCGCCGCTATTTTTCTAGAATCCGAGCACCACCACTAACAATTCTCTCAAAAATCAAATTGAAAAACCAAATCATAACCTGATAACCAAGTCAAAAATCGTTCAACCTCAAAGATCAAAATTCGAAAATCAAAAACCAGGTCTCGAAAACCGGAGATCGAAAATCGAAATCACAAATCAAAACCCATATTTGTTTTCAAAGTGAAAAATAAATTGAAGTCAAACCCAGATTTGGGTTTTAATGTACGAAAACAGGAGGTCGATCAGAGGTTGGGAAGGATGCCAGTAGATTTCCGCCGTGGCCTCCCACCAGACCGAAGGGGAGACACCGAATTAGACCTTTGTCAGTCCGATTTATGCTCACCGGAGATCAATAGCTTGGACATCCCTTGTTTAAGATGAGCATGCCCGGCTTCTAACTCCTGGATCTTCTTCAATAGCACTTCCACCGGTGGCAGAGGCGTCGGTGCTGCCGTGTTATCCATTTTGGCCAACACCCAACTTGAAAACTAAAAAAAAAAAAAAAACCCAAATTCTTAACTGGGTATTGATAAATCTTGATTTCTTGAATTCCTCTGTTTTCTTAACTGGGTATTAAAACCCCCAAATTAAAACCCCCAAAGTACCCCTCACATGCTATGCACATGACCATTTTTCGTTAACTTTCTAACTTCGTTAGGGGTCATAGGGGGTCATAGGTCAAACTGGGACAAATGACAAATTAGAGGGTCACTTTGGGATAAAATTGGGTTTGGGTGGCAAACTGAGAATGGATGGATACTTTGGGGGGGGGGGGGGGGGGCTAAAGGTATTTTGGCCAATAATTTAAAATATATGTTTAAAGATCACTCAATTTCGTAAGAAATTGATGATATGAGATGGACAAAAAAATAATCTTCAACTATGTATGCATTTGTTTATATATTTTTCTGATAGAATTTATGCATTTAAATAAGGTTATATTATAACTGTTGATTAATAGTTTTGATAGTAAAATCAAAATTATTTGTTTGTATAGTTCTGTTTAGAAAAAGAAAAGTGTTTTCTTATCTTCAGTAAGTTCACTCGATTTCTTTCACTGAAACATAGAATGTTTTTTTAACTATGACTATATAATTTTATTATATAATGATAAAAAAAATTAATTTAGAGTCAAAATCTTAATAGTGTTGCGAAATGAGTACATAATGTTTAATATATTAATCTACCAAAAAAGAGCATGTTCAAACTGTGCAATCTCAAAACACTTACGTTTTTTTTTTAATTTTCGTGCTAGAAACATATTGTGCAATCTGGGACGGTGAGAGTATGTAATTTTTTTTTTTCCAAGCAAGAGTATGTGATATTGTTAGAATACATTATTGATTGATGACTCATCAAAACTACTATTAATAGCTTTGCTAGGCCGATGAGCCTTGGCTCAGTTGGCATAATCCCTTGCTTTCCTACGGAAAAGTCGAGGGATCGAACCCCCTGCCCTTTATGTTGTAGTCCAAAAAAGTAGGGATGGCAAAAAAAAATAAAAAATAGCTTTGCTAGAGTTTCATGAGGAGAATTTTATTTTCATAAATTTCAATCAAAATTCCATGAATATAATCAAGAAAGTCATTACAAGACTTATTTTAGAGGAAGAGAGTAAATCTCATTAGAAATTTAGGACGAATAAATGTTGTCTTTTTTTTAAGTAAAAATACTAAACGCATTAATAAGGATTAAGAAGATGGTGCTCCAAAACAGTCGGAGATTCATCCCAAATATAAATATTTTTACAAAAACAAACAAGCGCTAACAATCTGTCTACCCCAATAAAAGACACAAACACATCTTGATTATGGATGTCTAATCTTCAATCAATCAATCAATCAAAGCCTTTACAAACAATGACTTGTGTGCGCTTCTCCAAGTGTCACTTGGACACGGCCTAACACTGGCATTCAGAAAACCCCCAAACGGGAACAATTTGGCGTTGAAGACATGACAAAGTAATGCATTTGGGTAGACAAGAAATGTTCAACGAAGCATCGCAAGTATTGCAATAAAGAATATAAATAAAATACAAAGACTCTCAACATAGAGAGAAGGCAAAGACTATCGACAAAAGAGAGAAGATAAAGGCTCTCGACAAAAGAAACAAATAAATAATATATGATTAAATAATAATTTTGTCCATAAACTTGGCAGTTTTTATTAGTTTGGGCCTTTATGAATATATTTTATTAGTTTGGTCCCTTATGATGGTTTTTTTTGCCAGTTTTCCCCTTCCTTCTGTGAGATTTTTCAAAATTCCGAATATACCCCTGAAACTAATGATAGTTTGGTCCCTAAACTTGGCGCTTATATTAATTTGGTCCTCCATGATGGATTTATATCTTAGTTTGCCTTTTTTTTATTTATTTTTACTAATTTTCTACTATTAAATTAATTTTAAAATTGTTTATAATGGGCTAAAAATAATTAAGTAGTTTCAAAAAAGTCTCAAAAATTTTTATCCTAAATTTTTTTCGAGTTATTCAACCTTAAAATTTAATCCAATAATATAACAAGACGTAAGACAAAGATATTAAAATTTTGAGGCGAGTCGATTGATTGGTGCTAGAATGTCGCCGAAAATTAGGATTACATGGAATAAATCCTCTTTTCAATGAACCATAGAAGTTGTGCGTAGCGCAAATTCAATTATTATTAAAAAAACGAAAATTCTTCCTCATTTAAACATTAATCGTTGATTCAATGATTAATTTTTAAATTAGGAGATTTGGAAAAACTAACGGGAGATCGAATGGAAAACAGAAATATCATAGTATAATAGATAATGTAAAAATGTAAAATAAAAATAAATTGTGTATTTAACCTCACCAAACTTGTCCAATTTTCCTTTTAGAATTAGAATTTTGTTTCATTAGTGGTGATTTTGTTCAGAAAAATATGTTAGAGCTAACTTAGAAGTATTTGTAATTCATGGATCAAGTTCGTATTTCATTGACTTGATAAAACATACATTTAATTTTATAAACTATCAGAAATTGATTTATGTTAATGTCGACATTAGAAACGGATGAAAAATGTGTATTACTACAAGCTTGATATTCGAAGAGGTAATATCGTTCCACACATCTTGTCTCCTACTCCCTCTCTCTCGCCCAGAAAAATAGTCTCATTTTAATTTTTTATGACTTTGACCAACCATTGGTGATGATCTAATCATCTTAGAATTAGAGATGTGGTAAGAAGAAGCGAGAGGCCCGAGTGTTAGCATGGGCTGGACTGGGCCGGCAATGGACTATGTTGGAGGTTCCACCTTAAAACCAATTGGTGATAAGGGGAGTAACTCCTCAAGTCTATATACCGGTCCATGTTTCTCTCTTTAGAAGATGTGGGATAATTGTCTCTTACAGTTATCATTAAATTGACACTAATATTCAATCAAAGTTTATTTCTATTGAGTATAAAAAGTCAAAATTAAACTATTTTTCTAATTTTTAGGCAAATAGTATAAATTCGCAAACTATCACAAATAGATTTATGTCAATCTCAACATTAGAAACGAAATGAATTCAGATGTGCTTGAACTACAAGCTTAAATTTCGAAGAGGTAAATAGGTAGTTCTCTGTGTCTTTCTCTTTTATTAGTAATTTAGCCCGTGCTCCACACGGTAATGGATTGAGAGCACATTAAGGAATGTGATAACAAAGATTAGTAAACTACTTTTCTTATATATTGAGTTCAAAAAGAAAATAAGATATACCTAACAAATGACAATTTTACCCATGTCTTTGAGAAGTTATCTATTTGAATTTCAGTATAAAAAATTGGGGTTGACTTGCAAGCCAATAACGTTGAAGTATGAAGAGAGTGAACAATAAAAAATCTTTTTGATAAAGTTTAAGCCGTTTATCAAAAATTGATGAGACCATTCATTTATGTGTAGAGATTAGTTAATATATCATATTTGGTTTATTTTTAGATGAACGTAATCTTTAGTGGTTCATTCCTTGAAGATATTGTTATACATTCGATGTAAATTTCATGATCTTTAACATGTTCTCAACCTTTGAAATTCTATGACCTATAATTGTAACTGAAGTGGTAATTGCTTAAGTCATAATAGTTTGATTTTGTTAATTTAGTGTTATGAATTATCAATATGACTATTGGAAACATTCAAAATTTAATAATATATTAAAATTAATTATTAATGAATAAATGATTGCTCACAATAAATTTAGTATTAACTTTTGACCTTTCAATTTTCTATTCTAGATTATATATATGAGTATTGCATCTATAGAAGTTGACTATAAGTAGAATTAGTCTTTTATAGTATTTTAAAATAATAAATTAAAGATAATAGTATCCTATATAGTTATTAATAAAATTAGCTAATACTAAAAAAAATGTCCCCAAAGGAGTGGCCCAGTGGTAAAGCCAAGTCTCACCCTCGGTGAGCGCTAGAGTTCGATCCCTCTCCTCGCCTCCTTATGGCGTGGACATTGTCAAAAAAAAAAAAAAAAAGAGAAAAATAAATAGCCTCTTAGTTGTAGGGGCAATTCTGACATCGCTTCTTGAGACGTAAGATTTGGTTAATTAATATTATAATTTATAAATAATAATAGTTAATATATATAATAACTATTATAATTAACTAATAATATTATTAATAAAAGTTAACTTATATAGTAACTATTATGGTTAACTAATGTTAGACAAACACTTCCATGCGAACATGGAAGGCCCGTCTCATCCATGAAACGGGTCGGATTTTGACCCGCTCGCCCGACCCACGAACCGGCTCCAGGACCCAGGGGTCGACCCTGCCACGTGGCAGCCTCTCATAGGCCAATTTTTTTTCTTTTTAAATTTTTATATTTTTTTTTGGTTTTTTTCGGTTTGTCAAAAGTAATAGTTACTATAACTTAATGTAATGACTGTGTTCATATAAAGTAACAGTTTGTATACATAAAAGTAATACATATATACAGAAAAGTAACAGTGCTTTTTTTCTATGTTTTCTTCGTTTGTCAAAAGTAATACTTATTACAACTAAAATGTAACGAACGTGTTACTTATATGTAACAATGTTTATATATAATTGTAACACATATGTATAGAAAAAGTAATAATTCAAGCATTTACATTTTTAGAGCTAAAAACACTTGATTAATGTTACATGTAAAAGTATTACATTATCTATAGAAATATGTTATAATTTCTTTTATTAAAGTGTTACATTTACTTGTACAAACAATTACATTCATATATGAGTTGTTACTTTTCAAATGTTACTTTCTTTCAAAAAATTAAATCAAAATACACAATATTTATATTTTTGCAAAAGCATTATTACATTTCAGTATAAATGATAATTACATTTATATATTGTTTGGGTTACATGTAATTATAGTTAGTATTACATTTGAAAAAAAATGGGTAAAACGAGCTTTTGTTTTTGTAAAACAGGTGTTACGTTTACTTATGAATAATGTTACTTTATATGTATACAATCATTACATTAAGTTATGGTAACTATTACTTTTGGTGAACGGCTGAAAAGCCAAAAAAATAATATAAAAACTAAAAAAAAAAAAAAAAAAAAAAAAAAAAGACCTTTGGGAGGCTGCCACGTGGTGGGTCATGCTCATGGGTCATGGGGCGACTCGTCTCATGCATGAGATGGATCCCCTTGTTCTCATGGGAGACCACCTCTTCATAGTATTAGTTAACTTTTATATTTAGTAACTATAAAAGTTAACTAATACTATTAATGGTAATAGTTAACTTTTATAGTAACTATCATTGTTAACTAATACTACTAATAGTAATAGTTAATTTATATAGTAACTATTATGGTTAACTAATACTACTAATAGTAATAGTTAACTTATATAGTAACTATTATGGTTAATAAATACTATTAATAGTAATAGTTAACTTAAATAGTATCTATTATGGTTAACTAATACTATTAATAGTAATAGTTAACTTAAATAGTAACTACTATTATGGTTAACTAATACTATTAAGGGATTTTTACCAATAAGTTCCTGGGGGAATGTGGTATTTACCAATAAAAACAGAACATTTTAAATTCTACCTTAGGGTCTTTAGGTTCAAATAAATTTTACTAATAAATCTCTCGTACCTTTTAAATGGAAAAAATACCCTCAGCCCAAATTAAATCATCCAACACCTCTAACCTTTGACCATTTTGACTGCCACCTTTACATATGACAACCACCGCCCGCCGCCGCTGGCCACCAACTCCGCCGCCGGTGACCGCTGCCGGCCACCACCGCCGCTGTCTCGCCGTACCTCCGACCCCTACCGCCGGACCTCACCCACTGCTGCCACAACCATCTCCAACCCCAAGTATTTTAAATAAAAATTATTTGCTCTGGGGAGGGTTTGAACCCAAGACCTCTTGGTCTTGGCTAAAACTCATAACCACTATGCCAAGCTTCTTACTTGTTACTTTAGTAGACTATTATATATTTAACACTACAACCTCACATTTGTTGTTGTCTTCTTCTTTTTTTTTTTTTTTTTTGGTTAGGAGTATTAATTATTCACAATTGGACAATTACTCATTTTTAATAAAAAAATGAGATAAATTTATTTCACAATTGTTTAAAGAGCATTTGACAACACAGTTCTGAAAATGATTTCCTTTGTAAAAACTGTGTGATGAATTTCTTAGTTGTTACACTCAACTCATGTATTAACAACTGAGAAATAAATATACCAGTTCTTATATTAAACTCGTGTGTGAATAAATGAGAAATGAATATCTCATTTATTATCATATTAACAACAGAGAAAAATTAATAACTGAGAAATGAATGCACTAGTTCTTGTACTCAAATTCATATGTGAATAACTGAGAAATAAATTTCTCAGTTATTATATAATTAAACCGATAAATTGAGTCATCAATTGTGAAAAATGAGAGATGGATTTATCAGTTTTTAAAATAAAAAATGACACAACTGTGAAATCACATAATTGAGAAATCATACAACTGAGAAATCAGTTGAAAAATGATTTTACAAGTGAAAAATGAAATTTTATTTTCTAAAATTGTGAAATTAATTGAGAAATGAAAAATGATTTTCTCAATTTTTACTAGTGAAAAATGAGACTTTTATTTCTAAAATTTGAATTATGTGTTGAGTGTACTTGTTTGATTCAATTTGACGACACGATTAAAACGGTGGTCTCAGATTTTTTTTTCAATTTCTAGATTTTGAGATATTACATTTTAAAATTTTTGGGGAAAAAAAAAGAAGAGAGAGAAAAAGTAGGAGGGAGAGGGATATAAAACACGCATGAAGAAAGAGAAAGAGAAAAAAGGAGAGAGAGAGAGAGAGAGAGAGATGATGGAATATACTATGCGCATCTTCAAGCAAGCAGGGGCATTTTGGTCCAAGGAAATTGCAAGGGACTTATTGGCGAGTTTCCATAATGTCTGTCCTTATTGGTTATTTTTGTTTGGATGAGGGACTTATTGGTCAAAGCCTCTACTATTAACAGTAATAGTTAACTTATATAGTAATTAATACTATTAATAATAATAGTTAACCTATATAATAACTAATATCTTTAACTAATATTATTAGCTAATAAAAATAATATCAAAAGTCACTTAAAGTTTAAGGTGGTGATGACATGGTTTCACCAAAAGCAACCTTTAGCAAAAAAATATCCACGTGGCGAATCCAAATTCCTCCACCTCAGCTTTTAATATATATAGATTTTTTGGCAGTACCGTAGCATTCCCATTACTTCTCGACTCTTGTTATGCAACAAATTTGTTAGTGCAGAACTGAGGTGTTACCTCAGGTGTTGCCCTGACAGTCTAAGTGTTGTGACGAGATTCTTTGTAATTTGATATTTCTTTCTAATGTAATTTTTATACAAATGTCCTAATATTATTTTCTAGATGTTGGTCCATATTTTCACGTATAATAAATTTGGTTTATGGAGCTTAAAATGTGGAAGAAAAATTAATGGAGATTTATTCATAATTGGTGAGTAAATGAAGGAGTCTCAAACATATTTAACATGTGTTAAATATGGAGAAAAACGTGGGAGACCATTTCAAAGTTGTTGTTGCTGATTAATTGAAGATGTACAAGGCTTTGGAAGCATGAGGTACAAGAAGGAGAAGCAAGGACTTGGGCTTCAAGAAAGCGGTTGAGAAAAATATGGAAAAGAAGACCAAGTCTTCCTTGAAGATAGGAGATCATGGCCAACTCACTCCACTCTAAACAGCCCCAAGGCTGTTCTTTGTGTAGCCTCCAAGTATGTGTGGCTATATAAAGAGTGCTTGGATGAAGAATGAAGTGAAGCCAAAATATCACACACATCCATAGCACAAAGATCAAAGTACTCTTGGCTCCTTAAGGATTCTTTCTCCCATACACTCTTTTATCACTTAAATACTTCGAGTTTGAGTGAGTTTTGGTTAGGATAGAATCTTGTACTTTGTTCTTAGTTTGGTTCCATAGAGAGTATATCATATTAGTTATAGGGAACCTTTTGACTTTGTATTTGGTACACTTATTAAATATAAAGTTTTCGCCTAAGGGCAATCTCAAGTTATATTTATATAACTTGAGAAAAATATATCTCTTGTGCTATTTAATTTTCCGCTGCAAAACTCTTTTATTTTTGTGTGTGTGTTTTCTGTCCATCAGCGTGTGTTACCTGGGGTGTTACTTAACACTTGAGGTAACATCTGTTCTCAGCAAGCTATTGACAAACAATTTCAATTGGTATCAGAGCCCGGTCACTTGACATACTAAGTGGTTCGTTCCAGTTTGTCATGGCTTTCGATCCTGCTAATTCCAATCAGAAACGTCTTCCTGTTTTAGATGGCTCGAATTATGCTTAGTGGAAGATCCGCCTACGCTCGCATATCAAATCAATTGATCTACGGGCTTGGCGATCTATAACAAATGGTTACTCTCTTCCTATGTTACC
The DNA here is from genome assembly GCA_026119855.1 of Campanula takesimana. Classification (NCBI taxonomy): domain Eukaryota; kingdom Viridiplantae; phylum Streptophyta; class Magnoliopsida; order Asterales; family Campanulaceae; genus Campanula; species Campanula takesimana. The sequence goes on along the minus strand of JAOWBW010000318.1, from coordinate 337,352 downwards.
TCCAGATGAAGATGGTGACGTACAAGTCAAACCTGAATCTGAGTGGACTAATGAAGAGATTAATCTAGCGAATTTCAATGAAAAAGCACTTAATGCTATTTTTGAGTGGGTTGATATGCATATTTTCAAACTTATTCAAAATAGTTCCACTGCTCAAGAAGCATGGGAAACTTTACAAATGTTTTGTGAAGGTGATACTAGTGTGCGTGAAAATAAGCTTAGAACTCTCAATGGAAAATTTGAAAGGTTGAGGATGAGTGAAAACGAAACTATTTCTTCATATTTTGAAAAATTGTTTGATATTGTAAATTAGTGTCAACTTTTAGGTGAACCTTTTACCAATAAACAACTTGTTTCAAAAGCTATTCGAACTCTTCCCGAGAGATTCAATATGAAAGTTTCATCTATTGAAGAAGCTCACAATCTTTCTACCATGAACATCAATTCTTTAATGAGCATTTTGAAAGATTTTGAGTCAAATCTCCTTGAACAAAGTGAGGCTTCTAAAAGAAAAAATGTCTCTTTAAAAGTGCAATCCTCAGATTTTTCAAATGATGATGAAGATGAAATTTTTGAAGAATTGGATGAAAGTGCCAGTGTTGCTTTACTTGCTAGAAAATATAATGCAATGGTTAAAAAGTTTAACAATGAAAAAGTGCAGGTAAAAGCAAAGAAGAAACAAACCAAGGTGTATGATTCGATGCCAAGAAGGACGTTCCCATCTACTCAAAAGTCAGCCCCTATGCGTAGAGCATCCTCAGATCAATCAAGGTCTGATCCCAAATACATTGATTCAATTCAATGTCATGCTTGTTCAGGATGGGGTCATTATGCAAACGAGTGTGCCAACACACTACGGAAGAAGGGAAAGAACCTATGGGTATCCCTGAGTGACAATGAAGATGAGGGACCAGTCCAGGAGGAAGAACCAGAACAAACAAACATGTTTGTCACACTAAATGACTCGCAGACTGAACATGTTACCAGAGATGTTACGTCCACTGAGATAACATCTGAGACCACACCTGTCAGGTATAACAATTTCAGTTCATATAATGATGTTTGTTTCATGGTTTCCACTAACCTTGATGCAGGAAGTTCTCAAGAGGATGAGCTGAGCAAAGATGAACTCATTGCTGGGTTAAAGAACCTTTATGAGGAGTTGCTCAAGGAATGGAAGAAAGAGAACAAAATGGTTAAAACTTTAACCAAGATGAATGACTAACTCAAGGCCTACTTGACTCGCTTGGAAGTTCAAGCATCCAAGAGGGATGCCGAGCTAGAGAAAGTCAAGGCCAAGTTGACTCTAGCCGAGACCACCTTGAAGAAACTCAATACTGGATCGTCCAAATTAGATGATATCCTTAACTTGGGTAAGCCTCTCAAAGCAGGTATTGGTTTCCGAGAATCATTAGAAAGTATCACTTCTTCTTTGTCTTGTGATGAACATAATATATGTTTCATGAAAGGTCATGATTTTGATCAAAATTCTTGTTCAAGTGATGCTTCTGACAAAGGGAAAGTGTGTCAATATTGTCACACTACTGGACATTTTAAAAATAAATGTACTAAGCTTTCAAAAAAGGAGTCCAGTCCCTTTGTGTTACCTGAAGTGTTACCCAGCACTCCAGATAACACTTGTTGTCAGAAAGTCAAAAACACAAAAAATAAGTCATGGAAACCTAAAGCTAACCTGAGTTGTAATATTGTCTATACTGCCTTAATAACAAATGTTGAAGGATCATGGTTTTTTGATAGTGGGTGTTCACGCCATATGACGGGAACAAAAATGTTTTTAAAGGACTATGAATCTATTCAAGGGGGTAGTGTAACTTATGGTGGTGGGAGCAAGAGTAATATAATAGGAAAAGAGACACTAAATGTGATTGGTTTTCCTGCCTTAAAGAATGTCTTGCATGTAGATGGCCTAGTAGCTAATTTAATTAGTATTAGCCAACTTTGTGGTAACAATTTAGATGTAAAATTTAACAAGGACACTTGTAAAGTTTTTGATAGTACTAACAATTGCGTTATGACAGGAACTAGATCAAGTAATAATTGTTATCGTGTGGAAGATAAAATCGTGTGCAACACCACAAAGATTGATGTCACAAACCTATGGCATCAAAAGTTGGGACATGTTCATTTCAGGAACATCGATAAGATTGTAAAATTAGATGCTGTTAAGGGTATTCCTAAATTGGATCTTAAAAATTTTATCATATGTGAAGATTGTCTTAAGGGTAAACAAACACGTGCTGCCCATAGTGTTGCCCAACATTCCGAGCAACACTCTGGGACAACACATTGTTTTCAACTTTTACATATGGATTTAATGGGTCCAGTTGAGGTAGAGAGTCTCGGAGGAAAGAAATATTCTTTTGTTATAGTTGATGATTTTTCAAGATTTACTTGGGTTTATTTTTTAAAAGAAAAATCAGAAACTTTTGAAAAGTCTAAACTTTTACACTCCAAAATCAAAAACATGTTTTGTGCCTCTATTTTTAGAATCAAATCTGATCATGGAAGAGAATTTGGCAATGTTTTATTCTCTACGTTTTGTGAAAGAAAAGGAATACATCACGAGTTTTCGGCTCCTAAAACACCTCAACAAAATGGGGTGGCCGAACGGAAAAATCGTACTTTACTTGAAATGACTCGTGTGATGTTATTTTCGAAAAGGGTTTCTAAAAGATTTTGGGCTGAGGCACTTAACACAGCTTGTCACACAATCAATAGAGTTTTTCTAAGACCCGGAACTACTATGTCACCTTATGAGATTTTGAATGGCAAGAAACCGACAGATCATTATTTTCATGTCTTTGGTGCATATGTTACATTTTGAATGACCGAGATTATTTAGCAAAGTTTGACTCTAAAAGTGATAGGGCAATATTTCTTGGATATGCAACAAATAGCCGTGCATATAGAGTCTACAATCTTAGACTAAAAACCATCCAAGAATCGGTTAACATTGTTTTTGATGATCTCTCTAGTATTTCAGGTGAAGGTGCTCAAGAGTCTCCTCTTGTGTTGTTAGAAGATGTCACACAAACTGAAAGTGACATTATAGATGCTAACACAGATGCTGAGCAGAATGTTATCATAAATGAGACAATACCTCAGGCAACACCTGAGTCCAGCGAGTCATCCGAAGTTGATGTAGAGGTTCATGATAACACAAGAAGGGATCATCCATCCAGAATCCGTAGGAATCATCCTACAACTCAAGTAATTGGGGAAGTTAATGAAGGAATCCGAACAAGAGACAAAGAACTCGTAAATTATCGTGAAATGGTAAGGTATGTGTGCATGTCAACCACATACACCAAGGTAAAACACTCTTGTTTTGTGTCATCTATAGAACCTAAAAATGTAGTTGAAGCCATAAAAGATAATTTTTGGATTCAAGCTATGCAAGAAGAACTTGATCAATTTACCCGAAATGATGTTTGGTGTTTAGTACCCCGTCCCACTAATACTAATGTTATTGGGACAAAATGGATTTTTAAAATCACTTTGTATCAAATGGATGTCAAGACAACATTTTTAAATGGATACTTAGATGAAGAGGTTTTTGTTGAACAACCTAAAGGCTTTGAAGATCCATCTCAACCTAACCATGTATATAGACTTGATAAAGCCTTATAGGTCCTAAAACAAGCTCCACGTGCATGGTACAGTCGCTTAACTAGTTTCTTACTTGAATATGGATTTACTCGAGGCGAGGCAGATAAGACCTTATTTATCTTAAAACATGGAAAGGAACTCGTTGTTGCTCAAATCTATGTTTATGACATAGTCTATGGCTCTACTTCAAAAACTTGTTTAAATGATTTTGTAGAGGCTATGACATCAACATTTGAGATGAGCATGATGGGTGAACTAAGCTTCTTTCTTGGCTTACAGGTGAAACAATTACCTGATGGAATTTTCATTTCACAAAGCAAGTACGCGAAAAACTTGGTAAAGAAGTTCGGCTTGGAGGGGTCAAAAAGCTCCATGATTCCTATGAGTACTACACTGAAACTCGGCAAGGATCAAGGGGAAGAAGCAGTTGATCCTACCCTTTACCGTTCCATGATAGGTAGCCTCCTTTAGCTCACTTCTAGCCGTCCCGATATAATGTTCAGCGTGTGTGTCTGTGCACGATACCAATCCAACCCAAAAGTCTCCCATCTTAATTCCGTTAAAAAGATAATAAATATGTGTCTGGGACTAGTGAATTAGGAATTTGGTATAGTAAAGATACAAATACTAATTTGGTAGGCTTTAGTGATTCGGATTGGGCAGGGGATATAGATGATCGAAAAAGTACTAGTGGGGGGTGTTTTTACTTGGGTAATAATTTAGTATCATGGTATAGTCGTAAATAAAATTGTGTGTCTCTCTCTACTGCTGAATCTGAATATGTGGCAGCAGGGAGTTGTTGTACTCAACTGATTTGGCTAAAACATATGCTAGACGATTATGGGCTTGGGAGTAAAACTATGACTATGTACTGTGATAGTTTGAGTGCTATTAATATTTCCAAGAATCCTGTCCAACACTCCCGCACCAAACACATTGATATTCGTCATCATTTTTTAAAAGATATGGTTGAAAAAGGCTTAATCACTATAGAGAATATTGATACCATGTATTAATTGGCTGACACTTTTACAAATGCCTTAGACCATGAGAGATTTTCGTTTTTGAAAAACTCTCTTGGTCTTTGCAATCTCTAAATTATCCCTGCTTTCTGGTGTTACCTCGAGTGTTTACAGCACCTGAGATAACACTTGTATATTATTGTTTGTCTTGTTTTAAAATAAAATTAAAAAAAAAAAATATTTCCTTGTTTAATCTTTCAGTGGGTGGTCTCTTCTATCCATTGATGGTGGCACATACTGACCTTTTTGTTATGGTAGGATAACACTCTAGGTAACATTATTGATAACATTCTTTTTTAAACTCAAAAGTGACAAAGTCACTAATCTTTTTCAAAGGCAAAAAGGCTAAAACACTTATAATATTTCCTTAGTAGCTCGGGGCACGGCGTTCGCTGCGATGATGCACTCTTGTCAAAGGGGGATATTATCTAGTGATCTTGTACTAAGTATTAGGAACATGAAGTTCGCCACTACAATGTTTCCTACTTGAACGGTACAAATCACTAAAACATGTTTACACTTTATAAGGACTCGGGGCACGGAGCTCACTACTACGATGCTTCCTTGTAGATAAAGATGTGTAAATCATGTTTATTTTTAAGTGTTTGAAGATGAAGAACAAGCTTTTAATATCAAAATTACTAGATTTGTTTTGCCTAAAGTATTCTATTTTGGCAAGCTTGTTTTACCTCAAAATGCTTATTATAGAAGCATATTTCTGCCTCATGTGTTCAAAAATGAGGTCTATCTCGCTTTAATTGCCTTAATATAAGTTAATAAGGGATGTTTATCACAAATGTTATCTTAAGTGTTACCATCATTGCCATCAACACATTAGTGTGTGCTACATTCGTTTTTTTATTATTTAATTTATTTTCAGATTTGTTTTTTAAATTTTCAAAGTTTGAAAGTCTTTTTATTTAAAGAAAAAGAGTTTACAATTTTGAAAAAGTCTAAAACAAATCTTTTACTTATGGTAAAATATAGTTGTAACAATTTCCCTAAAATTTAGGAATCTATCTTCAAATTTTTGAGAGATCGTTACATCCTTAATTTACACCGTCTTATTTTTTTTTCTTTTCTTTTTTCGTTTTATTTAAAAAAAAAACGTGTTTTTTTTAATAAAACCGAATGTCTAGGTGAGTTTGTTAGTTGTGTGCTTGTAAATAGGGTGATTTAATTTATGTTAGTTTTAAATGTGAGGAAAAATAGGGGTTTAGTTAATTTAAATGATAAGAGTTAAGTTTGAATTAAATATTTATCCCTTTTTCACATTTTTAACCTCCCTAAAATATCTTTTCCTATTTACTCTCCTTATTTTTCTCACCAAACTCTTTTTAACTCTCCCTCACCTCGCCGCCTTCTTCAAATCGACGACAACCCAAAACCCTCAAAACCCTTCTTTGATTTCTCCAAAAAAAATTCTCCAATTTCTTCCCAAAAATTCAACAATGGTGAAACCCCCTCAAAACCCTAACCAACCCGAACCTCAAGAAGAGTCTCCAGGTGCTGCCTCAAATGTTATGTCGCCCATGGACATCTCGCCTTTGGCTTCTCAATTTTCGACCCAAATGGCCATGTCCATTGATGAACCATCTCAAATGGCTACCTCGGCACAACCTAAGCCTCCTCAGACTGCTTCTCCACCACCAATTCCCAATACAAAAAGAATCAAGAGAAAAGCCCCCGCAACCGCAAAGAATATTGGTGCTGCTCCAATGTCGAGGAAGCGTACCTCGAACCGTCTAAGTGCAATTGCAAGGTCAAAAATTCCTTCCAACATCTCCGACGATCCTGTGGAGGTCTCAGACGAAGGTGAAGAATCTCTTGGTCCTTCCTCCGATCATACTTCGAACCAGAACTACTTTGTTCCTCCTATAGAGCAAGCACAATCTGTTGAGAGCTTGGAAACATGGGTTGAGAATGAAGAGGAAACCCTTGCTGCTGCTCAGAAAAGGGTAGCCAAAGCAAAAGGGAAACAGAGTGTTGCCTCGGGTGCTACCAGAACACAGCCAACATCCAAGGTAACATCCCATTCCTCTAAGCCTCCTAGAGCTCCAGTTACATCTTCTGAATTGTTTGGGACTGATGATGATTTTCTCGAGAGTGGTTTTGTTGATGATGACGAAGTCTTTCCACAACCTTTTCTTACTTTGGAGTTTTACAAACGTCCTAACATGGAAAAATGGTTGGATATCTCTAACTTGAAAATGCATCGAGAAAAACATATAGATGAAGAAAATCTTAAAAAGCATGGTGTTTATCAGTTTTTGCAAGATAGGAATTTTTTAAATGCCAATCTCCTTCCCTCAAACTATGTTGATGCAGTGATTCGCAACTTATATGCTAATCTTCATCCTAACCTTGATAATGAACAATCGAAGAAATACGGCAAATTCTTTCTTAGAAGCAATTTTTTTAAGATTAACCCGTCCTTGATCAACAAAGTTTTAGGTATGCCTAACTGTGATGAAGACGTAGAATTAGCCGACAGGGATGAGATTGCTAAAATTCTTTCAAATAATGTGGTTGAGAGATGGCCTACAAAAAAGGATGAACGTTTTCTTGCTTCGCACCTTACTTCTCTTTTCTCTGTTCTACATAAATTGTGTATCTTCAACTGGCTTCCCACCAAAAATGAGCAATATGTGACCTTAGAGCAAGCTAGGGTCTTACATAAATTGGGATTGAACCGGAAAGTGAATTTTGGGAGATTAATCTTTAAGCATTTAGCTACTTGGGGTAAGAACAAAAAGCTTACTGTTTTGCCTTATCCATCTTTGATTTTCCAAGTGCTTTTGTTTCAAAAATTTCCCATTATGGATTCGGATGTCTATACTCGTGATCTTGACTACTACAAAGTTGACAGTCTTTTGACCAAGCAAGGATTAGGGGGTGTGCGATACACTAGTGACCTCCCTTGGGATAAATCAAAAGATATTGGGTCAAGTAAGTCCGGTCCGGGTAAGGGTGCTAAGAAAAGTGTTGCTTCAGAAAGTCCTTCCTTCACTCCCTCTTCTCCAAGCATGTTTGCAGGTACTGGTGTTAAAAATATGATGGCTAGTGTCTTTCATCTACTGGGTACTGATTCTCCCTCAATTCCAAAGACAACTGTCCTTGCATTTTTGGACAAACAAACTGTAATTTTGGGGAGAATAGTTCAAGATTGGACACAGTTAAAAGAAAACACAGCAGGCTTCATTAATCTGATTTCTTCCCAATCGGGGGGAGGTAGTGGTGCTGGTACAAGTACTGCCACAGAAGCTGTTGATGATGCTGCTGCTCGTGCTGCCAGGGATGCTGCCACTGATGCTAGGCAAGATGCTGGAGATAGCGGACATGATGATGATGATGATGATGATGATGAGGACGACGATGAAGAAGAAGAGTGACATGCATGAAGGTTGATGTTGCCGCTAAATCATGGGCAATGGTTTTTCATGGTGTTTGGATTTCAAAACAAGTTATTTTTGTGGTGGTGTGGTTTGTTTAAAAACAATTCGTATTTTGGTTTAGAACTTAAATACTTTGGTGGTTATTTTGGTGATTATCTTTGGTTAATATTTTGTGGGTTGTGGTTTTTAAAACTTGGATTTACTTTAGTTAACTCTAAGATTAAGGGGGAGTTTACTTTCGGGTAGAAGCTCTGTTATACTGCATATGGTTAACTTGTCTTTGCAGGTACCAACACTTAGGTGATTGGAAATAAATCTCAAATTAAGGGGCAGATTGTTAGTGCAGAACTGAGGTGGTACCACAGGTGTTGCCCTGACAGTCTAAGTGCTGTGACGAGATTCTTTGTAATTTGATATTTCTTTCTAATGTAATTTTTATACTAATGTCCTAATATTATTTTCTAGATGTTTGTCCATATTTTCAGGTATAATAAAGTTGGTTTATGGAGCTTAAAATGTGGAAGAAAAATTAATGGAGATTTATTCATAATTGGCGAGTAAATGAAGGAGTCTCAAACATATTTAACATGTGTTAAATATGGAGAAAAACGTGGGAGACCATTTCAAAGTTGTTGTTGCTGATTAATTGAATATGTACAAGGCTTTGGAAGCATGAGGTACAAGAAGGAGAAGCAAGGACTTGGGCTTCAAGAAAGCGGTTGAGAAAAATATGGAAAAGAAGACCAAGTCTTCCTTGAAGATAGGAGATCATGGCCAACTCACTCCACTCTCCACTCACACGATCACAAACAGCCTCAAGGCTGTTCTTTGTGTAGCCTCCAAGTATGTGTGGCTATATAAAGAGTGCTTGGATGAAGAATGAAGTGAAGCCAAAATATCACACAGATCCATAGCACAAAGATCAAAGTACTCTTGGCTTCTTTAAGATTCTTTCTCCCATACACTCTTTTATCACTCAAATACTTCGGGTTTGAGTGAGTTTTGGTTAGGATAGAATCTTGTACTTTGTTTTTAGTTTAGTTCCATAGAGAGTATATCATATTAGTTATAGGGAACCTTTTGACTTTGTGTTTGGTACACTTATTAAATATAAAGTTTTCGCCTAAGGGCAATCTCAAGTTATATTTATATAACTTGAGAAAAATATATCTCTTGTGCTATTTAATTTTCCGCTGCAAAACTCTTTTATTTTTGTGTGTGTGTTTTCTGTCCGTCAGCGTGTGTTACCTGGGGTGTTACTTAACACTTGAGGTAACATCTGTTCTCAGCAAGCTATTGACAAACAATTTCAAAATTTGTTACCAATTTATTTGAATGCACGTTTACCGTACTATCACAAACTGATCTGAGGAGTAATTTTTTTTCTTTTGTATTTTATTGTTTCCTTAAATAACATTTGAAATTTATAATTAATGGAATAAACTGAGCAAAGCCCATTGAGTCGAGTTCAATCATCAAGCTCACGTAGCTCAAGGCTAGAAAGCCAAGAATGAGTCTCACTCTTAAGTGACGACCTACCCAACTAGGCTAAACGAAGACCCGACCTTCTATAGCCCGACTTATTATGGACACTTACACGATTATCACCTCTACAAGTAAAACATATATGAACGTCCTTGATCTCAATCCAGGACGGCTTAAATAACTCATCTAGTGACGACTTCCGTGGCAAAGTTGTTAGATCCTACGTGGTTTCATTTACAACAAACACTCTCGCTTTTATTCCCTCCTAAAATCAAGGTCATGTGAGCCAATATCACATGGTATCAACTATATATACTACAAAAAAATTATACGTAAAAAGTAACTGCTAAATTATTGGCTAAATTCTCTTGAGTCATTATTTACGCATTGATTTTTCTCTCACATACAAACACTTATTCTCATGCCAGACGATCCTTGTCGGAGACCATCCTGGCTAGTCGTTTGTTCATCCATTTCAGGTCATTGCAACAGGATAATCTGAACAAATTGGGCTTGGATGAATCCCTCATGTTTTGGCGTCATCACATAAAAGAATCTAATTAATGATACAACATACTAATTGGTATAACAATATTTACATAAACTTCCATAAGTATGTGAGTTTTTAACATCATAGCCATTAATTGCAACAATGCAATTTTTTATAATGACATTTTTCTAATAATAGCCATCAATTACGGCAATGCAATTTATAATCAATACGCCATTTCTTAAAATCATAATCATTGATTAAAACAAAGCAGTTTGCATAAATACATTTTTGTAGCATTATAACAATTACTCCCTCCGTCCTAAAATAATCTCCTCATTTGTCATTTCTCATTGTCCCAAAAAGTTATTCGTATTTCTACAATTTAGGCTTAAACGTGCATAAAAAAACATAGCTAGTGGAGCAAGTGTTCATATCCTTAAAAAAAATTTAATAGTCAAACACGAAGATCATTTTGGGACGGATGGTAGCACCTACCACTTATAGTAACACAAATGTAAAAGTGGTTTTGTTTAATTTCATTTTTTTTTTACCAATGTACTTTTATTTTGTTGAATTTTGGCTTTATGTACGTACGGAAATGTTATTGATTGGGAAGTGACACTTAAAAGGTAGGGTAGGAAATAAAGGGGCACATAAACAAAACGTGATAAACAGAATGGACCAAACAAATTAGGTATTACTGTTTTTCCTATTTGCTGGAAGACAATTTGTCCATGGTGATGGCCCCACATTACCACTTTTGAATCAACAATTATTCAACTGCCGAGTGGGTCAATCTGGTCTACTTTGATCAACTTGACTTTTATCTTCCATTTTCATTAATTTCACAAACACAATTTCGAATTTCAAACTATGAATTTGATATTCCACAAATAACATGCTTCTAGATTTCACCACATATGAAACTTTTAAGATAACAAAATGCATTTTTCCTTTTTTTTTTTTTTTTTTTTTTTGATGGCTTCTTTATTTAATTATATTCACTACTGGAAATTATATTTCGATACAACGATCGCATGGATGTAACGCGCAATTTACACGCTAATAATATGTAAAATAATGATGTCATATCATCAGGGATGGGTATGGAGCTACAGTGCTGCAAGGGGTCAAATGGACCCCTTAACCTTTAGTACTTGCCTCTTAAATCCTTGTACTTATGTGAAATGTTCAATAAATGCAATTGTGGTCCTGAATTTTAGTGAACTAAGAAATTACCCCCTAACTTCTGGAAGAAAGATACTGTTGATTTTGAAATCAAATTATTCATTAGGGGTGTATGTGAAAGTAATTTTATCCTCTTTTATATTCTTATGATTTTTTTTGATTGATTAAATTTCATCCTAATGAATGCATATTCCTCTTTAATGAATTTTGGAAAGAAAAAGAAAAAGTTACTCCCCCTTAGAATGAATGACTTTGTTTGATTTAAGTATGCTCTGAAAAAGTTGACTTCTAATAGTAAAAAATCATAAATATCCCTACATTCCGCTTTTAAAATGTTAGTTTCGCAAGTACAAAGTAAAATTAAAAAAAATAGACGGAGAAAAATCATTTACGGACACATTTTGAATCAAAAACATCATTTATTTTGAAACAAAACAAAAAAAAAAATAATTCATTTTAGAACAAATGTAGTGAATTTTAAACATAAAATGTGTGGATTTTAAACACACCACGACACAACTCTATTGCGAGACTTTGCCATATATCGCTCTACTTTATTTTGACCCCTTAAATTTCTATTGTGACTTTATCGTATGGCAAAAACTTCCGTCAGACGGTCGCACGGCGTGCGACCGATTTCCTTCTCCAGGTTTGGTTCCGCTGCTTCTCACTTTAATCTCTTCTGCTGCAGCCGACCGCTTGAATCCACTCACCCCTTTATCAGATCGCGACACGTGTCCTTCCCTTAAAAAAAAACTCCAATAACTTCAAAATGCTATATCTTGAGATTTATAAGTCAGAAGAAAAAAAAAACCGTTGTGTTCGTCTCTACGAGACGAATAAAACTACATAGGTCATGATATGGTTTATTTTTTTAAAAAATAAATAATAAAATAACATACAAAACAAGTGAGCTGCTCGTCATAATAAAATGTAACACTTTTTTATGAAGAAAGTAACAGTTTGGTTTTAAAAAAAGTAACATTTTTATTGTAAGATGTAACAACAATTTCGCAAATAATATAAATAATTTTTGTGATTAGAAAAAGTAATAATTGAATGTAACACAGTGCATATATGATTGTAATATGTTATATAGATGAATGTAACAGTTTATAGGTTAAATGTTACTTTAAACAAAAAAAAAAAAAGAGTAAAAAATCATGTATATAATCGGTTTGTTAGGTAAATTGTATATAACAATAGTAAAGGTTTTCTTGAACTTAACGATAATGACAAATATAAAATGAACCATAAAATAATTAACGGGGCAGAAATAAGGATAAACTATAAATGCAGAATATTAAATCAAACCGGGCAATGAATGAAGTCGAGTCTTGTGTTGGACACAATCTCCGCAAGAAGATATTGCCCCGCACTGGTGCTAACGTTCTGCGGCAATCTTCTCTCAAGATAAAACGACTTTACAATCGTTAATAGAAGCACTTCAAAATAACGATTTCGGCGAACATAACAGTGTTTGATACTTCCAGACATTGAAGGAACTTATGCAACAAGATGATTCTATCTTCTAACAGATGCCTTGAGAATTCTTTTGAATTCTAACAGAATTCCATTGAATTCAGTTAAGTATTTAACCGAGTTTGTTAACTCCGTTAAATATGTGCTCCTCTACTTCTGAAGTGAAGAGAGAGTGATTTGTGTATGATTCACTTGAGAGTGAATGACTGAGTGAGAATGTCAAGCTTTTGGGAATATGCATCTTTGGTGCCTAGTGGTTTCTAAGCCATTGGATATGATCTTGAATGGAGGGTGGAGATTGCTTGGTCCAGATTCATTGGATCAAACCATCCGGTTGGGTCATCACCCACCAGACGCGACCCATGACACCCAACCCGCCCCTAGGCGAATAGTCACAATCCGATCCATGGGCTGATTCATCCACACGGCCCATCAACCCAAGCCCACGAGCCGCCTTGACTCGAACCATGCCACGGGCCGGACCACCATCGAGCCCATCTTTGCCAAAAATTTAAGCTCCACAGCTCCCAGCGACCGATGCGTACGTGCAAAGTGCGCCCTTCACGCGCTTCGCGGGTTATGGGTCATTTTTGAGCAAGACCAAAATTGTCCCATGTACCCACTAGGTAGCATAGTTGGCCCAATGGACCACTTAAGCTTGAAAGCCCAAGTCCACACTTGATTGGAACCTTCTTAGATGAGTCATATTAAATACTCTCATCTTTTTCATTTTCCAACCAATGTGGGATAACCATTTCATATCCCATAAACTCTTCATAAACCCACTTCAACTTGCATACTTTGGACATTAATTTCTCATTCACCCGGAATTGTTTTTTGAGAAAATAAATATACCACACTAATCTACTCCAAACGTAGATTACAATTATGCAATTAATTTCCATTTACACAAAATAGAACCTAATGGAATTATTAGTCAAAAGTCTCCAAAACTAAATTCCGTAAAACCCTAGAAAAGTGTTACAATTGAGAAAAAAAATGTTACATTCATTTATTATAAAATGTTACATTAGTTTTTGTCAATCTTATGTTATCTATAATTTATTTCAGCAAAATTATGGTAAATTCTTGAAGAAAAAAAAGTGTTACATATGAGAAAAAAGTGTTACATTTCCGTATAAAAAGTGTTACTTTTGCTGGCAAGCAAAAAAAAAAAGGCTTGGCTGGCTCGGCTGTGAGACGGTCTCACAAGAGTCCACCCCTTATCATATAGTATCATATAGTATCGCTCTACTTTATTTTGACCCCTTAACTTCGAATCGTGACTACATCTCTACTTTTTTACATACATGAAATGACTGAAGGGGACAAATTTATTGTTGAAATTTACACATGCTAGGTTTTCTTTTTCCCTTTTGAAAGGTTAACACATGCTAATTGTGAAAATATAAGATTGGGATGTGATATTTCTGGTGTAAAGAACTCAGGGTATTGGTCTTTGTCAAATGCCTCGAAATGTCTATCTAGTCTAGAGATGAATATGCGATTTATTTATGCCTAGACTTTCCAGCAACAGCGGTGGTAGTATTAAATTACCAACCATCAACTAATGGCAAATATTTCTTTACATCAAAATACTAACACTAATACAAATTTAATTAAATTCTCATAAAGGAAATTAGTACACATTAGCTTGAATAATTAAGCATCATGCAAAGTCTAAACTTTTTAGGGTTCAACCGAACATCATTGCTTAAGACACAAATAGAGATTAGTCTCCCGATCCAAATACAAACAACGTTGGAAGATGAAAAAAAAAAAAAAAAAAGTCGGTCAACACGGTTTAGAACTAAATCTGAAGCCAATTCGGAAACCAAATGCACGTATATTGACTTGATTAAGAACAAAATTGAATAATATAATACATACGTGCACACATGTTATGGAAAACTTGAAGAAGTTATATACATTCATTTTGGGACGGAGTTCCCACTGCTCCAAGAAAATATAAAGCCATTCAAAAAAAAAAAAAAAACCTCAAAAGCAATTATTGCCACGAAATCCAGCACCACCCTGGCATCTGAATAATATCTCCCCATTACACATGATATATACTCGTACGTCATGCATTTCAGAACTCCAGACATGTAAACTGAGCAGAATATACTTTAGAAACGGATGAAGAGAATGAAAAAACTCACATCACTTTCGAAAGAACAGATAAATCAATAATAAAAATTTCTCTGATTAAAAATGTATAACTAATAATCCAGCAAAATATATATATATACAGAATGCTCTAGCTAAGTAAAACCAGTAACACTGCATGTTTCCATTTTTCTACCTAGTATATCTATCAGATAAACAGTTGAGGGATTTGCACTAGTTAAGATTGTATATCACGTCATTTCCTTTTTCTTTTACAAGGAAGTTGTTCATTAACCCCCGAGTCAAAACTCAAGTCCCGAAGTTGGAGGAATATTCAGTCAAAACATGGAATCCTCAGCTAGTATATCAAATCATGGACCACATGTGAAAACTGGAAAAGACATCTTACCTTGCTGCTTAGCGAGGAATAAGGGTATTATCTTGCACGCCCAACCAGAGAGGATGCTACACCTCCTAACAAACCAGAACAAATACGTTAAAGCCAAAGACAGCTTCTGTACATATTCACCCAGAATGTGTTGTGTGACAGTGACAAATCATAGTATATCTGTCAAGAGCCAAAGCAATCTTCCACATGACCAACCAGCTACTTGCATGAGTCAGTCCGATCTGGCTCCAAAACTTATGAAATAACTCAAGATGACTGAATTGGGACTCCTGATATGCACAGTGGCAGTTAAAGACAATCGAGACAAATAAGTTCAACCATTTTCCAGATTGAGCTTGGTGAAAGACATATCTTGGCCCACAGTTGAATGTGCGGTTGTCAATTAAATGTATACGGCTCCATTTTTGGAGTTCCATGCAATCTAGATGAGACCATTATTGTCCTCTCCTCGAGTTCTTCACCTCCATGCATAATTCCAGTTCATGCACGTACTCTCCAAGTATGTTTGATGTCTGGCCAAGGAATTAACATGGGCAGTTACTATGCCCAGCTTAGAGCAAGCATAGAAGTTTCAGATATTGCTTTGAAGCTTCAATTCTGTCAAAAGAGAACTTGTGGGCAATTCATCAACTGCTATAAATCTCTCTTTGCTGCAATTGCACCCGAACTTTGTTTTCTTTGAGTACCATATTGCCAAGCTTCTCGTGATTTGTCACCCGACTGATCAAAATCATCCAACGAGTTCTCCACGGGAGGCCTCGAGTGGCGATAATGCCCATTCCTACTGGAGAACAGTTGATTCGTTTTATCATCATCTTCTGATGGTACTCCTGACCTAGAATCCATGTGTTGCATGTCATTTGATCTATATCTCATTCCAGGTCTTGAACCCCTTGAATTCGAGAACTTTCCTGGCAATGGAGCATATGGTGGTGGTGCCTTTGTTACCAAAAAGTCTCTGGGGAGGGAATCCATGTCCATGTAACAGTTCCTGGCCTTTGAGTCAGCAATTAATGCAGCCCAATCATCAGACTGTATAAGGGTACTGGCATTCCCCATCACCTGTTGAGGCATTAAAGTCAAAAAACACCAAAGAGACAAAGTTGGCATCTAAGCAATTTTAGTAATCCCTCCGTCCCCAGTTGAATGTCCAAAACTCTATCTTCCATTTAAGGGACATTATGAAAATATTTACTTTTATACAATTTACCAGCAAAGATTCATATTTATTCTTGTAATCCTTTTTTCAAACATTTATTTTTGCAAGTATAAAGAGACTAGTGAAAAAAAATTGGTAAAAGACATTTAGGGACAATTTTTTTTTCCAAAGACACATTTTGGGACAATTTTTTTTTTGAAAATAGACATTCGTTTAGGGACAAAGGGAGTAGCATTTATACATTAACACCCTTAACGATCTCACCATAAAGCATTACAAGTATAAAAGTAAACTAGGACATGATAATTGAAAAGGAGAATTAAGTAACTTGACCAAAAACTAGACATTCATTTAGGGTCAAAACTTTTGCAAATATGGATTCATTTAGGGACGGACGGGGTATCATCTTTTATCACTTCTTCATAAACAGGCCATGTTAATCATTCAGATACAGATGCAGATTGTTAGCCTCAAAATGTTTAATGATAAACCCGTTGATATCTGAGTCAAAATAGATTAACAAATTTCAGATGGAAATTAGACCACGTAAGGTTTTACCATCTACAGTTATTTATCTATCTTCACAGTCACAATGAATGCAGCTAGTAGAAATGAAAGACATACCCAAAGAGCTCTTCTAGCACGAGTCAGAGCAACATTCATTCGACGGATATCCGCAACAAACCCCACACCGTGATTTGATGCACGGACACAGGACATTATAATGACATCACGTTCTTGACCTTGGAAAGCATCTACGGTATTGATATATATATCTTTCCCTTCTTCTGAACCCAAAACTTCCTCAAACTCCCGTTGAAGGCATTTCAGTTGTAGCTTGTACGGTGTGATTATGCCAACAGAGACTTTTCCAATACCCAGTGTTTTAACAGTTTTCTGAAGATGCTCGTATAAACGAAGGCAAAACTGTGCTTCGAGTATATTTTGGTAAGAAACAGAGCCACCTCTGTGGGATTCCCGCCCATGTGTAATATCATAGAAAATGTAAGGCCTCATCAAAGGGTCTTTGTGGTATGCCTCCTCAGGCAAATTTACAACACTTTCACTGTCAGTAAGGCGTCCTTGGTAGAAGTATCTAGAAGGAAAATCTCTTATTTGAGGATGCATCCGATATTGAACAGATAACAGCATTGTTGGACACCCTGCTTGTTGAAACCTTTCAAACAGGCTTCTACTGTAAAGTAAAGTCCCTGCTGCCTTGCTAATAACTGTTGCAGGAAGCTGTTGTGGGTCCCCAACAAGAACACAACGTGCTGCACCAAGGGCAAGGGGAGGGAGAATCCCTACCTCACTCGCTTGGGCTGCTTCATCAATCACAACCATATCAAAACCATGAGTGAGCCTTGAGAACAACTTTCGACCACTGCTCGAGACAGTAGTAAAAACAACCTCCGCCTCATTTGCAAAACTCGCCTCCAAACTAGCCCGAGCTTCTTCTAAATTGAAGTTACCACCGGGACGGAACCTGCTCTCTAGAATGAGAAGGCGGGACATCTCTACTAGAACCTTATCTCTGTTTTCGACAACTGCTGCAAGATTTTGTAACAGTGCATCCCGATTCTGGTCCCGGGCCATGAGAACATCAGGATCAACCCCAACTGATCCTTGAGAACGACCTGTAAATGCTGCAACACTGAGTTCTCTTTGAAGAGAAGCCATCTGCTGAGACAACTGCACTTCACGACCCCTTAACTGGTGCATCCAGCCATAAACTTCATCACGACTCTTTACCAAAAGCTGTTCAGTCCTACGCTCGACAGACACTGCCTGAGCAGCACGTGTTTGCGAATCAACACCCACTCGAGCCACATCAGGACGATAAACTTTCATCTCACCGTCAATGAAACCACGATCAAGAACACGAGTGAGCAGCTCATCAGTTGCTGCGTTTGAAGGAGCGCAGACAAGCATTCTAGGTTTTGGACAAAGCTTAGGAAGTGTTCGGAACAAATTCTGATCCATGTTCAGGAGCACTTCATCTATGGACCCAGTTACAACGTTATCAGAATTGCTTTCATTTGGTTGCTTATAGCTTTCCGGGGCAAGTTTCTTCAGCAATGCAGTGTAGTAGTGCTGATATTGGACTAGATGAATAACATTCAACATACCCCAGACTGTATGCGTCTTGCCTGTTCCAGGAGGCCCTTGGACTAGTGTGAAGGGCCATGGATCTTGCCTCTTTGCTGCCCCAGTTGTTGTGCCAGCTGCAGTATGCATTGCAGCCCACTGAATTGCACCTAGCTGGGGCCCATTGAAGGTTCTGTGCAAATAATCAACAAAGTTTGGTGTGAAACAATCGGGCATGGCAGGTGCCTGCTCCTCGTATTTCGGGAACTGCTCAGCACTGGGCTGAAGGATTGCAGTTTGCATCTGCCAAAAGGAATACCCAAGAATTAGTGGTCAAGAAACATATAATAACTTCAATAAGATTTCCAGATTACTACCCAAGTTCAAGACCTTACCTGAGAATTTAGTCTACGAAATGCATGCAATGCAACATATTCCCTTTGGATGGTAGCAAGAGATCCGAGCACGGTCAGAAACCAGATTCCCTTGGGCTGTAGTTTCTTCAGAATATGATCATCATCAACTTTACTGGAGATATTTCAGCAGAAAAGAGTACCATAATGAGCAAACGTACTGAAAAAAGATACCAATCAAATACCAGGGGGAAAAAGGCATATAAGTAGTAACCTATTAGGATCATACGAGTCTCCGACATAAAAATGCAGGATTGCTCCAGGGGGGTCACGAGTATCTATTGGTATATGCCGCCTCACAGTACCAGCCACACGTCCATTCACCTCAGCCTCGTCATCAATCGCTGAACTGTTGCTCCTCTTGGATCTAACTGCTTCATCACATATTCGATAAAAAATTAATTTGACGATAATGATGATTTCATACCAATGCTGAGACACGCTAAATGCATAGGACTTACATAACGAGCCTGTTCCAGGCCTCGGGGTTGAGAGGACAGCAACTTCACCCTCCTTGAATGTCCATTTACACTCATTTGCAGGTAATACTATCATGTCATACCAACCTGTTGACATATTACAATAAGCCTTCTAACAGAAGCTAATAAACAAGCAGGAAAGCATCTCTATAACGGTCAATTAACCAAAACTAACTACAAGAGATACAATAAAAAATCACCCTTCATTCTTCACATTTTCCATTCATGGAACCCTAACTAGAAATCAAGCTCAAAACTGCTGTAATGTTCCAACTTCACCCCCATATGTTAAAATACAAGTTATACACACAAGTTTTCTGTGCCCATACCAAAAGGTATCTCTCTATCAACTTTAAAAGGGATATATGAATATTTGGCCTTATGTCCAACTTCCAAATACAAGTATCCTCAAGTGATGTCAAATCAATGAGACACATTACATTTTATATCTCAAAGTAAAGATGGGTACTATGGGCAATAGGCTAAAGGTTCACTAAGAAGAAAAAGATACTCGCGTTGCCAGACCGAGAGTGTAATTACTCAGTAAACTACAAACGGTAGATGGTTATCTCCTAAAACACTTAACTCTAAAACACAAGATTTTAAAAGCTGCAGGGGGGGTAAAACTAGATTAGCTACCACTAACAAGCATCAGACAACAAAAACGAAACAGCAGTACCCGGTAACATGTAACAGAAAGATATAATGCCCTATAATGAAATAGACAATAATGGTGGTCAGCCAAGTGAGGACTCGAAAACATAATCTGGCATGATCAACAGAATGCGACCCGTGCATGATTTGAACCTTCTCTTCCTTTTTCCAGCTCAAGCTCTTACCTTCAAAGTTTAAAGCATGTAATGGTCCTCCGAAATATTTGTCCTGCCAGTGAGTTCTGCTATGGATGATTACACTAAATAACACTATCTCCAAGTTCAGAAATTCAGTCCTACAATATTAGTAGTCTTCTAAATGAATTGCCATTACCAGTCGTATTAGTGAATCTAAATTTGCATAAAAACTTGTAAAACATCTCGACTTGGCATCAATCACCGCACAAATTAATGACATGTGGATGTATGAGTCATACCTCTTTCTCGTCTCTCGACACTTTTTATGCGGACCATAATATGCAAGTCTCTAGAAACTGTTTCGGTTAACTCCTCCCAGGTACTGTATAGCTGTGCGCGGCATTCCTCAAAGAGTAAGGGCTCAAACACCCTGACATACTCCTCCACAGATTCAAAGCGCCCAGGAACACACTGAAGCTCCGCTTCCTCTGAATATGCAAAAATTGCAACAATTAGATAGAGTAAAGGAACGACCAAAAGAAAGATTAGGATTCAGAAGCTGATGATGATGAACTCAGAAGATCTGAACCAGTCAAAGAAACAATGCAAAACCTCAAAACTAAGATAAATATAACAACTTGAATGCTCATCAAGAGATGCAATTGAATAGCAAATTAAAATACTGTCAGATGTAGTTCATGATGTAAAGCTTAAACATTTTACAAAATGAATATCTAAACAGAAACTACTCTGATATAGAGTATATCGTGATTCTGCAGCCTAATGCACACAGACTCATTACTTTGGTTAAAATTAAAACATCAGTTTATCGAACCAAACAGGTATAAGATCCCTGAGGGACAATGGATACATAAACACTATAAATTTTAAAAGTAATTGATGAGAGGATTTTTATGACTCCCACCCCATGAAGCTGCAGGGATCCCCCTCTGCTATGCATGGGCCTGAGCAATGCAAACATTACCACTCATTTAACAACAATTACAGATACCTTTACAACACCCACATTCAACGTCTTGGCAAACAAACAGGATTTGGGAAAAGAAAGGATACAATTTGAAATCATGAGCATGTAAATCAGCAGCCGCATGGTACCTACTATAATCTCATTAGATACAATAGAGATGCAGAAAACTGTTGTTGGTCATGCTCTCTAAAACTAAGAGCTCTAATAAAAAGCAGCACCGGCATTACTATACATTATACTTAACCAATAAGAAGCTATTAGGAACATTAGTTTCAAACAGCAAACAGACGAATATCATGCAAACCACAAGTACACACTTTTGATTAATTTTTTTATTATATATATAGGTCTTCTTCTCAGATACTCATAAGGTCATTCCTTCCAATGGCCTTTCAACCATAAGTATCTAACAACACATTGCAAGCGTTCATCAAGACTGTAACATCTTCACCATGATTCAAGCTACGTGGTGGCACCAAGTCCATGACTATGACTACAACCATCAACTATCACTACCAAGACTAACTCAGTCCAACAGAACCCACATGTATATACTGATCAGACAGTTGAGCTTGAGGTCTCGTATTATTAGAAAAGGACAAAGGGGAAGCAATAATATTCTAAAATAGCAAGAAAGGGAGAAGCTAAAACTAACTGCCTGATCCTGAAAAGATTAAACATCAAAACTTTCTAAAGTACTCATTCTAGTTGTAGGACATTACATATTCTCTGACGTTTCACAAGTTCACAGGCTTAAATGGAAACACTTTCCAGGAAAATAAGCAAGCTAAAGGACTTCAGCTGACCATTTTGTTACACCATCAGAAGATCAAAACCAATGAAAGCAATAAACAAGATAAAGGACATAGGCAACTACATCATGATAGCAATATGTAACTTGAGGTCATAGTAACATTCATACATTCATATCGCAAGGACTATGATAAAATAAAAATGAAAAAAAAAAAGTAAAAAAAAAAAAAAAATTATACCTGGATGATGCCAAAACTTTTCATTCGTCACCTCTCGCAGTAAGCGTTCCACCGACGTATCTTGGTATTGATTGGCGACAGCAGGTGGCTTCTTTGAAGGAAGCTTTTTAACTCCCGGTTTGACATCATTAGAACCTTGACCAACTAAACCAGGTTTTCTACCAGGGGCCAGTGTATTCTTCAGCCGGCCTGAATCTGTAGGCTGCTTCCATGAACTCTGCCTAGAGACTGGCGCTTGAGATTCTGAAGTAACATCTGTTGAACTATTCAGCCTCCTAGGACGAGCTAGAAGTCCTGAATTCATGTCACCATTACATTCAGATTTAGGATCAGTAGACTCCACATAATTGTTTCCTTCATTAGATGATAAATCAACCTGTTTTGCATCCTTCATTGCAGACTGAGAAGCCTTTTCTTCAGGACGTTCAATTGATGCTTGCGGAGGCCATGGGGTCTCTTTCACAATGCGAGTGGTAACAGATGCTGGAAAGTTCTGCCTTCTGGGAGTTGAAGTTTTAATTGGTCCAGCTTGCTTAACATCTTCCAATTTAAGAAACATTGTTTGCCGACTCCGCTTCTTTCCTAGCATAGCTTCTTTCTTCTGGTCAAACTTAGGCCGCTTTCCAGGATTATTTGCACACTTTAAAGCATGGATTGCTTCAACTCCTTTAACATCTTTCTGTTTAGGAACAAACCCAGATTCGTCCTGACCATCCATAGAAACATCTCCTTTGTAGCTGCCTTCTGAATTTCTGCTGCTACCGCTTTTCCTATCATCTACATCCAGTCCTAAAGAAGAATTATAGTTGTTGTTTTCACCCTTAGCAGCCTCCACGCCCCACGAATTACTTACTGTCCCAGTCATATCAGAGTTATTTTGAGCCATGGAATCGGTTACACCTTTGTCCTGTGAATCTTTAGAATAGGACTGTTCATGTACATTATTGCTCGTATTGGCATCAGGCGAGCCTTCTGCATCAGACCATTCACCTTCTTCTTTTTCAACAACTTTAGGATCTGCTGACCCCATATTAAGTTGTGACACCGCACTCCCGTTATCACCATTGCTTGGTTGAGAAGAGATTGCCATAGAGTTCATATCCTCTACCTTCTTCTGTTCAATAAAAACTTCAGATCCCTGGACGTCTTTTGGCCGAATGAAAGGCTGAAAGCCCGAAACATAAGATGCGTGAGAGAAAGCATGATTATTTACTATTCTTTGGGAACTAGTGGATGTAGTAAATAAGTCAGAAGTGTGGGCGCTGGAAGAAGGAACCGCCCTTTGGGGCTGGGAGCAGAAGACACCATGATTCTCCTCATCCTCCTCAGTAGGGGTTTCATTAAGATCAAACAATAGCTTTCCTTTAGAGCCCATCTCATATGTATATGCATAAAAACTATATTATTTTTCCAAAACGGTGTGCCTCTCACTATTTGCAGTTTTTTTCTATCAGAATATGAGCATAACATGCCAACACCAGGGGCCAACGGCGAAAAAAAACCCTCAGAGCTGGAAGTGATGTGTTCAGATGAATTTAAGCAAGATGACTTCTGCAGGTCTTTGAAAAGAAAAGAAAAAGTCTATTAGGATAGCACCACATGAGTAACTAGTGACACTCACTACTACTTATCTTGATATATTACAATCAATTTTGTCTTTTGACAGAATACCTTACAAAAAATAGATGTTTTAAAGACATGTGAACAAATACTCCCTCTGTCCCAGCATGATAGTCCCCCTATTTTCATGGGTTTTACGAAGGAACTTTGAGTAATAATTAAGACTACTTTTAATTATTCTAATGAAATTTTTGAAATTGTTCTTGATACACCATTATAAATACTATTAATATCAATTTTTAGATTCACATTAACATAATTATAAGTAGCATTTATAACTGCTCAAAGTTCCCTCGTAGTAACAATGAAAAAAGGTGGACTATCTTTCTGGGACGGAGGGAGTATATTGAAAACTTTATTATTTTTACAAAATAGCATGTAAACCTCAAAGACTTCGAAAAAATGAAATGAATCAATGAGAAGATAGATTCACAACAAAATAAATACCAAACTAAGATGAACACCATGAACACCCTAACCTTACACAAACCATCACCCACCAAAGCACAAACCATCATTTCACAATTTAAAGCGGGGACTACAAGACCAAATTAGAAAAGAATTTATTTTCCAAATAAAATCCAAACGAGTTACTCTAGCATAAGGTCATATAATGCAAGTATATAAGCAGCTACTGATAAAAAGAAACCCTAATGCACAAATAGGGCTGTAAGAACACGCAGACCACCTACTAATGAATTGATAAATCTGGCCACAAACCCCAAAATCAATTCCCCCAAATAATGTATTTTAATTATAGGTAGTGACAAACCTTAACTAAAACCTAAGACCTAAATGCATAACCATGGCATTCTAAGAATCATTCACTCAAACCACCCCCATTCTTCTAATTTAAAACAGCACAACCCCTCACTAACAACCTAATCAGTATTAAATAAAAGGTCAAGATTCAATCATCAAATCCAAAACAGATCCAGTAACACCGCTAGTCCGTAGGGATGAATCGATCTGTTTATTAAGTTTTGTAGTTGTTCGATGTAAACCATGAAGAACCAAATAATATACGTATATTTTTGTCTCCCCTAATAAAATTGCTCAACAAGAAATGGAAAGAATGGAAAACATTGAATTGGATTAGATTAAATTAAATTAAATTAAATTAAATAGTGGTCAAGTTGGAGAGAGAAATTACCTCTCAGGAGCAACCTAAATCCAGAGAGAGAGGGAATTAAAAATTATACGTATATGTATGTGTACGTCGACAGAGTGTTGTTGTTAGAGAGAGATTGAGGCGAAGAAGCCAAATATGAGAGGAAAAGAGGGGTGTGGAGACGGGTTTATATAGGAAATATCGAGCCCAAGTAACCGGTCGGATTCTGTCCCGGTCACCGTTTAAATATTCTCCGGGCGCCGTGCTAATAGGTTTCTTTTCTTCTTTTTTTCTTTCTTTTCTTTTTTTTTTTCTTTTTCCCGTTTACCCTTCCTAGGAAAAAAGTGTGAGTGTGACATTGAGGTGCAAAGAATAATATTGGTCGGAAAAAAATTACAAAATCTTTCTCATAAAATTTTAAGTGTAGTGATTGTATTGGTGTTTTTTTATTAGAGTGTGGGGATTCAACGATGCAACTAATAAAATACCGTCAACTCATGTGTGAACAAGATTTTGTGTCTTTGTTTTGTACCCCTAACATTGCTGGGCGCAAAATGTACCTGGAGTTTGAGTTATTTACATTCATTTAGACCATCTCCAACGACAATCTAAAACTTCAAAACAGAGCGTTATTGTGCTCCAACGGAATTCTAACATTGCTCTATTATAAATCAACTTTATCATTTGCTTTGAATTTGATGCAAGGGATAGTGTTACGCTATCCCGTTTTCTTCTTCTTCTTTTTCACATTTTTTTTTGATAAATATGAAAAGGTTCTACAATACAAAATTTATACATTCTAATATTATTTATATATGTGAAATAATAATGAATATTTTCACAATATTCTTTATTTAGGTAAAATTTGAAGCAAAATGTTGAAAATGTTTGGTGCGGAAATTGCACTATTATAAAAAAAATAGCATAATTTTTGCACTCAACTGTTGGAAATAATGTTAATTAACTTGTAGAATCGGAACGTAGGTGGCAGTTCAATTGATGGGTAAATTTGGCACTTTGAATTGTGTTTAGTGGATTCCTTGTAAAACTTTTAAGCTCTGGAAATGTAGAACTGAAATTATTAAGTTGCTGAATTTTGTAAGATTTTAGCTTGTTTGGTAATGACAAACTACATGCATCTGAATTCAATTAAATTCTAAATAAACACTCAAAAAATAGTCTCAACTCTTTTCACTTGATCGTTTTCGTTTATTCTCAAACAAATAGTCATATTTCTAAAAAAAAAAATCCTAAAAATATATTATTTGTTAAATTATCTTTTATTTAGGTTGATAGTAATAATATTTGAACATTTTTTTATTGTTACTCCCATTTGTCCCTTATTAATAAATTTCATCTTCATTATTTTGGTCAAGTTTATTAAACTTAGACAAAAAATATATAAATTTAATTTGTATGAAAAAAATAAAATATTTCAACAAAAAAAGTAACATTGAATAAATAAACAAAAATGTTGATAAATGGGTTTGATTGATTTCTTTATCTTTCCACCTCTTACCTTGTTAAGACTTGCTTTGCTAGCTTAAAATTAATAGTCTATTTTAAGATAATCTTAACAACTTAAGTGATTTAATTTTCCCTTACCAAGCAAGCTTAATATTTTTATCTCTTTAAAGTGTACTAAATTAAGAGATTAATTGGGTTACCATACATGACCTAAAACATTTGTAGGGGATCTTGCTCCGCACGAGCTCTATCAACGACTCAATCACTATTCCTGGTGATTCTATATAAACCTCATTTTAATACAGTAGAAACTCTTTAAAATAAGAGGAAGTTTTTTGTGAGACCGTCTCATGTACGAGACGCGTATTGATGAGTGAGAAAATGAGATTACTCCGCCCCTTTCATAAAAGAAAATCATTTACTCTTTCAATGAAACACATTTCATACTCACACAAGTTTTTGTATTAAAAGAATACTCGATAAATTAATAAATTCTCTAAAATAATAAATTTGTCTGGTTCTGACTTGAGCCAATTGAAAAAATTTACAAACTCAATAAAATAATAAGATAATAATTTTTTGAAAGACCCCTTCATAATTATAGGTCTCACAAAATTATAAATTAATAATTGTTAAAATCTGGAAAAAAATATATATTATAATTTAGTGAAAATATGGCTATATAATTGATTTTACAACACCATTTAGATAAGAAGCCATTGTATAAGTAATAGTTGAATATTTTAAATTCTTCATATGGTTTATATACCAGATTTGGTTCAAGAGTACATTGAATATAGCTATTTTTATAGTGTATAATGTATTCAAAGTTATCATTATTTTCCAATGGTTTGCTTTTCAACTTATCATGTACATATAATGATGAATTTAGTTTATACGAAAATCTGATATTCGTCAAATCGGATAAAAACTCTTTAAATTAATAACTATCAATTTATTGAATAAATTAATATCTCTATAAATTAATAATATTCACTGATCCCGACATTATTAATTTATAGAGTTTTTACTGTAGTTAACCATTTTATACATTGATTATTTTGTGTTAAATAGAGCATACTCTGTCTTATATCATAAGTGATTTTTGTTTGAAGAAAAATTATAATTATAATAAAAAAATAAAAAATTATTATTGTATCACGCATGATATATTTTCAATAAATTTTTTTAATTAATTAAAATAATCAATTTTTATTTTAATTATTGTCAAAATGTAATCAAAATAAAGGTCTCACTTGTTATTATAAAACGGATGAAGTAATAAATGACGGAGGGGTCTATACCGTATACTACTAAATTTTTGGCTCAAAATAAGTCAAAATTTCACAAAAAAATGCATTTTTTTTATCAATTGGAAAAACGAGTTTTGGGGACTTCGACGCCATCGACGATAACGCCTCGCCGAGAGCGGAGGTCTTGAACCACGTCGAGAGATAGGGCTAGCTGTGAGCTGCGGCGTCCAGAGAGATGGATCGATCGGTGGCTGATTTGGCTAGGGAAGCAGCGGAGGAGCGGTTTTTAGCGGATCTGGCCTGGGAAAGGAGCTGAGCACCGAGGATGAAGCGGCGCTGGCTTGGTAATTGGATTGCTAGATGCAGAACTCGAAATATCATTTAACGGAGATGATCTCAGCCAATACTTCAGCTACCAACTGCCTTTCTTCACTGATTTTGTGGATCTCGATCCAAATTTCCAGTTCAACAACCTTGGATTCTTCAATTGATTCAGAGGTAGCCACTTGATAGAAGAGGATGAACGCCGGTATGAATTGTATCAGTGCATATGTGTGGGTGAATATTATTGAATGTATCCTTATGCCAGACACTTTATAAAATGTGCCGGACATAGTTATAAATTATTGGTGTTCTAAAAATCGGCCTAGGCGAGTACCCAACGCCGCGATTTTCACCTAGTCGGCCTAATTAGGCGCTCAACTATTAAGCGGCCGATTAGGCGCCCTAGGCGGGATTAAGGCGCTTGTAGGCAGGGTCTAGGCGCCTAAGGCTTTATGCCACTCTCAATGCAAGACTAAACTTTTTATACTAAATTCTTCCACTAAAACTTTTGTATATAAGTGATGTGGGACAAGTGAAAGGCATGTGCAACAAGCCTTCCTTTACTTATTTATACTTGATTTTTTCCCAACACTAAAGTTTGTAAGTGATGTGGGATAAGTAAGTGCTTTAAAAAACAACCCTTCCTCAACCTTATTTATATTTGCTTCTTCTCCCAACACTTTGGTATTTAGGTGATGTGGGCTAAAACCTATAATAAATTTAAATAGTACCTTAAAAGTGTCAAAGCTAAACCTACTCAAGTTTCCATTAAAGTCAAATGTGGATAGTTTGATACCAATAAAGACCAAGTTAGCCCCAATTGTATAAGGTTAACATCCAGTTGAAAATGGAAGTGTTTGTGGCTTTGTGCTAGCCTGGTTTAGTTGTTATTAAGCTACTTTATCTTGTTATTAGAAGAGAAAGTCCCTCACTTTATCTCCTAACTTTTTGGGAAATTGTGTGTATTAAAGCTTGTATACTTGGAATTGCTTCCCGTTTAATGTTTGGAGGCTATCAACACTCCTACTTATATCACTTCATCTCTTAATAATTGTCTACATAAGTGATGTGGGATAACACTTTATTAATTTTGACAAATAACAAAAATAACTAGCACTATTTTTTGGATAATTATATATAATTTTATATACAATTATTAAAAATATATAAAAATAAGTTAATTTCTCAGCCCCGCCTACTAGTCCCCTAGGCGCTAGGCCCGGCTTCGCCGTCTAGCGGGCGTCTAGCGATTTTTAGAACACTGTAAATTATGCCAGTGTTTTGGGAATGAATTGTGCATTTTTGAGGGCCAGTGCAAGTGTAAAAGATTGCCAGTGTTGGTTTTAAAAAAGTGCTAGTATTAGTGTAAAAATGTGCCAGTGCAAATCTAAGAAGTATTAGCGTTAAAAGAGTGCTGGTGATAGGGTAAAAAAGTGTCAGTGTAAATGTACAAAAGTGCCAGTGTAAAGAGTGTCAGTGCATGTATTATTAAGTGCCAGTGTAAAAGAGTAGCAGTTTTAATGTCAAATTGGCCAGTGTTAGTGTAGGGAAGGCGAGCAACAAGGAAAATCAGTGTGTGTGTTTAAGTGTCAGTGGCAAAAAAAAATGGTTTTTCCGTAAGCTAAGAAAAAACTAGTTTTTCATAAGACCAACTCTCAAAATAATTATTTATCGCTTAATTTATTAACCCTTTTGAAAAAGTTGGTTTCCACATTAAAAAAATCCTGAACACTATATTTTACATAATTTATTTCTTAATTACATATCAAAAATTGGATTAGCTGTTAAAGTTAAGAAAATATATAGATCATTTGCACTTCGAAGGGAATTAAAAAGAAGTAGTAGTAGAATTCTTTAGCTCTCGTCAAGAATCTTAAAATATTAACCGTTAAAATTTGGGTTTAATTGCAATTTAGGGGCTGAAATGTAGGGGGTCTTCGGCGGAGGACTTGATTTTTTTTTCGTCACATCTAATATGATATATTATCGCCAATTAAGGGCTTTTGGATGGAATTCGTTAAAATCAGTTAAGTGGTCATGTGCATGGCACATGATTAACAGATTTTTATGTTTGAATTGTAATTAATTTTTAAGGTTTTAAATGATAATTTTTTAAAAGTGAGGGGGTTGAAAAAAAATTATATCCATTCATCTCTCTCGATCACACTCCCAGATCCCACCATCCCGTCTGTTCTTGCGCCACGCCCCGTCCCTTCGTTTCGTCAACGCCCTCCCACGGCTTAACCATTCTACACCCCGTCGTCCTGCTTCTTGTTCTTCATGTGCCCTTCCCCAGATTTAAGGTTGTCGGAACATTCTTGTTAGACAAAATTTAAGAAATAACAGGTAAAATACGAAAGAAAACAGATGCAGACTTTAAATAAGCTAAAACAGCAAGCAGAAAATTAAAACCCAATACTGAAATTTGCCCGAGTCGTGTGAAGCACACTCTCCTTAAAGCAATTTCGTCTCCTCACCGAATTGTGCTTGAGGATCAGTCGGACGGTTGCTTCCCAGGATAAAACGGCGCGGACCGGAACGTAAGTGCACAAGGGAACTTCCGGCGAATTGATACTGGGCTTGGTTTTGATCACCACCAATGCAGAATGCAGGAGAGCAATGGAAAGAGGGATTTATCAATATGCAGCAAAGAAAATTGCAAGGGACTGTTGGTGGTGGAACATTTCGTATGTGTAAACTGGAGGTGTAGGTTTGTTAATATAGCATCCAAAGATAACTGAAGGGAGGAGGAATTAACACAGAGTTAATTCGGAATCCTAAGTGTTTCAGTTCACCAAAACTGATGAACTGATGGATAAACTCAAAGGTTTGGACTGTTTTTGTCCAAAAAAAAAAAAAAAGCAAAAAGTGGGTTCGCGCGAGCAGCCCATTTCGGGGCTACATTCGTGTCCGCAGGACGCGCTCGCACATGAGTTCGGTAGCCGGTAGGCAAATCGGGCCCTTGATTTGCACCCCCTCCCTGCGCACCTGTGCGCGAGAGAGAGCCTCTATGCCACACATTCATACCACTATGGAAAGCATAGTAGTATATAAACTTACCCACTTTTACATCTTTTTTCAATGTGGGATAACACATTATCCCCATTCCAACCCACTTACTTTGAGCCTTCATATCTTACTCATCCCTTAACCAAATTGGACAAATGAATAATCAATCTTTATGTCCTCATGGAGTAGAACACAAACCCACAAACATTTTGTCATTTCGACAAATAATTCATTTCAAAAATACTCATTATTTCCTTCAAAACACACTTTTTCCAACAATCCCCCACATGAAGAAATAATGCGGAATATGGTGATCAAGTCCGGCAGACGAAAACTTGCATACGATAGATGTGGGAATGCCCTTGAATCTTCGCTCGTACAAGCATATTTACTCTACTAGCAAGTCGATAGACGCGATGTCCTTGAATCGTTATGCTTTTTGTGTAGCCGATCATATGCTTGACACAAGTAACGTCCTAACTCATTTCAATTCTCATAGTTATGTTCGTTCATGGCCCTGAACATAAGCCTGGTTCTGTGAGAGGGTCTAAGAATTGAGCCTCACGCAATTCTCCTCGAAGCGGCCCCACTTCTCTCTCACATAGGTGATTCTTATAAGTAACCCGTATTACCCCGCTCGAATCTTTCGACGCATAAGAATCATTAAAAGCCAAATGCTTATCCTCATCCATTCGGGATGTCACTAACAGGAATGGACATGGGGTTGGTTCCCCCACAGTGACGCGACAAGTCTTTTAATAGTTAGGTTGTCCCATTGAATCTAGTTTTTGGGATCTCCAGTCATCTAGATTGGGTTTTCCACTGTGTTTAACTTTTAAGAGGCTTTAAGTCCCATTCCCCTCGCTGAAATTTCAACTAACTCTCTATTTAACCCTTTGGTTAACGGATCCACTAAATTTTCCTTTGACTTAACATAGTCAATGGAAATTTTACCAGTTGAAAGTAGTTGTCTAATGGTATTATGTCTTCGACGTATGTGTCTAGAATTACCATTATACAAATGATTATGTGCCCTTCCAATTGCTGATTGGCTATCGCAATGTATACAGATTGGTGGCACAGGCTTTGTCCATCTTGGAATATCTTCTACAAATTGGCGTAGGCACTCGGCTTCTTCACCACATTTATCTAACGCTATAAACTCAGATTCCATTGTGGATCTAGCTATAACCGTTTGCTTAGAAGATTTCCATGATATAGCTGCTCCTGCTAATGTAAACACGTATCCGCTCGTAGACCTTGAGTCTTTTATATCAGATATCCAATTAGCATCACTATATCCCTCAATCACAGCTGGATGTCTAGTATAGTGTAATGCATACTCTCGAGTGTGTCTTAAGTACCTTAGTACTCTCACTATACTTCTCCAATGCTCCGCTCCAGGATTGCTTGTATATCTGCTCAGTTTGCTAACTGTGTAAGCAATATCTGGCCTTGTACAACTCATCAAATACATTAAACTTCCAATGATTCTTGAGTATTCAACTTGAGAAACTGGTTCGCCTCTATTCTTTGAGAGATGTTGACTCATGTCGATTGGGGTTCTAGCTATATCTAAATCATCCTTGCTGAATTTTTCAAGAATTTTATCCACATAATGTGACTGGCTTAAAGCAAGTCCATTTGAAATTCTAGAAATTTTCACGCCAAGAATTACATCAGCTAAACCTATGTCTTTCATGTCAAACTTTGAGTTCAACATATTGTTTGTGGATTTTATCATCTTATCACAACTTCCTATGATAAGCATGTCGTCTACATAAAGACACAAAATGACGTAGCCATTTCCCGTACTTTTAACATAGACACATTTATCACATTCATTTATTGTAAATCCACTTTCCAACATGGCTTGATCAAACTTTTGATGCCACTGTTTTGGTGCTTGTTTCAAGCCATACAAAGACTTTATTAACTTACACACTTTCTTTTCTTGCCCCGCTGGCGCAGAAATCCCTTCCGGTTGTTCCATGTAGGGATGACCAAAACCGGTTCCGGGCCCGGTTCAGCATATATGTGACCCTGAACCGGCCCGCGCTTACACCGGTTCCGGTTCCGGTCATCACAATCCGCTTCCGGTCCGGTTCCGGTTCAGTCCACACTATTTTTTTTATTTTTTTTTATCATACAATAATGAATAAACATGTTAAAATTTATTAAAAGACAAGAGATTTTTATTTTATAATACACTAATGAATAAACATGTTAAAATTTATTGAAAAATAAGGGATTTTTATTTTTTTTAATGGAAATGCCGATCCGGTTCCGGTTCCGGTTCGCCATATATGTGACCCTGAACCGGCCCGCGCTTACCACGGTTCCGGTTACTCCGGTTCCGGTTTACTCCCCGGTTTGCTCCGGTTCTGGGCTTTTTCGGTCCGGTTCCGGTCCGGTTTTCCGGTTCCGGTCCGGTTCCGGTCCGGTTTGGCCATCCCTAGTTCCATGTAAATCTCCTCTTCTAATTCTCCATTTAGAAAGGCTGTTTTAACATCCATTTGATGTACTTCAAGATTCCGCAAAGCAGCTATGGCAAGTATCATCCTTATAGATGTTATTCTCGTAACTGGAGAATACGTGTCAAAGTAATCAAGGCCTTCCTTTTGCTTGTAACCTTTAATTACAAGTCTTGCCTTATACTTGTCGATTGTTCCGTCCGTCTTCATTTTCCTTTTAAAAATCCACCTATAGCCTAGTGGTTTACTTCCTGGAGGAAGATCCACTAACTCCCAAGTGTGATTTTGTAAAATGGAATCAATCTCACTTTTTATGGCCTCTTTCCACAAAGGTCCTTCCGAAGAGTTCACGGCCTCTTTGTAACTTTGTGGTTCACCTTCAAGCATATAGGTTAAAAAATCCGGGCCAAAAGATTTTTCTACCCTACCTCGTTTGCTCCGTCGAGGTTCCACCTCTTCTTCATCATTTCCATCATGATGATTTTCTTCATCTCCTTCTTCTTCTATTGAATCATGTGTTCTTTTAGACGAGCTTGCTCCGTCTCTCTTACATGGAAACACATTTTCAAAGAAAGAAGCATTCCTTGATTCCATTATAGTATTCTTGTGTATATCTTTAATTTCAGATTTATGCACAAGAAATCTATAAGCACTACTATTGTGAGCATACCCGATAAATATGCCATCAATAGTTTTTGGTCCAATTTTCACCTTTTTAGGTGGTGGAATTGCAACCTTCGCAAGACACCCCCACACTCGCAAGTATTGGTAAGATGGCACTCTTCCATGCCACATTTCGTAGGGGCTCTTATTTATTTTCTTTCGAGGCATTGTATTTAACACATAGTTGGCCGACAATACGGCTTCACCCCACATGTTATCTGGTAGCCCCGAACTAATTAAATGGCATTCATCATGTCCTTTAGAGTCCGATTTTTCCGTTCCGAAACTCCATTGGATTGTGGTGTATAAGGTGGTGTTGTTTCATGTTTTATTCCATGTTGAGCACAAATACCTTCAAAAGGAAATTCATACTCACCACCACGATCACTTCTTATGACTTTTATTTTCCGGTTAAGTTGATTTTCAACTTCATTTTTATAGAGAACAAATTTTTCTATTGCCTCATCTTTACTTTTGAGAAGATACACATAACAAAATTTTGTACTATCATCCACAAAAGTCATAAAATACTTATTGCCCCCTCGTGACTGTGTTGACTTGAAGTCACATAAATCCGTGTGAACCAAATCAAGTGGTTCATTATTTCTTTCAATAGAATGGAACGGGGGTTTTGTGAATTTTGCTTCAACACAAGTTTCACATTTATGTTTGTAGTCTATTTTACATTTTGGTATGCAATTCAAGTTAATTAATCTACGTATAGTATCATAATTAACATGTCCTAATCTACCATGCCACAAATTAGAGGACTCAAGCAAGTAAGCAGAAGAATTATTCATTTCATTGACTTTTGGCTTATTAGCCATTACATTTGCTTTCAAAACCATTCCACTAAGCTTGAACATACCATCACTCACATAGCCTTTGCCTACAAACATTCCACTCTTAGACAATGTCACCATATCGGATTCAAACACAACACGAAACCCGTGCTTAACCAAAAGAGAACCGGACACTAGATTTTTGCGGATGTCGGGAACATAAAGCACATTACTAAGAGTCACCTCTTTTCCCGAAGTCATTTTTAACACCACATTCCCTTTACCCTTCACCTCGGAGGTAGCCGAATTTTCCATAAACAATGTTTCTCCACTTTCAAAAGCTTCAAAGGTACTAAACATGTCCTTGTTGGAACAAACATGTCGAGTAGCCCCGGTGTTGATCCACCATTGATTTGGGTTTGAACCCACCAAATTCACCTCGGAAATTACCGCCACCAAAGTCATATCGGCAACTTCATTTGTCATAACATCAACCATATTAACTTGCTTCTTTGGCTTTCTACACTCGGAGGACTTGTGGCCCGCAATGCCACAATTATAGCACGTTCCAACAAATTTCTTCTTCGAAATTCCTCCTTTAGCCTTCAAACTAGAACCTTTTCCGGGCACAACTTTAGTTTTCCCTTTATTCTTGGAGCTACTACCACCATGCTCCACCACATTAGCTTTTGCCACTAGAAGGTGATTCAACTTCTTTTCTGCAACCCTATTCTTTTCTTCAATACGGAGACGAATAGCAAGCGCTTCCACATCCATAGTCTTTCGCTTATGTTTTAAATAATTCTTAAAATCCTTCCAAGAGGGAGGCAACTTTTCAATGATAGAAGCCACTTGAAAGTTCTCACACATCATTATTCCCTCGGCAAGAATTTCATGAATTATAACTTGCAACTCTTCCACTTGACTCCTAACAGTTTTAGAGTCTACCATCTTGTAGTCGAGGAAACGGCCTACAATAAACTTCTTTGAACCCGCATCATCAACTTTGTACTTATGCTCCAAGGATTCCCATAACTCCTTTGCCGTTTTATTCACACTAAACACATTGTAAAGTGTATCCGACAACCCATTGAGCACATAGTTTCGGCAAAGAAACTCAGAATGCTTCCAAGCATCAAGAGCGATTACGGCTTGCGGATCAGCCTCGTTTTCACCCAACACAGACGGATCTTCCTTGAGAAACCTTGCTAAATTCAAGGTAGTCAAATAGAAGAGCATCTTTTGCTGCCAACGTTTGAAATCTTGGCCAACAAATTTCTCCGGCTTCTCACTATGATGAGCCGGAACAGTTGGAACAACCATATTCCTTGAATTGGTTTCCACACGATGCGTATCCTCCGTACGAGGAGTCTCGAAATCCTTTCCCGAACCAGTTGCAGATTTGTTAGTAGTGTTCGAATCATTAGTCATTTCTGAAACAAAACCAGAAGGTATTAGTTACTGTTTTATTTTCAGTTTTCTGTTCTGTTTTTTTTTTTTTTTTTTCTGTTATCCTTCGATTGGAATCGAGATTGCTTTAAGATTGTTAGACAAAGAAATAACAGGTAATATACGAAAGAAAACAGATGCAGACTTTAAATAAGCTAAAACAGCAAGCAGAAAATTAAAACCCAATACTGAAATTTGCCCGAGTCGTGTGAAGCACACTCTCCTTAAAGCAATTTCGTCCCCTCACCGAATTGTGCTTGAGGATCAGTCAGACGGTTGCTTCCCAGGATAAAACGGCACGGACCGGAACGTAAGTGCACAAGGGAACTTCCGGCGAATTGATACTGAGCTTGGTTTGCAGAATGCAGGAGAGCAATGGAAAGAGGGATTTATCAATATGCAGCAAAAGAAAATTGCAAGGGACTGTTGGTGGTGGAACGTTTCGTATGTGTAAACTGGAGGTGTAGGTTTGTTAATATAGCATCCAAAGATAACTGAAGGGAGGAGGAATTAACACAGAGTTAATTCGGAATCCTAAGTGTTTCAGTTCACCAAAACTGATGAACTGATGGAGAAACTCAAAGGTCTGGACTGTTTTTGTCCAAAAAAAAAAATAGCAAAATGTGGGTTCGGGCGAGCAGCCCATTTCGGGGCTACATTCGTGTCAGCAGGACGCGCTCGCACATGAGTTCAGTAGCCGGTAGGCAAATCGGGCCCTTGATTTGCACCCCCCCTGCGCACCTGTGCGCGAGAGAGAGCCTCTATGCCACACATTCATACCACTATGGAAAGCACAGTAGTATATAAACTTACCCACTTTTACATCTTTTTTCAATGTGGGATAACACATTATCCCCATTCCAACCCACTTACTTTGAGCCTTCATATCTTACTCATCCCTTAACCAAATTGGACAAATGAATAATCAATCTTTATGTCCTCATGGAGTAGAACACAAACCCACAAACATTTTGTCATTTTGACAAATAATTCATTTCAGAAAATACTCATTATTTCCTTCAAAACACACTTTTTCCAACAATTCTCTCTCTTCATGGATTGTCCGGCGAGGTTTTCCAGCATGATTCCATCGGAGGCGGCAAAGAAGGCTAGGATGTGAGTAATGAAGTGCCTCTCGCCGTCGGTGAGGCCTTGGGAGAGCAATGGTTCTTCTGGAATCGCCCGCATAACGGATTGGATTGAATTGAATTGATTTGGACTTGGGAGAATTTTTTGAGAGGGAAGGAAACTGAGATTATGGTTTTGGTTGAAGAAATTGGGGCTGAGCTGAGATGAAGGAGTCATGGAAGGAAAACAAAAAAGGAGAAGGGGACAGGGTGGAAAGGGACGGCTGGAAGGGGATGATTATTTGAAACGTTGGAAGCTGAGGGTTGTGGCCGGAGTCATTTCCTGAGTTGTTGAAGAAGAAG
The DNA here is from genome assembly GCA_026119855.1 of Campanula takesimana. Classification (NCBI taxonomy): domain Eukaryota; kingdom Viridiplantae; phylum Streptophyta; class Magnoliopsida; order Asterales; family Campanulaceae; genus Campanula; species Campanula takesimana. Next base: position 299,647 of record JAOWBW010000318.1, on the reverse strand, counting down.
AAGAAGGGAGGTTGGGTTTGCCTGTTATGAATTTGTGCATTATGGTATTGTACGTTTTTTGATGTACAATATTTTTTAGACTAAAACTTGCGTGCGTTTGACCCATGGCCCGGCCCATTGAACCAGCTTCATAACCAGGGGGCGCAAATTTTTTATTTTTTTTATATTATTTTTTTTTTGTTTTTTTTTCGGTTTGTCAAAAGTAATAGTTATTAGAGCAATGCTAGGGGCACAAAACAAAGTCACAAAATCATGCTCACACAATGAGGTGGTGATATTTTATTGGTTGTAGCGATAGTGGACCCGCCACACTCTAATTAAAAACACCAATAAAATTACTACACCTAAGATTTTGTGAGTGAGATTTTGTGAACTTTTTGTGCCACTAGTATTATTCTAATTACTATAACTTAATGTAATGACTGTATACATATAAAGTAACAGTTTGTAAACATAAAAGTAATACATATATACAGAAAAGTAATAGTGTTTTTCCTATGTTTTATTCGTTTGCCAAAAGTAATACTTATTACAACTAAAATGTAATGAACGTGTTACTTATATGTAATAATGTTTATACATAATTGTAACACATATGTATAAAAAAAGTAATAATTCAACCATTTACATTTTTAGAGCTAAAAAAACTTGATTAGTGTTACATGTAAAAGTATTACATTATCTATAGAAATATGTTATAATTTCTTTTATTAAAGTGTTACATTTACTTGTACAAACAATTACATTCATGTATATGAGTTGTTACTTTTCAAATGTTACTTTCTTTCAAAAAATTAAATCAAAATACACAATATTTTATATTTTTGCAAAATCACTATTACATTTTATTATAAATGATAATTATATTTAGATATTGTTTGGGTTACATGTAATTATAGTTAATATTACATTTGAAAAAATGGGTAAAACGAGCTTTTGTTTTTGTAAAACAGGTGTTACATTTACTTATGAACAATGTTACTTTATATGTATACAGTCATTACATTAAGTTATGGTAACTATTACTTTTGGTAAACGACGGAAAAGCCAAAAAAATAATATAAAAACTCCAAAAAAAACATTTTTTGGAGGGCCTATGAGAGGCTGCCACGTGGCAGGGTCGCCCCATGGGTCGACCCATCTCATAAATGAGACGGATCCCCTTGTTCTCATGCGAGACCACCTCTATTTTTTTTTATCTAGCTATGTTTCAAAAAGAATTAATAAAAAATCAACAAGTCAAAATTATACTGTATAAGAGTATGTCTAAAAAGGTTAATTAGTATTTAGGGCATGAAAATTATTTTTGCAAAAAATCATAAATTTAAATATAATAGTTATTGTATTACTCACTCTGTCCCAAAACTTACTGTATTACTCTCGTTCCTCCGCCCCAAATTTATGGTTACACGAATATTTATTGTATTATGTATTTAAAAGTAATTATTTATTATTTTTGGTTATTTTTAAATAATTATTTTGTATATTAAGGAATATGTGAAAGATTTTTGTTTTTTTGTTGAAAGAATATTAAAGAATTTTGCGCAAAAATAGTTATTTAATATTGAAATATATTTAATTTTTCTAACCCTTTAAATTTGAGATTTTGCTTTAAACCCCTTAATAGCAAATACTGTTCAAACTAACAGATTTGTTAATCATGTGCCGTGCACATGACCACTTAACTGAGTTTTTAACGAATTCCTTTAAAAAAAAAAACCTTGAGTGGCTATAAAATCTCATATTAGACCCTGATGTGGCGGAAAAAAAACACCAGGCCCTCCACCGAAGATCTCCCTACATTTTAGGCCCTAAAGTGCAATTAACCCTAAAATTTGGGATGACTATCAACTCGTCAATTTTTCCCAAAATAAAGGATCCATTTTTGACCACCAATTCATCAAGCATTCAACTTTCATGGCGCGAATACATGAACATGTTTGGTGAAAAAATCTACTTTTTTGATCTCAAAATAAATGTCTAAGTTTACTTTTGATGAAGATTAATTTCATACATTCATTTTGAACGAAAAAGTAAATTTAAAGACTCACTAACTCATAAACTAAACATCAGTTATCCCATATTTCCATAAATTTTCTATTACTAAGGCGCCACCGTAAATGTTTTACGGAAAATGTTTTACATGTTTTTCGGTGTTTGCTAACCAAAAGGGAAACAAAGTCAATGTAAAATATTTTACGGTCAATGAAAATAAGCTAGGTTTTCCGTAAAACAATTTACGGATTTCTCCTCCGTAAGTCATTTTACGGAAAATGTTAACTCCCACTCACACCCCCAACTCCCCCATACAACCCCACCCTACCCACTCCACCTCCAACCCCATCCCCACCCTCCAACCTTACGTTCCCTCCCCCCATCCACCCCAACCACCCCCCTCACCCCAACCACCCCCCTCACCCCACCGCCCACCCACCCACCCCACCTACCCACCCACCAATTTTTTTCCCACTCATATTAAAATTATATTTCAACACCCATTGCCTCCGGCCCCTTTACCCCACACCCCACCATCCACCCCCCACTACCCCATCCCTACCCCCACCCCACCTACGCCCCCCCCCCCCAAAAAAAAAAAAATCGCTCTTATTAAAATTATTTTCTAACAACTCCAACATTCGCGCTCCCTACCCCACCACCACACCACCTACCCCCACCCAAAAAAAAAAAAAAAAACTTTTTTTCACTCTTATTAAAATTATCTTTCAACACCCCTCGCCCCCGCCCTCTTTTACCCCCCCCCACCCACGAACACCTCCCCCACTACCCCCTACCCCACCCCTACCCCTATCCCACCCACCCCTCACCCTACCTACACCCACCATTTTTTTTTACTCTTATTAAAATTATTTTCTAATAACTTCAACATTCGCGCTCCGTACCCCCACTTCTCCACCACCACCACCCCACCCACTCAAAAAAAAAAAAAAAAAAAAAACTTTTTTACTCATATTAAAATTATTTTTGAACACCCCAACACCCAACCACCCCCCACCTACCCCACCCACCCCCTACCCCACCCCACCCATCCCCCCACAACCACCCATCCCACCCCAACCTAAAATCCCCACCCACATTCAAATTTTTTTCTCATAATAATTATTTTCCTCATATTTTTTTTTTCATATGAATATATTTTTCGGAAAACATTTTCCTTATATTTACCAAACAACCAAAAACATGTTTATGTCATTTTCTGGAAAACATTTTCATTTTCCGGAAAAAATTTTACGGGAAACCATTTTCCGGAAATTGTTTTACGCGAAACAAACGGAGCCTAAGCACAATGAGATTTTCAGGATTTTATAATTGGCATGTGTTTTATTATGTGTTTTATTATAATTGTTAGTTGGTTAAATTATCATATTACTATTTGTAAAATCTGACAGTTTAATATATTTAATAGTAATTTTGTTATCATATTACAACTCAAGACAACTAGATAGAAAGTTTAGCTGACAAATGGATAATCTTAATGTAAAAACCTCAAAATTGTTTTTTAGTGGGTTTTATAAAAAAATGTGCTTTTTCAAATTGATTGGAAAAAAAAGTATTAGCAAGATATGCCATGGCATCAGGGCCGGTCCTAACATTTCGTAGGCCCGGGGCAAAGTAAAAAAATTGGGCCCTTAATGGAGTCTTTGGAACAGATTTAGTTGGAACTCTGTTTAGTGTAAGATCAGCAGTTGCTAGTGCATGTCCCCAAAAGGATAAAGGAAGATCAACTTGACTCATCATGGAGCGGACCATATCCAATAAAGTCGTATTTCTCCGCTCAGACACACCATTCCATTATGGTGGTGGAGTTAATTGTGAAACAATTCCACAATCTTTAAGATGATTGTCAAATTCTTGGCTTAAATATTCTCCACCACGATCAAATCGAATCGCTTTAATAGTTTTGCCAAGTTGATTCTGTACTTCATTTTGAAACATTCTAAATATCTCAAAAGATTCACTTTTATGTTTCATTAAGTAGATATAGCCATATCTACTAAAATCATCAGTGAATGTAATGAAGTATTGATATCCTCCCCTAGCACTACTGCTCATTGGTCCACACACATCAGTATGTATGAGTCCCAATAAGTCACTAGCCCTTTCACTACCCTTAGTAAAAGGTGTCTTTGTCATCTTTCCGAGTAAACAAGACTCACAAGTTTCATATGATTCAAAATCATGTGAATCTAAAAGTTCGTCCCCATGGAGTTTTGAGATACGCTTCTCATTAATATGACCAAGACGGCAATGCCACAAATAAGCATGATTTACATCATTAGGTTTGGATTTCTTATTTACATTATAAATATTCTCATTATTTCCACTTTCAACATCAAGAACATAAAGGCCATTAAATGAATATGCAGTACAATAAAGAATGTCATTTAAATAAATAGAAAACTTCTTAACTATAACCTTCATTATCCAAACAAGAAACTGAAATAATATTTCAACTCAAATCCGGAACGTAATAACAATTGTTCAAAAAAAAAATTAATCCGCTAGGTAAAATGACATCATATGTTCCTATGGCTAATGCATCAACTCTTGCTCTATTCCCCACACTTAGATCCACTTCGCCATCTTTGAGTAGCCTTCTATTCCTTAGTGCCTGCACATTTAAACAAACATGAGATCCACATCCGGTATCTAATACCCAAGAGCTAGAAGTAGAAAGAAGAACATCTATAACATAGATACCTGAAGTAAAAGCAGTCACACTGCCCTTCTTCTTCTTCTTCATCTCTTCCTTGTAAATCTTGCAATTGCGTTTCCAATGACCAATCTCATTGCAGTGGAAACAAATTGCATCCTTTTGGGAAGCGGGTTTAGCCACATTAGCATTGGCAACAGTTGCCTTGCTAATCTTTGGTTTGACAACTTTTGTCTCACCCCCTTTTCCTTTGCCTTTCTGACCCTTTCCTTCCTTTGACACTATGAGCACATGAGCGGATTCTTTACCGATTTTCTTTTCCGCTGTCTTTAGCATCCCATGCAATTCAGACAGGGACTTATCCATCCCATGCATATTAAAATTCATTACGAACTGATTATAGCTTTTGGGCAATGAATTAAGAATAAAATCAGTGGCCAACTCAACCTCAATGGGATGGCCAAGCCTCTCTAGATGCTCAAAGTGAGCCTTCATCTTCAGAACATGAAGGCCCACAACCTGCCCATCGCTCATCTTATATGAGACAATAGCAGCTATAGTGTCGAACCTTTCCTGCCTTGCCTGTTCTTAAAATATATTTTTCAACTCAACAGCAAGGCCATATGCCTCCAAGTGTTCAAGAGTCTTCTGAAGCTCAGAACACATGGCAGCAAGCATGAGACAACCCACCTCACGAGAATCACTCTTGTGCTTCTTGTAGGCGTTTCTCTCATCCTTGGGGCAGATGATTCAGGTTCATCTTCAGGAACGGGTTCATCAAGAATATAGAGCTTATCTTCATGCTTTAGAACAATTCTAAGGCTACGGATCCAATCCGTGAAGTTAGCTCAATTTTCTTGAAGTTTTTCCTTCTCAAGGATAGATCGCAATGATAAAGAACTTGAATTTTGAGCCATTATCTACAATTATGCAAACATATAATCATATATAAGTACCCACTTAATTTTAAAGATATTACAAATATTAGTATTTCACAAATACTCCTACTAAATTATATAACCTTCATATACATCCAATGTATAATATAATTTAAATGGGCTAAGATACAACTTTAATTTAATTTCAAGTCCGCTTTGGCGATACTGCTCAAAATTAAATTAATTAAGTAGACAACACTTTGTCAATCATATCATATATGACTCTTAGATCTTTTATGAGATTTTAGACATCATATGTCTAACATGTCTTAATCTCATCTATGCCTTAGGCCCAAAACTTTGTCTTTTGATAGCCTAATTAAGTCAAATCATTTTAAACGTATAGGAATCACTATTTCCTCATCTTACTCATAGATGGATAGAATTAATGCACCTCGCTTTGGCAGAGCCCACATAAAACTACCCATGTACTCACAAGTGTTTTAATCATGGATTGGTACGAAATTTAAATTTTAAAAAAGGTTCACAATATATAGCATATAACACATTTATGATCACATAAGATAAACATGTTATACATTAAGTTTAGTCACTAAATTAATCTCCATTAATTTAAGCATGATATTTTTGTCATTAGTTTCTCTATAATTATGAGGATGAGACTATTTGAACTTTGGTTATTATCTCCAAATCAAGACAACAAGAAGTGCGGCCGAACTAAACCATAAGGCAACCATAATTCCGTACTAATTCAAGAAATCAAGAAAGTAGTTCATGTGGCCAAAAATAAGCAATAGATGGTCTCGATGAACGTAGGTCAATTGCATTCACAATTCCACATGGATCTCCAATCTTTGAATCAATAAATTTGTTTCTCAATTTTAGCAATTATGAACTCTTCATAATTCTAACTTCGTTTTATCTTTGAATCTTTGATTACGATCAAGTTTGGGAAACACAGTCTCGAGAACGTAGGCTAGCCATCCAAACCTTGAACCAATCTCAGAATTCAACAGACTAAAACAAATAGGAAATTCAAACCCCAAGATCCACACCCAAACCCCAGCCCTTCGCCCCGCACCAGACCCAGGGTCCGGTCGGACCTCCTCTAAAAAATCAAAATTTTTTAAAGTTCCAATTTTTTTTCTCAAATTGTTAAACCCGATTCAATTCGGATTTGATGTTCTTGATGATCCAATCACCATGAACATCAAGACCTTGAATAAACAATTTATTCATGAATCTCTAGATTATCAAAACTTTGATCCGATCAAAATTGATAACCCAACAATTTTGAATCCAACATAATTTTTATTGCGATTGAATAGTGCGATTGTTGGTCCCAAAGGGCAACAAGGGTATGAAAAATAGCTAGAGGGGGGGTGAATAGCTGTTTTAAAATTATTTTCGTACCCTTGATAAATTCAATAGCAAATGCGCACTTTATCACGTAAGCGTTATGATATGCGCCTAAGTGAGTGAGTGAAATGCACAGCGAAATTTAGTAATGAAAATAGGCGCAAAGTATGATAAAGGGGGCGCACACACCTTCTAAGTATTTTGGCTCAAAGTGGGTGAAATAAGAAACTAAGGCAAATGATATAACAAACACAACACAGTTCAATCAATCAATCTACAATGAATAAACAAACAAATAGTTAGATATCATATGAACTTGAAAGGAAATAGCAAGATAGTAAGTACGAGCTATTTGGAGATGTTCGATCGGGAAAATGATCTATGTCCTCTACCAAGATGGTTAGTCTTGGATTTCTAATGGAGATCTTATATAATGAGAGAGTGTTACAAATTACAATCGTTTGAGCTTATACACTAGCTCAAGATCTAATATTCTATGAAAGAACAAATCCTAGACAATAACCGGTGTATCTCTAAAAGAAAAATCTAAGTGATCAAACTTAAAGAGGTGCGTGTGTGATTTTTGATTCAAGGCTCTTTAGATCTTTGAGAATGAGAGCACAAGAAAACTAAAGTGTTTTTGCTTGAGGATCTGGGCTAAGGATGAAGTTATGAAGATGTTCTTGAGAATTCTGGTAAATCAAAGGCAATCTTCAAATCTTCAACAAATGCTTGAGAGAGAAATTCTTGAAATTCTTAGCAACTTCAAATGGTTGAAGTTATGGGGTATTTATAGTAGAGCCCCAAAAACTAGCCGTTGGAAATCCTTGGTGAGTCAGAGAAAGGACGGATGTGATGTCGCTCATTGAGTGGGGCACGTGTCCTTTTATAGCCGTTAGACACATAACACAAATATGACAGTTATGGACAGGTGTCCTTAGATGCGGGTGCATACGTGTTATTTAACCACCGTTGGATCATTGGCGAAGTTTGAATCTCTTCTAGTCTTCAAATCTTTCATTAAATTACTGAGTGAATAAATCACTATAAGTCGCGTGAGCTAAGAGAGGTGCGTTACACTTTGCGGGCGTATAAGAGGCGCGGGCGCACTGTGAGGCGCGTAGCGCGGCGCGGCGCGTGAAAGAGGCGCTTGGGCGCAGGGCGCATGACTTGGCTCAAACTCGTGATTTTCTTGAATCTTGATCTTCTTGCCCTATTCCTAAGCCTATTCTATTACAATGGACAACCTAAAAAATGAGTATAAATACTTCTTGCATGTGGGTCTAAAGTCCATGAAATAAAACTTAGGTGATGGGTCAATCAAATCTAATCAATCCTATTACATTGAAACTGAGATATAAGTGAGCATACCCAACAATCTCCCCCTATTTGATTGATGCCATTACCTACTATATCAGGGACAAACATTATATTTGATAATAACATGTCCAAATAAATGAAATTGGTAAATCATGTCTCAAGTTAATGCACACACTAGTCCAAGATATAGATTTCTAATCTATTCCAATAAAGATGAAACATTACAAATGGAATGATAGAAATGACAGTTTATAACACATTCAAAATGATATGAGTTTTAGTTTTGAAATATGTTTAAACAAATTTTAAACTCAATGCATGAAATATGAAACAATTCAAATATGATGCATATGATTTTAAACAACATTCATTGTTCTACAAACAAGAAGTTTGAGTGAACAAGTTTTAAAACAAAAGTGATGTTTTGTTCTCATTAATACTCAAGGTGTAAGAGTTACAGAGTACAAGTATTTAACAGAACAAAAACAAAAGGTGCTAAAACATGTAAGCACTAAATCACTAATAAAAAGTTTTAACAATTAGAGTTTCTAACAAACTTACAAACAAATCATAAACTAAGGGTTGGGAGGAGGCGCGTCGTCATCCTTTAATCCTTCTTCTATTTCAGAAACAGAGCGCTGAATCTGTTTGGAGAGTTGGTGACAACGTTTTACAACACCGTGAGTATCAGTGACACCATCTCTAATGTAGCGCAAATGATCAACATTTATGTTTTGATACTCATCAATGGTGCGCTGAGTGATGGATTGCTGTTGTGAAAAGTTTTCAGTGAAGGCTTGGAAGTTAGCTTCAACAGCAGCTTGGGCAGTAAGTATATCAGCGGAAACTCTATCTGTCCGTCTGTCTGTACTGGAATGCGCGGCATTAAAGTGAGTGACAACTAATTCATTCAAAACATCAATTTTTGAGAGCAGTGAATTAATGTCAATATGCGCGCCAGGAGCAGAGCTGGAAGAGGGCGTAGGAGTTTCAGGTGCTGAAGGTGCATGGGATTCAGGAGCTTTGGGTTCTGCGCCAGGATCAGCACCATAAACTGTTAAGCCCAGGATTTCTAGTTCATCCTTAACTTCTTTGAGTTTATCAACAACACTCAACAATTTTTGGCTATCTCCAGCCACCATCTCAAACAGCTTCCTTATATCCCCTGCTATATTCAACTCTACCTCCCTTATGGCGTTAATGAAATCTTGTCCATCAGTGAATTTGATGCCACCATCTATGCGCTCATGAAGGGAAGCAAGAGTGCCTTTGAAAAGTTCATTCATTTGATCAATAGCGTCATTCCATTGTTGAGGATTAAGGAAATGTTTGTCCTTGATATTCGCATCTATGCGCGCCATCTCCCCCTTAATGGCAGCAATCTCATCAGCTTGCTGAGTAAGCATAGAAGTATGAAGCTCTAACTGTGAATTCATCTGAGCTTGGCCTTGCTGGAGTTGCTGTAGCAGTGAAATAACTACACTCATGTCAGGAGTGGGAGGAGGAGGCGCAGGAGAAGTATGGGGCGCAGGAGGTGAAGGTAGATATTCATCACTTGAAGTAGGCTCTACTGAAATAGTTGGGGGCGCAGAATCACGAGGAGAAGGCGCAGAAGGGCTCTTGCGCCTAGTCAAGGGCTCTGGCGCGCAGAAGGGCTCTTGCAGGAGAAGTATGGGGCGCAGGAGGTGAAGGTAGATATTCATCACTTGAAGTAGGCTCTACTGAAATAGTTGGGGGCGCAGAATCACGAGGAGAAGGCGCAGAAGGGCTATTGCGCCTAGTCAAGGGCTCTGGCTCCCCCTGAACTGGATCATCACTCAAGTCACCAAAAAGTTCATCAGATAGCCTACCTTTGAGTGCTTGGCGCTCAGCAGAGAGTGGCTCTGAAGTTAGTTTCTGAGCTGGAGCAGGAGCAGAAGGCTTTAATGGAGGCGCACGAACAATAGGAGGCGCATTTGGAGTGGGCGCGCGTACATCAGCGCTAGACCCTGCGCCTTTGCGCCTTTCAGATTTGGATAAATCAGCAGCCTGTTTTAATCTGTAGTCTTCATCCCTTTTCTTCTGCGCTTCCAGTCTACTGGCTTCCTTAGCGCATTTAAGTTCCTTCTCATCTTCTGTTTCAGTTCTTGGGCGCTTAGGAGGTCTGCTTGTTCCTTCAGCAACCCTTTTGCCTTTGCCCTTTTCTGCGCCTGGAACAACTGTTGGTTCTGCGCGAGGTGCTGCTTTAATATTTGCGCCTTCTTCTGCGCCATCTGCATCTTCATCAGATTCAGTGGCTTCATCAACCAACTGATCTCCTTTAACTCTTGGCGCGCGCTTAGCCACGCGCTTCCTGCTCCTTTTCATAACCAAACTGTCTTTCCCAAAGATGGGAACGTCAGTGGTTTGATAAGCTGGGTTCTGAGCTAGGAAATTAGCAAGAGCAGGATAAGTGAGAAATATCTTCGTGAGTATTCTGCAGTGAGTTTTGAACTTCGTCTTCCCATCAGCTTTGTTCTTGTTGTACTTATCAATCTGGTCTGACAAGGTTTTGAATAAGATTTGAGGCCAGTTGAGGATTGTGTTTCCCATAATAGCTGCACTATATTCCCACTGCTCCATTGTGAATCGGTTCACATTTCCTGTCTTGAAAATAATTGAAGTCCCCACCAAATGCGCGATATGCGCCAATAAATCACCACCATCCCTTATTTCAACAGATTTGATGTTGTTCTAAAGAGTAGAAATGTTGAGATGGGTACTCGCCATACGATTCTGCGCAGCAGCACCAGCTACACTCAGAGGGCCAGTTGTGTTGAAGTTGATGATATTCTTGAGAGTGCCTGTAGCGATGGTTATAGCAACGTTTTGAACTGTGGCGCATATCCTGTAGCGCACATATCCATCCGCAGGGGTCTCCACGAGAGCAGCAGTTGAGAAGAATTCATCCACGAGGAGCGGTGAGTAGAAAGGTTGCTCCAAAGTAAATAGAGGCAGCAGACCAGATTGTCTGATAAAATCCATAATATCAACGCCAATTTGGATTGCAGATAGCTCAGTGAGATTAAATGTCTCACCGGGCCTAAAATTTGCTGGATCCTGAAAACATAACAATGATTTAAGTTAGAAGTGTATCAGGCGCATAGAATCATAAAATGAGCTAAGTATAGAGTAGGCGCGGGACAATATATAGGCGCATAAAAATAGCGTGCGCATACTATTATTAGGCGCATATATGTTGTAGGCGCATACAAATACGAGGCGCATATCATGGTTCTATGAAAAATACTAAGGAAAAATTAAACATAAAAATTTGACTAAGTAAAATTTAGACGCATAAAATGTTAGGCGCATAATAGCTTTAGGCGCATAAGTTGATTAGGCGCATAACATTTGTATTTGCATAGGGCGCATACAATTATTAGGCGCATGAATCAAGGAAGGCGCATAAGGTCATAGGGCGCATAACCAACTAGGCGCATAAATCGACACTTAGGCGCATATCTATGTGAAATTCATACTAAGTATAAAAACACACAAAAACACACAAACACATATCAAACATGCATATGCAAGTAATAAGAATCAAAATATGAAAATTTTGAAAACATGTTTTGAAAATTTGAAACCCAAGTCATGCAAAAATAACGAAGAACATGAAGAACACGCTTGAGTGCTTGAAGAACATCAAGAACACCAAGAACACATAATTCGTGAAACATCACCAAATCAAGCATACAATATATCAAAATGACCGCACGAAGACGAAGATAACAAATATGTAAATCAAAACAAGTAAAAATTAACAACAAGTCCAGAAAATGGATTCAAAGATCCGAAAATTTGAAAAGTCAAAAAAATCTAAGATTTTCAGATTCGCTAAATATAGTGCATTGATCGTCGAAAAGTTTAGTTTAAAGGATTCCAAATCACAAAACGAACATAACCCAACAAACGATTTCGAAAACGGATAACCGAAACAAGATTAAGCAAATAAACAAGGGTTTTTGGTTTTTGAAAAACACGAGAAAAACAGAGAAAAAAATTGCAGAAATTGAAAGAGTTAAAGGTTAGAAATCATACCATTTCGTCTTGAGTTTTGGTTGTAGATCGTTTAGGACCCATATATAAGCAAATATATGGAAGATTTGGAGAAGAAAAGGAGAGAAAATAGAGAAAGACGAGTGAGAGAGAGAGAGAGAGAAGAAAGTTGTGAGAGAGAGTGAGTTGGTGAGAGAGGGAAGAGAGAGAAGGAATAGCTATATATATATAGGGTGATGTCAGATAAATGATTACCAAAAAGAATTTTTTATTTGGGAAGTTGAAAAGATAAAACTGATGGAATGCGGCGCATTAAACAGGCGCGAATATCGAGGTGCCGTGCGCATTCAATTCTGACAAAAAAGTGATGACGTGCGCGTGAGGAGGTACGGTGCGCATTAATAAAGGATTATGAGATGTGACGCGAACAATTAATGCTGAATGACACAAAGGTACACTGATGTAACATTTTGGGTAAAGAGAAATTGTCCCACTTCCCTCATAAGTGTATGAACAATTATGACTAAATTTTTGCACAAACCCCGAAAACATATGTTTTGGTGTAAGTTTGGGGTGCAAGAAATATATTCTCAAAAAATAAAATTTTTGAAAAACGTAAAACGAGGGAAAATTAATTGCACAAGTACCCTTGAATAATTATGGGAATGTCAAAAGACAAAAAATTCCTATAATAAATGATCAGAATAACTTACCTGGTACTTGTGAAAATTAAATGCGATCAATCATTGAAATAATAATTTTTGAGCATTGATTGAGCCGCAACATTTATTAGGCGCATGGGAGGCGCATAGCTTACGAGGCGCGCAGAATGATAGTGGCGCATAAGGCACTTGGCGTGCACAGAGTGAGGGGCGCATTCCAGGCGCATGAAGTTTCCTTAAAACTTTGAAAATGATCTAACATATAAACCTAGTATACTCATAACTCACTAAAACAAAGTCATTAGTATTGACAAAACTGTATTGAATTTTAATTGAGTTCAACCATACCCATTTCACCTCTCAAAAAGATGAACTGTTTCGCGTCAAGTGCTTTCGTTAGAATGTCGGCGATTTGATAGTCGGTTCCCACGTGTTTCAAATAAATATTGCCTTTCTCCACGTGGTCTTTGAGGAAGTGATATTTGATGTCGATGTGTTTGGTCTTTGAGTGCATGACAGGATTTTCAAAAACCGCAATTGTTGAAGTGTTGTCGCAGTAGATGGGACAATTTTCTTCAATGATATCATAATCCACCAATTGCTGCTTCATCCATAGTATTTGAATGCAACAACTTCTCGCAGCGATATATTCAGCTTCGGTTGTTGAGACAGATACTGAAGCTTGTTTCTTACTCGCCCATGACACAAGTCGATATCTGAGGAAATGACAAGTGCCATTTGTGCTTTTCCTATCAATTGTGCACGCTGCATAATCCGCATCTGAATAACCTACAAGTTTAAAATTCGAATCTTTGGTGTACCAAAGTCTAAGGTTAACAGTACCGGATAGATATCTTATAATACGTTTCACAGCAATTAAGTGCGCTTCTCTAGGATCGGATTGATAACGAGCGTAAACACAAACACTAAACATAATATCGGGCCTACTAGCAGTAAGATAAAGGAGTGAGCCAATCATACCTCGATAGAGCATTTGATCAACACGTTTACCTTTTAAATCTTTGTCGAGTTTGTTGCCGGTGGCCATTGGAGTATCATATGCTTTGGCGTTCTCAAGTCCAAATTTCTTGATTAAGTCCTTTGTATATTTGGCTTGATTGATAAATATGCCTTCACTCATTTGCTTTATTTGAAGCCCGAGGAAGAATGTGAGTTCTCCCGTCATGCTCATTTCAAACTTGCTCTTCATTAGTTTCTCAAAGCGCTTGCACAACAATTCATTAGTAGAACCAAATATAATATCATCAACATAAATTTGAACAAGTAATTTATGACCATTATGTTTGGCAATGAAAAGATTTGTATCAATTTTACCGCGAGTGAAGCCTTTTTCGATGAGAAACTTGGATAGTGTATCGTACCATGCTCTTGGTGCTTGTTTGAGTCCATACAAAGCTTTCTGGAGTTTGTACACATGATTTGGAAATTGTGAATCTTCAAACCCAGGTGGTTGAGCTATGTAGACTTGTTCTTGGAGTTCACCATTTAGAAACGCGCTCTTCACATCCATTTGATATAGCTTGAAGTCCTTGTGAGCAGCGTAAGCTAGAAATAATCTGATAGCTTCAAGTCTTGCTACGGGCGCAAACATTTCATCGTAATCAATTCCTTCTTCTTGCCTATAGCCTTGTGCAACCAATCTTGCTTTGTTTCTTGTGATGATTCCATTCTCATCCATCTTGTTTCTGAACACCCATTTCATACCAATCACTCCTTGATCATTTGGTCTTGGAACGAGAGTCCAAACCTTACATCGTTTAAATTTATTGAGTTCTTCTTGCATAGCAACAACCCAATTAGGATCTTGGAGTGCTTCATCAGCCTTCTTCAGTTCAATTTGAGAGATACTAGCAGTGTAAGCATCAAAGTTTATAGCTCTCCTTGTACGAACACCAACGTTTAGATCAACAATGATATTATTGATTGGGTGACCTCTAACTTCACGAATTTCAGGAGGTAAGTTAGGTTGAGTCGTAGTAACTTGAAGGTCTTCAATTGGTACATCTTCACCAGATTCTAAATCATCAAAATTTAGAGGTTGAATTGGTGTAGAGTTGAAACTTGGGTTTACACCAGATGCAGCAGTAGATATAGGCGCATGAGAGGAATCAAGAGGCGCAACATGTGAGTGAGGCGCAACTAATGATCCATTTAGCGCGCCATATGAGGAGTTAGGCGCAACTGATGTGGATGGATTTCCTTGAGTTGATAGATTCTGATTTTGAGTAGGCGCAACATAAATAGGAGCACCTGTATCATTAAGCTCAACAGAATCATCAGCAACATTTGGTGCCAAATATGGCTCAAGGAGAGAATGTTTATCAAATGTAACTTGTACATATTCAACTATCACTAATGTAGTTCTATTAAAAACGCGAAAAGCTTTAGAATGTTTGGCATACCCAATAAAAATACCTTCGTCGGCTTTGGCATCGAATTTACCTCTATGTTCGTTTCCGTTGTAGAGGATATAACACTTGCAACCAAAGATCTTGAAGAATGCAATGTTGGGAGTTCTACCACGCCAAAGTTCATACAGAGTCTTGTTGTGAAGTTTGTTGATGAGGGAACGATTTTGAGTAAAACATGCTGTGTTGATAGCTTCTTCCCAAAAGTACTTAGGCAATTTCGCTTCAGCTATCATCGTCTTTCCCGCTTCAATCAACGTCCTATTCTTTCTTTCCACAACACCATTTTGTTGAGGAACTCCAGCGGTTGAGAAGTTGTGAGCTATCCCATGATCGTCGCAATATCGAGCAACACCGTTGTTCTTGAATTCTGTTCCATTGTCGGATCGAACACTAACGATGTCATCTTCTTTTTGGGTTTGGAGCAGTCTAAATAAGGTGGTCAAAATGTCGTAACAATCGTCTTTTGAGATCATCATTTCCGCCCATGTGTATCTTGAATAATCATCCACCACAACTAGAGTATACTTGTTCTTTCGAATACTTGCAGTGGTGACTGGTCCAAATAGATCAATGTGGAGCATTTGCAAACATTTAGAAGTTGAGGGATTGATCTTGCTGGAGAAAGATTTCTTCGGTTGTTTGCCAAGTTGACACGCGGCGCACTTCTTGTAATGATGATCAGCAACCTTGGGAAGTCCTTTAACAAGATTATTCATGCTGAGTTTAGATAGATATTTGAAGTTCAAGTGACTTAAGCGCTTGTGCCACATCCAACTATTTTCGCTCACACTTTTAGCTACAAAACAAAGATTAGTACTAGAGTTCATACTATGGAAATCAATAATGTAAATATTTGTCTTACGATATCCCGTGAGTAATGTAGCTCCAGTTTTGCCATTCTTGATAAGACATTGAGTTGAGGTGAAATGGCATTCTAATCCTTTGTCACAGAATTGAGATATGGATAATAAGTTGTGCTTGAGCCCTTCGACGAGAGAGACTCTTTCAATGCACACTTTGTCTTTCTTGAGCTTTCCATATGCAACAACTTGACCTTTGTTATTATCACCAAATGTTACTGAGGGACCTCTTTCTTCATGGACATCTTCTAATAAGGATTCATCTCCAGTCATGTGTCTTGAACACCCACTATCGAGAATCCATTCATAATTTCTAGCTTTTAAAGATCCTGCTATGAAACAAAGAACCTGAAATATAGACATTTAAGCAGGTCCCCTTTATTCCTTTTGGGTCCTAGGGTTAGCAACTTTTGACAACCCACTCTTGCTTGACCTTAGGGTTTTTACGTCCTTTGGCATTGGGAGTGAATCGCAAAAGGCATTCCACGGCCTTGTGTCCAGAACAATCACAAATAGAACAATGATGAAAGCCACTAATCACATGAGTTTTCACAAACTCTTTACTTTTCTTTGGGGTAGCATTCTTCTTTGGGTCAGATGGACTAGCCTTAACAAAATCCTTCTTTTGAAATTTTGGAGCGCTTGATCTAGGAGGGGGCATAGGGCTAGGAGGCGCACGACGATGAGGCGCGTGGCTTCTAGGCGCATAATGAGCACTCGGAGAAGGAGCGCGCTTTGTTTCAAGAGGGATTTTGCTAGAGGATGATTCATCTGTATCTATATCTTTCCCATTAGCTTTCCCAAATTGCTTCGTTGGGTAGACATAATGGAATGTTTGTCTCTTGACTTTTTCCTGTCCTTTACCCATTGAATTAGAATGTTTTGCCTTGGGAATTTCAAAAGTTTGCTGGTTTGTAAATTCACTTTCTCTTTCAGCACAGACATCACATTTAAAGTTGTCACTAGTTGCTGAGAATCCCAAGCCACTTTTATCACCACTGACTTTTTGGGACTCAAATATATTCTCCATAGTGACACGAGAATTGGACCACTCATTTGTAATCTTTTTAAGATCAGCAATTTGAGCAACCAATTCATCGTTTTGAACTTTAAGAAGTGAGTTCTGTTCTGTTAGAAAAGTGTTTTTAACAGTAAGAGGAGTCATGCTCTTTATCTGCTCCTTAAGGAGGGTGAGTTCAGATTTAAGTAGAGATTTCTCGGTCTTAAGCTGGGAAATTTCATCACATGATAGTGCTAAAGCTTCCGTCATATTATCAAATCTACTGATTACCTTTTCAGCCTTTTTGAATAACTTTTCTTGTTCAGCAACAATTTCATCATCGTTGATTTTAGGAATTGGCGCAGTTGGTTCAACTTGAGGTCTGATGTAAGCTCCTTTTCTCAATTTGTTCCTTGTACTTAGATCACACCGTGAGAATAACAATCCACCATCGCTTTAAGCCAGAGTGAGAAATCCTTGTTCAACGAGCTCGCTGATGGTTGGTCCTTTCTTCCTTTTCTCTTCTTGAAAACCTGCAGATTTCTTGATAGGTTTATTCAAGACATTCATATCAGGAACATACTTGGAGAAGTCATCATCCGAATCATAAGTATCAACTTCATCATCATTTGCCACCAAACAAACGAGTCCATCATAGGAATCTTCATCGCTCTCATCTGAGTCTGTTTCAATCCAAGTGTTCTTCTCATTTGCTGGTGATTCTTCTTCAGCAACCATTCCCTTGTGACGAGTGAATTTGGGAGTGAACTTGGGAGTATGGCTGCTCTTCTTCTGCATATATTCAAATTTTGGAATTGGGCAGCTTGAAGCAAAGTGTCCTGGTTTCCTGCAATTAAAACAAACAAGGTCTTCTTTTCTTTTTGAATCACTTCTCCTCATGAACTTTGGAGGAGCTCTGCTGGTAGATCCTTGAAATTTGCTGGTTGAGCCGGGTCTTGAGAATTTTCTGAACTTTTGAAATTTCTTCACAAATAAAGCGAAGTCTTCATCATCCATGTCTAGTAGCTCAGAGGTAGAAATTTTGGGATCGGAACTTTTCTCTTCTTGAACCGGCGTAGGCGCATGCGCTTCTTCTCTATGCGCCACCATTGCTATGGATTTTGACTTTCCTTCAGTTTCACTGATTCGTTGGAGTTTGAGCTCATAAACTTTGAGATTTTCATAAATGTTCCTTAAAGTCCAAACATCCAAAGTTCCGGCGTCTTCAAGAGCACTGGATTTATGAAGATATCTTGAGCCAAAAGCTTGGAGGAAATTTACATTCAAATCTTTGTTTGAAAACTTCATGCCAAGTGAAATACATAGATTTATAATTTTACAGTAGCGTTCATAAGTTTGTCTTAAGGTTTCACCGGGGAGTTGAGAGAAATTGCTGAATCTCTTTTGCACTTCATATTTCTTGTTCTCCTTACAAACAGTATCTCCTTCTATATGCTCTTCAATAGCATCACATAGCTCATTAGCAGTAGCACAATGCATGACTTGTTGTTTCATAGCCGTGCTTAGAGTGCTTAGGAGAATGTTTTTTGCTTTGCCATCATTTGCAAATCTTCTTGTTTCTTCCTCAGTCCATTCTTCACTTGGTTTCTTGATGGTTGGTTGAGCAGCATTGGTGCGCGGATTTGGATTCGCTTCCATAGGGATGTAAGGTCCATAAACTATGGTGTCATGGAGCCTTTCATCGATAGAGTTGAGATGGGTCAATATGCTGAATTTCCACACGTCAAAATGATCTTCATCAAAGACCGGAACGTGAGTGTAGTTTGCAGTTGCCATAGGTTTTGAGTTTGCCATTTAGAATCGGCACCCAAGCTGTTAAGCTTGAAAAACAAAAGTGTTTTATAAATGTGTTTGCTCTGATACCACTTGTTGGTCCCAAAGGGCAACAAGGGTATGAAAAATAGCTAGAGGGGGGGGGTGAATAGCTGTTTTAAAATTCTTTTCGTACCCTTGATAAACTCAATTGCAAATGCGCACTTTATCACGTAAGCGTTATGATATGCGCCTAAGTGAGTGAGTGAAATTCACAGCGGAATTTAGTAATGAAAATAGGCGCAATGTGTGATAAAAGGCGCACACACACTCTAAGTATTTTGGCTCAAAGTGGGTGAAATAAGAAACTAAGGCAAATGATATAACAAACACAACACCGTTCAATCAATCAATCTACAATGAATAAACAAACAAATAGTTAGATATCATATGAACTTGAAAGGAAATAGCAAGATAGTAAGTACGCGCTATTTGGAGAGGTTCAATCGGGAAAATGATCTACGTCCTCTACCAAGATGGTTAGTCTTGGATTTCTAATGGAGATCTTATATAATGAGAGAGTGTTACAAATTACAATCGTTTGGGATTATACACTAACTCAAGATCTAATATTCTATGAAAGAACAAATCCTAGACATAACCGGTGTATCTCTAAAAGAAAGATCTAAGTGATCAAACTTAAAGAGGTACGTGTGTGATTTTAGATTCAAGGCTCTTTAGATCTTTGAGATTGAGAGCACAAGAAAACTAAGGTGTTTTTGCTTGAGGATCTGGGCTAAGGATGAAGTTATGAAGATGTTCTTGAGAATTCTGGTAAATCAAAAGAAATCTTCAAATCTTCAACAAATGCTTGAGAGAGAAATTATTGAAATTCTTAGCAACTTCAAATGGTTGAAGTTATGGGGTATTTATAGTAGAGCCCCAAAAACTAGCCGTTGTGTAGGGATCCCGTCCTCGGGGGGGGGGGGGGGCGAAACGAGCAAGGTTCGCACGAGGACAAAATGCCAAACACGGGAACCGGTCAAATTTAACAGAGTCGCCACATTTTGTTAATTTTAAACCCAACAAAATGACAAAGGTTTGAGTTCAAAAGTTCGGAGGTCAGGTTACAACTTGGGAGGAGTTTTTACGTCCTCTCAAGTTGCCTCGGACAAAGCCGAGTCTCCCTAGGTTAGTTAAAATGTGCATATGTGTGTGTGTGTATTTAACGGAAAGATTCTGTCATTGATTTTATTTGAGAAAACTTGACTGAAAAGGGGGCCTTTAGTGATAAGATAAAGGTCAGAGGGCAAAACAAACAATTTTGTCCTCCTACCTAAAGTAGCCGTACGGCTGGAGGAGGCGATCCTGGGGTTTTACAGTTTGCTCATGAACAGTCCAGTTCAGAACAGAAACATGGTATTATGTCTGAAGCTGGACAAACTGTTTGTGATCCCAGTTTGCAAGAAATCATTTTACAAGTTTTATAACATCATTCCTATGCTAAATGATCATCACTTGGTCCCCAAAAACAAGTATTTGGGTGTGATCATGAGTAATCATAGGAGAAAATCAAGAAAGTTGATGAATGTCCCCTTTGGACCCAAGTTGGTCATTTGGTGAATAAAGATTGGAACTTTATCACCAAGATGACATTTTATGACTTAAAATCCTTTCAAGAGTCAAAATAACACATAAAGATTGAATCTTTATGACCCAAAAGTGGGATTTTGAGGCTAAACCAAAGAGGAAAGTGATGAACACTAAGGTTTCATCATCCTCATGATTATCATGGCCAAACAAGCATACCATTTACATGAATAAGGAATATAAATGACAATCAACAAGTCTATGAGTGTCTAGGTTTAGAACCTCTTCCATAGAAGGTATGGAGGTCACCTTTGAACTTCTCATAGCTTGGACAAGATAGTAATGTAATAGATAGATATATATATAGTGCTTGATAATGGACAAGTCTTGCAAGAAACAAAAGGTGCTTGAAATGGACAAGTCTTTGCATGAATGAAGAATAAATACATGTATAACCAAGATATAAGAAAGAAAATAGGAGTAAGATGAAGAGAAAGGAGGGGGAGGTGGCTTTACCTATGATGGTTAAGGCCAATCTTCCTTTCTTCTCTCCTTTTTTGTATGTGATCACTCTCACTCTTTCTCTGTGGCAATTCCAGTAGAGTGACCTCACTAATGTGTATTTCTCCCCCCTCTGAAATGATCAGCAATGGGTTCTATTTATAGGGACTGAGGGCGACCAAACCAGCCGTCCGACTAGGCCCCTCTAGTCCCCAAATCATCCGTACGGCTCAGCCTGGCGAGCTTCTGGATTTTTCCAATTTTATACCAGAGTAGTCCTGGAATTTATAGTTTATCCTAGGGAGGTCCTGGCCTATCAGCTTATCCCTGAAACGGTGCTAAGGCTACCTCTAAGATAGGTCGGTTTCAGATTGGGATACTTACAGAGCCCCTCGGCAACGTCGCTTCGAAGGAGCGGGGTTGTCGATAAAAATAAGCATCCCAATCTGACGGGACGATGGCTTTAATCGATTTTGGTTGCATGGCTGGTCCTAGTGGTGTAGGATTCCTACGTATCCCGTTCGCGGGGAATCAAGCCTAACGTAGTTCGGGGTGAGAGATTTAAGGCTACTCAAACCTATAGACGACCGTCGAGGTCGGGTGGGAAACTCGGGCATGACACCAAGGGGTCAGAGGCGAAGGTTCTGTTGGGTATGCCCACATATATCTCAGTTTTAATGTATTAGGATTTATTAGATTTGATTGATCCATCACCTAAGTTTTATTTCATGGACTTTAGACCCACATGTAAGAAGTATTTATACTTCATTTTTTAGGTTGTCCATTGTTATAGAATAGGCTTAGAAATAGGGCAAGAAGATCAAGTTTCAAGAAAAATCACTCAGTGAGTTTGAGCCGCGCTTATGCGCCTCCTGCGCCACGCGCCATGCGCCTCTTCACTCGCGCCTTGCGCCATTTAGAGCGCGCGCATAAGGATTTCTTCATAAGCTTACGCGCCTCTGCGCCCCTTGTTTTAAGCGCACGCTTACTGTGCGCCTATTGGCTAAATGCGCCTCTTGGCTCAAACGCGCCTCAAAGTGTTTATTCAAACACTCAGTGATTTATTGAAGACTCGAAGACTTGAAAAGAATTCAAAATTACGCCAATGATCCAACGGTGGATAAAAGATGCATATGCGCCTAATCTGTTGACACGTGTCCATAACGGTCACATTTATGTTGAGTGTCAAAATGGCCATAAAATATGCATGCTCCAATCAACGAACGACAGCTCATCTTATCCACAAGGATTTCCAAACGGCTAGTTTTTTGAAGTTCACTATAAATACCCCATAACTTCAACATTTTGAAGTTGCTGAGTTTTGCTAAGAATTTCAAGAATTTCTCTCTCAAAGCATTTGTTGAAGATTTGAAGATTGCCTTCGTTTTTCCAGATTTCTCAAGAACATCTTCATACCTTCATCCTTAGCCCAGATCTTCAAAGCCTTAACACTTTAGTTTCTTGTGCTCTCCATCTCAAAGATCTAAAGAGCCTTGATTCTAAGAACACACACGCACCTCTTTAAGATTAATCATTTAGATTCATCTTTTAGAGATACACCGGTTATTGTTTTGGATTTGTTCTTTCATAGTAATAGATCTTGAGTTAGTGTATAAGCTCAAACATTGTAATTTGTAACACTCACTCATTATATAAGATCTCGATTAGAAATCCAAGACTAACCATCTTGGTAGAGGACGTAGATCTTTCATTGATCGAACCTCTCCAAATAGCTTGTGTTATTATCTTGTCATTTCTTTCAAGTTATTATTTTCACTCACTATTTGCTTGTTTACTCATTGTAGATTGATTGAACTGAATTGTGTTGTGTTTGTTTTATCATTTGCCTTAGTTCCTTATTTCACTCACTTTGAGCCAAAATACTTAGTGTGTGTGTTGCGCTCCCTTTATCACTTTGCGCCTACTTTCATTACTAAATTCCGCTGTGCATTTCACTCACTCACTTAGGCGCATTTCATAACGCTTACTTGATAAAGTGCGCATTCGCAATTGAGTTTTTCAAGGGTACGAAAAGAATTTTAAAACAGCTATTCACCCCCCCCCCTCTAGCTATTTTTCATACCCTTGTTGCCCTTTGGGACCAACAAGTGGTATCAGAGCAAACACCTTTATAAAACATTTTTCGTTTTTCAAGCTTAACAGCTTGGGTGCCGATTCTAAATGGCAAACTCAAAACCTATGGCAACTGCAAACTACACTCACGTTCCGGTCTTTGATGAAGATCATTTTGACGTATGGAAATTCAGCATATTGACTCATCTCAACTCAATCGATGAAAGGCTCCATGACACCGTCGTTTATGGACCTTATATTCCGATGAAGGCGAATCCAAATCCACGCACCAACGCTGCTCAACCTACTGTCCTAAAACCAAGGGAAGAATGGACCGAGGAAGAAATTAGAAGAGTCGCAAATGATGGCAAAGCAAGAAACATTCTTCTAAGCACTCTAAGCACGGCGATGAAACAACAAGTCATGCATTGTGCTACTGCAAATGAGCTATGGGATGCTATTGAAGAGCATATTGAAGGAGACACCGTTTGCAAGGAGAACAAGAAATACGAAGTTCAAAAGAGATTCAACAATTTCTCTCAACTCCCCGGTGAAAACTTAAGGCAAACTTATGAACGCTACTGTGAAATTATCAATCTATGTATTTCACTTGGCATGAAGTTTACCAACAAAGATTTGAATGTAAATTTTCTACAAGCTTTTGGATCAAGATACCTTCATAAATCTAGCGCTCTTGAAGACGCTGGAACTTTAGATGTTTGGACTTTAAGGAACCTATATGCAAATCTCAAAGTTTACGAACTCAAACTCCAACGAATCAGTGAAACTGAAGGAAAGTCAAAATCTATGGCTATGATGGCGCACAGAGAAGCCGCGCCTACTCCTGCGCCTACACCTGCGCCTGTACAAGATGAGAAAAGCTCCGATCCCAAAATTTCTACTTCTGAGCTATTAGACATGGATGATGAAGACTTCGCTTTATTTGTGAAGAAATTTCAAAAGTTCAGAAAATTCTCAAGACCCGGCTCAACCAACAAATTTCAAGGATCTACCAGCAAAGCTCCTCAAAAGTTTTCAAGGAGCAGTGATTCAAAAAGAAAAGAAGATCTTGTTTGTTTTAATTGCAGGAAACCCGGACATTTTGCATCAAACTGCCCGATCCCCAAATTTGAATATATGCAGAAGAAGAGCAGCCATACTCCTAAATTCACTCCCAAGTTCACTCGACACAAGGGAATGGTTGCTGAAGAAGAAGCACCAGCAAATGAGCACAATACTTGGATTGAAACAGACTCCGATGAGAGCGATGAAGATTCCGATGATGGACTTGTTTGTTTGATGGCAAATGATGATGAAGTTGATGCTTATGATTCTGATGATGACTTCTCCAAGGATGTTCCCGATATGAATGCCTTGAATAAACCTATCAAGAAATCTGCAGGTTTTCAAGAAGCGAAAAAGAAGAAAGGACCAACCATCAGCGAGCTCGTTGAACAAGGATTTCTCACTCCGGCTCAAAACGATGGTGGATTGTTATTCTCACGATGTGATCTTGGAGCAAGGAACAAATTGAGAAAAGGAGCATACATTAGACCACAGGTTGAACCAACTGCTCCAATCTCCAAAATCAATGATGAAGTGATTGCTGAACAAGAAAAATTGTTCAAAAAGGCTGAAAAGGTAATTACTAGATTTGATAGTATGAAGGAAGCTTTAGCACTATCATGTGATGAAATTTCCCAGCTTAAGACCGAGAAATCTCTACTTAAATCTGAACTCACCCTCCTTAAGGAGCAGATAAAGAGCATGACTCCTCTTACCGTTAAAAACACTTTTCTAACAGAACAGAACTCACTTCTTAAAGTTCAAAACGATGAATTGGTTGCTCAAATCACTGATCTTAAAAAGATTACAAATGAGTGGTCCAATTCTCGTGTCACTATGGAGAATATATTTGAGTCCCAAAAAGTCAGTGGTGATAAAAGTGGCTTGGGATTCTCATCAACTAGTGACAACTCTAAATGTGATGTCTGTGCTGAAAGAGATAGTGAATTTACCAACCAACAAACTCTTGAAATTCCCAAGGAAAAACATTCTAATTCAATGGGTAAAGGACATGAAAAAGTCAAGAGACAAACATTCCATTATGTCTACCCAACGAAGCAATTTGGGAAAGCTAATGGGAAAGATATAGCTACAGATGAACCATCTCCTAGCAAAATCATTCTTGAAAATAGGCGCGCTCCTTCTCCGAGTGCTCATTATGCGCCTAAGAGCCACGCGCCTCATCGCCGTGCGCCTCCTAGCCCTATGCGCCCTTCGAGAAAAAGCGCTCCAAATTTCAAAAGAAAGATTTTGTTAAGTCTAGTTCATCTGACCCAAAGAAGAATGCCATCCCCAAGAAAAGTAAAGAGTTTGTGAAAACTCACGTGATTGGTGGCTTTCATCATTGTTCCATTTGTGATTGTTCAGGACACAAGGCCGTGGAATGCCTTTTGCGATTCACTCCCAATGCCAAAGGACGTAAAAATCCTAAGGTCAAGCAAGAGTGGGTTGTCAAAAGTTGCTAACCCTAGGACCCAAAAGGAATAAAGGGGACCTGCTTAAATGTCTATATTTCAGGTTCTTTGTTTCATGGCTGGATCTTCAAAAGCTAGAAATTATGAATGGATTCTCGATAGTGGGTGTTCAAGACACATGACTGGAGATGAATCCTTATTAGAAGATGTCCATGAAGAAAGAGGTCCCTCCGTAACATTTGGCGATAATAACAAAGGTCAAGTTGTAGCATATGGAAAGCTCAAGAAAGACAAAGTGTGCATTGAAAGAGTCTCACTCGTGGAAGGGCTCAAGCACAACTTATTATCCATATCTCAATTCTGCGACAAAGGATTAGAATGCCATTTTACTTCAACGCAATGTCTTATCAAGAATGGCAAAACTGGAGCTATCTTACTCACGGGATATCGTAAGACAAATATTTATATTATTGATTTTCATAGTATGAACTCTAGTACTAATCTGTGTTTTGTAGCAAAAAGTGTGAACGAAAATAGTTGGCTGTGGCACAAGCGCTTAAGTCACTTGAACTTCAAGTATCTATCTAAACTCAGCAGGAATAATCTTGTCAAAGGACTTCCCAAAGTTGCTGATCATCATGACAAAAAGTGCGCCGCATGTCAATTTGGCAAACAACCGAAGCAGTCATTTTCAAGCAAGTCAAATCCTTCAACTACAAGATGTTTGCAACTGCTTCACATTGATCTATTTGGACCAGTTTCCACCGCAAGCATTCGTAGAAACAAGTATACTCTAGTTGTGGTGGATGATTATTCAAGATATACATGGGTAGAGATGATGATTACAAAAGATGATTGTTATGATATTCTCACTACCTTATTTCGACTGCTCCAAACCCAAAAAGAAGATGACATCGTTAGTGTTCGATCCGACAATGGAACAGAATTCAAAAATAACGGTGTTGCTCGATATTGTGAAGATCATGGGATAGATCACAACTTTTCAACCGCCGGAGTTCCTCAACAAAATGGCGTCGTTGAACGAAAGAATAGAACGTTGATTGAAGCGGGAAAGACGATGATAGCTGAAGCTAAATTGCCTAAGTACTTTGGGAAGAAGCTATCAACACTGCATGTTTTACTCAAAATCGTTCCCTCATCAACAAACTTCACAACAAGACGCCGTATGAACTTTGGCGTGGTAGAACTCCCAACATTGCATTCTTCAAGATCTTTGGTTGCAAATGCTATATCCTCTACAACGGAAACGAACATAGAGGTAAATTCGATGCCAAAGCCGACGAAGGTATTTTTGTTGGGTATGCCAAACACTCTAAAGCTTTTCGTGTTTTCAATAGAACTACATTAGTGATAGTTGAATCTGTACATGTTACTTTTGATGAACATTCTCTCCTTGAGCCACATTTGGCTCCAAATGTTGCTGATGATTCTATTGAGTTAAATGATACAGGTGCTCCTATTTACGTTGCGCCCACTCAAGGTCAGAATCTATCAACACAAGGAAATCCATCTACATCAAATGCGCCTAATTCAATGTATTATGCGCCTGGTGAATCCTCTATTGCGCCTCACTCAAATGATGCGCCTCATGATTCCTCTTACGCGCCTATTTCTACTGCTGCATCTGGTGTAAACCCAAATTTCAATTCTGAGCCAGTTCAACCCCCAAATTTCAATGACTTTGAATCTGGTGAAGAGGTACCAATTGAAGATCTTCAAGTTTCTACGACTCAACCTAACTTACCTCCTGAAATTCGTGAAGTTAGAGGTCACCCAATTGCTAATATCATCGGTGATTTACAAGTTGGTGTTCGTACAAGGAGAGCTACAAACTTTGATGCTTACACTGCTTTTATCTCTCAAATTGAACCGAAGAAGGCTGATGAAGCACTCCAAGATCCTAATTGGGTTATTGCAATGCAAGAAGAACTCAATCAATTTGAACGATGTAAGGTTTGGACTCTTGTTCCAAGACCAAATGATCAAGGAGTGATTGGTACGAAATGGGTGTTCAGGAACAAGATGGATGAGAATGGAACCATCACGAGAAACAAAGCAAGATTGGTTGCACAAGGCTATAGGCAAGAAGAAGGAATTGATTACGATGAAACTTTTGCGCCCGTAGCAAGACTTGAAGCTATCAGATTATTTCTAGCTTACGCCGCTCACAAGAACTTCAAGTTATATCAAATGGATGTGAAGAGCGCGTTTCTAAATGGTGAACTCCAAGAACAAGTCTATGTTGCTCAACCACCTGGGTTTGAAGATTCACAATTTCCAAATCATGTGTACAAACTCCAGAAAGCTTTGTATGGACTCAAACAAGCACCAAGAGCATGGTATGATACACTATCCAAGTTTCTCATCGAAAAAGGCTTCACTCGCGGTAAAATCGATACAACTCTTTTCATTGCCAAACATAATGGTCATAAATTACTTGTTCAAATTTATGTTGATGATATTATATTTGGTTCTACTAATGAATTGTTGTGCAAGCGTTTTGAGAAACTAATGAAGAGCAAGTTTGAAATGAGCATGATGGGAGAACTCACATTCTTCCTCGGGCTTCAAATCAAGCAAATGAGTGAAGGCATTTTTATCAACCAATCCAAATACACAAAGGACTTAATCAAGAAGTTTGGACTTGAGAACGCTAAATCATACGATACTCCAATGGCCACCGGCAACAAACTCGACAAAGATCTAAAAGGTAAACGTGTTGATCAAACGCTCTATCGAGGTATGATTGGCTCACTCCTTTATCTTACTGCTAGTAGGCCCGATATTATGTTTAGTGTTTGTGTTTGTGCTCGTTATCAATCCGACCCTAGAGAAGCACACTTAATTGCTGTGAAACGTATTATAAGATATCTCTCTGGCACTGTTAACCTTGGACTTTGGTACACCAAAGATTCGAACTTTAAACTTGTAGGTTACTCAGATGCGGATTATGCAGCGTGCACAATTGATAGGAAAAGCACAAGTGGCACTTGTCATTTCCTCGGATATAGACTTGTGTCATGGGCGAGTAAGAAACAAGCTTCAGTATCTGTCTCAACAACCGAAGCCGAATATATCGCTGCGGGAAGTTGTTGTTGTCAAATACTCTGGATGAAGCAGCAATTGGTGGACTATGATATCATCGAAGAAAATTGTCCCATCTACTGCGACAATACATCAACAATTGCGGTTTCTGAAAATCCTGTCATGCACTCAAAGACCAAGCACATCGACATCAAATATCACTTCCTCAAAGACCACGTGGAAAAGGCAATATTCATTTGGAACACGTGGGAACCGACTATCAAATCGCCGACATTCTAACTAAAGCACTTGACGCGAAACGGTTCATGTTTTTGAGAGGTGAAATGGGTATGCTTGAACTCAACTAAATTCAATATAGTTTTGTCAATACTAATGATTTTATGTTGTGTTGAGTTATGAGTATATTAGGTACAAATGATTAAATCAATTTTTCAAAAGTTTCAAGGAAATTATGCGCCATCTATGCGCCTTACTAACTGCGCGCCCATCTCTCGTTTTCTGCGCGCACAATATCTGCGCGCCTATCAATTCATGCGCGCGCTCAACCATCTTTGCGCGCCTTGATGTGTAATGCGCCTTGATGAATAATGCGCCTAGATGAGTATGCGCCTTGCTGAAGTAATGCGCCTCTTCATGCGCGCATTAACTATTGCGGCTCAATCATTTCTCAAAATTCAATTTCAATGATTGAACGTAATAAATACACAAGTACCAGGTATGTTCATTCTGTTCATTTATTATAGGAATCTATGTCTTTTGACATTCCTTTAATTGTTCAAGGGTACTTGTGCAATTAAAATTTTTCCCTCGTTTTACGCTTTTCGAAAAATTTTATTTTCTGGGATATATTTCTTGCACCCCAAACTTACACCAAAATAGATGTTTTTGGTGTTTGTGCAAAAATTAGTCAAAATTGCTCATACACTTAAAGGGAAAGTGGAGCAGTTTTTCAAAAACCTAAATGTCACATCATGACACTTTGTGTCATTCAGCATTTAATGCACCTATCATGATGAGCCGCCATTTCAAATCCCTCATAAATGCCATCCCTTCAACTTCTCATCTTTTTAAATTTTTGACTGTGTTTTTGCTTTATCAGTGCAAATTTTAAACCTAAACCTATAAAAACACATCATCACCTTCCTCTCTTCTCACCTACTCTATTTCTCTCTCTCTCCCCGTCTCACTCCCTCTCTCCCAGACTCGCCTCCTTCTCTTCATCTTCATTTTTCTTCTTCATTTTACATTCATATATATAAATTTATGGGTCCTAAGAAAGCATCAACATCTACACAAGACGATATGGTATGAATTCTCAACCTTTAATCTCCTTATATTTCTTTTTTTTTTTTTAAACCCGGATTCATTTTCTTTGATTTCTCTTGATTCGATGATCCGTTTTCTATATCGTTTGTTGGGTTGTGTTCTATTCTTGATTTCGAATCTTTTAAAACCAACATTTTAACGATCAATGCTCTGTTTGTTACAAATCTGAGTTTTTGTTTTCAAAATTTTTCAAAATTTTCGGGCATTCTTTTGATCATTGTGCTTTCATTATTGATTTGTTCTTATTTTGTTTGCATATTTAGATTCCTTGTCGTCATGCGGTCATTTTGATATATTATTTGTCTAGTTTGGTGAAGTTTCATGATTTTCGTGTTCTTGGTGTTCTTCGAGCATTCAAGGGTCGTTCTTCGTGTTCTTCGTCATTTATGCATGTTTTGGTCTCTAAAAATTTTCTAACTTGTTTTCGAAAATTTGAACTTTTTGATTTTCATTTCTTTCATTTGAATGCTTGTTGTTTGTTTTTCTTTCTAAGTAAAAATTTTCACGTCATGCGCCTATGTACTTCTTTATGCGCCTATTTTTTATGCGCCTGAATGATTTATGCGCCTCTACTTGTATATGCGCTTAAATCATTCTGCGCCTAAAAACCTTATGCGCCTAACTTCGTACTTAGTCAAATTTCGTTGTTTTAATTTTTCCTTAGTATTCACATAGAACCATATTATGCGCCCTGTAACTCTATGCGCCTTCAATATTTTATGCGCCTAATTCAATCATGCGCCTTGATTCTCTATAATTTTGTGCGCCTGTTTCAATTATGCGCCTATATATTTCATACGCCTATGTTACTTTGATCATTTTATGTTTCTATGCGCCTATATCACTTCTAACATCAATCATTTTTTTCAGGACCTTGCAAATTTCAAACTTGAAGAAACTCTTGATCTATTGGAGTTATCTGGTGAAGTGATGGGAAGAGAAATAATAGAGACTCTGCGCGTCGCTGGTCTGCTCCCTTTATTCACCATGGACCAAGATTTCTTCTCTGCGCTCCTCGTGGATGAGTTCTTCTCCACTGCTGTTCTAGTGGAAATTGACGTAAATGGGCGCACTCACTACCGGATTGAGGCGCGCGTTCAAAATGTTGACGTCCATATTTCATCATCTGTGATTCGACACTTGCTCGGTTTTCCATCTACCGGTGAAGATCGCATTATTGGGCGCCCGATGACTTACTCAATTGATGATCAGAACAAGATGGCTGCCTCACTTCTAAATATTCCCACGCTTCAAAACAATATCAAAAACACCGAAATTCGAGATGGTGGAGAACTCTTGACTCACATCGCTCACTTGGTGGGAACTTCAATAGTGCTCAAAACTGGGAACGTAAACCGATTCACGGTTGAACAATGGGAATACACAGCTGCTATCATGGCCAAGGAGAAGCTTCACTGGCCTCATATTCTGTTCAAGACTCTGCGTGAGCAAATTGATAAATTTGTGAAGAACAAAAGTGATGGAAAGACCCGATTCCGCTCACACTGCCTTATTCTCACAAAACTTTTTCTAACTTACCCTGAGTTAGTTAAGTTTTTGAATGAGAATCCGGAGTACAAGATCAACGATGTTCCAATGTTTGGTAAAGCTAGTTTGGACCTCAAGAAGCGCAGGAAGAAGCCCACAAAGCGCGCAAAAGGAATCCAAATCAAGACTGTTGAAGGCTTAGTAGATGAAGACACAGAGTCCGATGATGCGCCAGTCCTTAAAAGCGCACCATTATTAAAGAGCGCAGTAAAAGCAAGCGCTAGACAAAGCGCAGATCCAGTGCCAGGCGCAGATAAAAGCAAAGGCAAACGGGTAGTTGATGACCCTACTCCTGCGCCTGTCAAACGCACTAGATTTGAAACTGATGATGAGCGAGATCTGAGGCTAGCGCAAGAAGCCAGCAGCTTGAGGCTCAACGAAAAAGAGATGAAGACTTTTCTAGCCAAACAAGCTGCTGAGTCAGAAAAGTTAGAGCGCATGAAAGGCGCCGGATCAAGCGCAGATATTGAGAAAGGGCCTTCTGTTTCCGCGCCTTCCCAGCGCGCTCCTTCTCAACGCGCCCCCACTCCTCGTGCGCCCTCATTCAAATTTCAACCTTCCAATATGTCAAGGGTTCAACTCCTCTCTGATTTCTTCGGCGATGACATTTCAGACATTGAGGAACCCGTTCAGGGGGAGCAAGAGACCATCCCTCAGCGCACTCCTTCTCCAGTTGCGCCTCCACCTGGACCAGATCCGATCTCAACAGAAACTTTTGATGTTGAAACAGTTGTTGTTGAAACTGTTGAAATTGAAACTGAAGATGAATTTGAGTCTCCTACTCATTCACCTCCTCCTGCGCCTCCATCTCCTTCTGCGCCCCTTCAAGATTCTGCGCCCCTTCAAGATGATGCGCCACTCTCTACCCCTGCGCCTCCTCCGTCTGCTCCTGATTTGAGCGAGGTACTTTCCATTCTTCATTCTTTACAGCAGGGGCAAGCCAATTTAGAGCAAGGACAGGCGCATATAAAGTCTCAATTTGAGCTTCTTACTTCCTTACTCACTGATCAATCTGAAGAGATTGCTGCCATTAAGGGGAGATGAACTCTCTCAAGATGAACTCTCTCAAGGCCAAACTTTCTGCTCCTTCTCCTCCTCCGGCGCAGACTCAGGTTCAAGCTCATACTGACCAGGCGCAAACCACCGCTTCTGCGCCTACGTTCATACCTCAATCTGCTGCGTCTCAATCAAATATGAATGTGCTTGTATCTAAGTTGGATGTCCTGAAAGAGTTGGTCGTCACTCATTTCACTGCTGCTCACTCAAGCTCTGACAGACGCGCTGAACATATTTCTTCAGATATTATCACGGCTCAAAATGCCATTGAAGCTCACATTCAAATCTTGGAAGAAAACATTTCACAGCAGCAGCAGATCACTCAGCGTTCCATGATGAATACCAAAACATCAATGTGAATCACTTGAGTTATATTAGAGACGGTATTACTGCTACTCACTCCAGTGTCACGGACACTCAAGGGTTAGCGAACCGTAGTCATCAGCTCGCAAAGCAAATTCAGCGTTCTGTTTCAGAGATCGTTGAAGGATTGAAGGAAGATGATGCGCCTCCCAACCCTTAGCTTCTATTATTTTTTTTTGTAAATTTTTAGAATCTTTTGTAATAGACAATCTCTTTTGTGATAGTGATTTTGTGCTTACTTGTTTAGCATCTTTTGTTTTTGTTCTATTCAAAACTTGTAACTTGTAACTTGTAACTCTTACAACCCAAGTTTTAATGAGAACAATGCACACTCATTATAAAACCTTGTTCACTCAAACTCCTTGTTTGTAGAACAATGAATATTGTTTTAAATTCATATGCATCATATTGAATGTTTCATACTTTCATGCATTAAGTTTAAACTTGGTTTAAACACATTTCAAACTAAAAATCATATATCATCTTGAATGTGTTAAACTGTTGTTTATCTTTCCATATGTAAACTCTTTATTCTTATTGGAAATAAAGATTAGGAATCTATATTTGGACTAGTGTGTACATTAACTTGAGACATGAATTACCAATTTTCATTCATTTGGACATGTTTTATACAAGTAAATGTTTGTCCTTGATATAGTAGGTAATGCATCAATCAAATAGGGGGAGATTGTTGGGTATGCCCACATATATCTCAGTTTAATGTATTAGGATTTATTAGATTTGATTGATCCATCACCCTAAGTTTTATTTCATGGACTTTAGACCACATGTAAGAAGTATTTATATTACATCATTTTTTAGTTGTCATTGTTATAGAATATGGCTTAGAAATAGGGCAAGAAGATCAAGTTTCAAGAAAAATCACTCAGTGAGTTTGAGCCCGCGCTTATGCGCCTCCTGCGCCACGCGCATGCGCCTCTTCACTCGCGCCTTGCGCCATTTAGAGCGCGCGCATAAGGATTTCTTCATAAGCTTACGCGCCTCTGCGCCCCTTGTTTTAAGCGCACGCTTACTGTGCGCCTATTGGCTAAATGCGCCTCTTGGCTCAAACGCGCCTCAAAGTGTTTATTCAAACACTCAGTGATTTTATTGAAGACTCGAAGACTTGAAAAGAATTCAAATTACGCCAATGATCCAACGGTGGATAAAAGATGCATATGCGCCCTAATCTGTTGACACGTGTCCAAACGGTCACATTTATGTTGAGTGTCAAAATGGCCATAAATATGCATGCTCCAATCAACGAACGACAGCTCATCTTATCCACAAGGATTTCCAAACGGCTAGTTTTTGAAGTTCACTATAAATACCCCATAACTTCAACATTTTGAAGTTGCTGAGATTTTGCTAAGAATTTCAAGAATTTCTCTCTCAAAGCATTTGTTGAAGATTTGAAGATTGCCTTCGTTTTTTCCAGATTTCTCAAGAACATCTTCATACCTTCATCCTTAGCCCAGATCTTCAAGCCTTAACACCTTTAGTTTCTTGTGCTCTCCATCTCAAAGATCTAAAGAGCTTGATTCTAAGAACACACACGCACCTTTTAAGATTAATCATTTAGATTCATCTTTTAGAGCATACACCGGTTATTGTTTTGGATTGTCTTTCATAGTAATAGATCTTGAGTTAGTGTATAAGCTCAAACATTGTAATTTGTAACACTCACTCATTATATAAGATCTCGATTAGAAATCCAAGACTAACCATCTTGGTAGAGGACGTAGATCTTTCATTGATCGAACCTCTCCAAATAGCTTGTGTTATTATCTTGTCATTTCTTTCAAGTTATTATTTCACTCACTATTTGCTTGTTTACTCATTGTAGATTGATTGAACTGAATTGTGTTGTGTTTGTTTTATCATTTGCCTTAGTTCCTTATTTCACTCACTTTGAGCCAAAATACTAGTTGTGTGTTGTTGCGCTCCCTTTATCACTTTGCGCTACTTTCATTACTAAATTCCGCTGTGCATTTCACTCACTCACTTAGGCGCATTTCATAAAACGCTTACTTGATAAAGTGCGCATTCGCAATTGATGTTTTTCAAGGGTACGAAAGGAATTTTAAAACAGCTATTCACCCCCCCCTCTAGCTATTTTTCATACCCTTGTTGCCCTTTGGGACCAACAGTTTCGGGCATGACACCAAGGGGTCAGAGGCGAGACATTTGGGCATGACAACAAGGGGTCAGAGGCTAAAGACATTTGGGGGCATGACACAAAGGGGTCAGAGGCTAAGGCATTTGGGGATGACACCAAGGGGTCACAGAGGCTAAGGCATTTTGGGCATGACACCAAAGGGTCAGAGGCTAAGGCATTTGGGTGACACCAAGGGGTCAGAGGCTAAGGCATTTGGGCATGACACCAAAGGTCAGAGGCGAGACATGGTCAACTTGGCTCTATGGGAGAGGGTTGACTTGCTGGGGATATGGTTAAATTGACTTCACACGGGACAGATTTTACTGGGCTTACGCCCGGAGACGGCCTATGGGACTATTCCAAGTCCTAGTTAATGGGCTTACGTCGGGGACGACCATGACAAATTTTTAACTGGGCTTACGTCAGGGACGGCCAATTTTGGACATTTAACTGGGCTTACGTCAGGGACGGCCAATGATGACTTTTTAACTGGGCTTACGTCAGGGACGGCCATGACAAAGGCTCTAGCCTATAATGACTATTCTAAGTCATAGCTAATGGGGCTTACCGTCGGGGACGGCCAATTTTTGGACTTTTAACTGGGCTTACGTCAGGGACGTCCAATGACAAAATGTTAACTTGGCTTACGTCAGGGACGGCCAATGACAAATTTTTAACTGGGCTTACGTCAGGGGACGGCCAATGATGACTTTTTAACGGGCTTACGTCAGGGACGGCCATGACAAATTTTAACTGGGCTTACGTCAGGGACGGCCAATTTTTTATTTCACAAAGCTGGGCTTACGTCGCTAGGACTGCCGGATTTTTGTCTCAGAGGGTTCGCTCGGGGGACCTGTATTTTATCTCAAAATGGGTCCACTCGGAGGAACTATACTTTTCTCAAAATGGTCACTCGGGGGACCTAAACTTTTCTCAAGATGGTCACTCGGGGGACCTAAACTTTTCTCAAAATGGGTCACTCGGGGGACCTAAATTTTTTTCAGAATGGTCACTCGGGGGACCTAAATTTTTCTCAAAATGGGTCACTCGGAGGACCTAAACTTTATATTGAAATGGGTCGCTCGGGGACCTAAAATTTTCTTAAAATGGGTCACTCGGGGGCTCGGGACCTAAACTTTTCTCAAAATGGGTCACTCGGGGGACCTAAACTTTTTCTCAAAACTGGGTCACTCGGGGGGGACCTAAATGTTCTCAGAATGGTCACTCGGGGGACCTAGACTTTTCTCAAAATGGTCCACTCGGTGGACCTAAGTGTTCTAAAAAAGGGTCACCTGGGGGACCTAAGATTTTCAACAAGGGTCACTTGGAGGCCTAAATGTTCTCAAAAAAGGGTCGCCTGGGGGACCTAAATTTTATCGCAAAAGGGGTCGCTCGAGGGACCTAGACTTTTCTCAAAATGGTCACTCGGGATACCTAAGTTTTATCTTTAAAGGGTCGCTCGGGGGACCTAAATTTTATCGCAAAATGGTTGCTCGAGGACCTAGACTTTTCCCAAAATGGTCACTCGGGGGACCTAAGTTTTATCTTAAAGGGTCGCTCGGGGACCTAAATTTTTCGCAAAAGGGGTCGCTCGAGGGACCTAGACTTTTCAACAAGGGTCACTAGGAGGACCTAAATGTTTTTAGAAGGGGCTTGACTCTCACTTGGTCCACAGGGTCAACATGGGCTTACGTCTAGGACCGCCATAATTAATTTCACAAAGCTGGGCTTACGTCGCTAGGACTGCCTGATTTTTCTCCGGGTCGCGCGGGGGACCTAAATTCTCTTATCTCCTATGGACTTACGTCACTT